>VWZZ01001031.1:506115-558455 GCA_013399095.1 Psophia crepitans
CGCCGTGGGCCGGCCCCTTCGCCGGGGCAGCACCGCCTCGTCCGCCCAGCGCCCGAGGGCCGCACGGCGGGGGCGGTGTCGCCGTCCGCCATTTGCTTGGTGACTGCGCAAACGCCTCAGCGGGCTCGGACGCGGCCTCTGTGGCCGTGCGGCCCCCCGTCCGGCTCGGAGCAGGCCTGCCGTGGCTCTGCCTGGCCTGCCCCTGAGAACGGGCAAGGAGGGAGATTTGGTGCCATCGGGGCAGCCCGGTGCTGCCCTGCCCAGCTGCCAGGCAGGTTACTCCTGATCTGCCTTTGCCTTGCGAGCAGCTCACCAGCCATCTCCCGCTCTGTGATCCACCCCGATGTGCAATAGGGCTCCTCGTTAACTCTCCTGCAAACAGTTTAGGCTGCAGTTAGACACCCCTGATCACCTCTTCACAAGGCTGTAGGTGCAGATCTCCCTCAAAACCCATCCTCTCAAGTGCACATCCCTGGCAGGCGGCCATTGCAAGGACCCTCTGCTGGAGCAGGATCTTGGCGTCCCACTTGAACAGGACCCTGGTGTCCCCGGTATCGCCGCGCACGCCAAGGGGACAGTAGTTTCCCGGGACTGGCGCCCAGCGCAGCCAGCACGTGGTTTGGTTGCTTTGTGATAACAGAGCAACAATGCAGACACTTAGCTAGCAGTGAGATCCTTCTTCTGGCCTTGGTTAAGGTTGCTGAAGGGTGTTTTCTGATGAAGACACTGAGATTTGGGCTTCCGATCTGCATTTGCCTCACATGTTAAGGTTGGCAGGAGACAACTTCAGGACAGGGAAAAAAACCCAGACTTTTTATGGAAATCTCTACCATCTGTCCGTTGTTTCACACAGGTCACAAGATGTGTAACAAGAAAAGGCTTACTAAGGCTGGCAGTGAGGAGTCCAGGATTGCCTAGATGAAGTTAGGAGATTGGGGAGGTGACATCTCACCCCATGCAGACTGTGGGTGACGGTCAGAGAAGAACAGTCTTGTCTCTCCCTGGCTTTTCCCAACTCTGGCAGCCCTTAAGGAACATGTTATCTCATCCACCTCTCCACGCTGCCATCTCTGTCTTGTCCCACTGTCCTCTCCTGGCTCTACACCAACAGGAAGAAGTGTGGACCTTGGGAACACTTCACTGCTGTAGCTGCGAAGCTGGCCTGGCAAGGTGCAGAAACTACTTCACTGTCACCTGCTCTCTTGTCAGCTCAAGTAACTTATAAAACTCATGTACCCATCAGAATTTTTATTTCTGAGTTTTTAAAATGTAAGACTGTTAGATGTTGCTTGTGTTCCCCAAAAGTTTAGACACTGAACCTCACTGCCTCAAAAACTTGCCTTGTCTTTCTCCTGCGGTCCATGTAAATGGCACAGACTTACTGGCAGAACCTCGGGGCTGATCCCCCCCCCCAACTCTGAACACATTAGTTAGTTGCTTCTCTTCTGATCCAGATTCAGAATGTAACAAACAACATATTTTTCAAAGATAAATCCATTTCCTGAATGACTCAAAGGATGACATGCAACTTCCCTTGACTTTGATAGCATGCAACAGTCTCACTTAATCCTACGTATTTTCATTTTTATTTAAAGAGCTTCATTCAGTGGTACAAGTGATCTTGGAAAACCTAAGTTCATATATTCTCAGAAAGTGCAAAAATCAACTGATCTACAGGGTAATTCAGTATTTCCACTTTACCTTAGAAGAACTGTTTTTATTATGTTTGTCTATACCACTGGTATTCCCTCTATTCTTAGTATGGAAAGTCACATAATTGTATTCTGAAGTGGTTCACCACTGTGGAACATACATTCGCAACATTAATCGGAATTCCTTTCTTAAACTAAGAAACCATCAGGAGACAGACTAATAAATAAGACCAAACTATGCAGATTTTGAAAATCACAGAATCATAAAATACCCAGGTTGGAAGGGACCTCAGGGATCACCTGCTCCAAATGTTATCACTTCCTATCCCATCCTTCTAAAATTGCAAAGTTCCAGAAGGAAAGTCCAATCCGCAACACAGGTTGCCACAATTCAGTGTCCCATAATACTTAAGTCCAGTCTCTAACCACAGTTTCTCTCCCTCTAGTCTAAACAATACAATCTCTAATGCTTTCACTAATGGATTTTTAGCCAGTCCTATAATCCGTATTATTTCCCAAAAGCACCATGAAGAAGTTTTTGCCACTTGGGTTCAGCTGCTTTAAAAGGTTAAAAGGTAAATTAATTGCCTGGAGCTAAAGCATAATGTACTGAAAACCATATGTATTTTACAATTTTCAAAACCACTGAAATATGTGTATACCTCTGTGACAATAGTAAAACACTAAAAAAACCCCATAACAACAACTTTACTGGCACTTCTAGAAAACACCTGCCACTTCGTGGGAGCTGCGTGGGTTATGTCTCAAGCAGTAACTCTATCTTCATCTTGCATTTCCCAATGGCAAAATTCTACCGGTTATAGGGTGAAAGAACATTTCATTTTAGCTAGCCTTCATTAACCAAAGCATGTGGCTATTGGGTTTGCTCCCTAGTAAAACTCTATGATGAAGGAGAAATGAAGTAATTGTAAAGGAGCTTAGACACCCCACAAACAGTTTCTTGGAAAGGATTAGACAGCAGGTCTACAGAGCACCAGAAATGTGCAGGACCAAAGCACAGGGTCAGCTGCTTGTAGGTCTCTTGCCCACCAACTTTCTTGTTCAGGAAGCTGGTGTTACTAGGAGGTTCAAAGCACGGCAGGTTGGTCCTCCGGATGTCCAGTGGACAGTTCTGCTGAGCAAAATCTGCTGTATTAATTCAGAAGAACCCATGGTGGAGCGGTTCCATCTGGTTTCTCTCCTAGTGCAGGCAACTTCAGCACAGAAGTTTAGTTAAATGGGATCCCAGAACATTGCTTTGATGCCATCTATCCCCTTCTCCCCACCACTCCACACAAACCATCTTTCCTTACTAGCATCCCACATGCATTCCCCTAACCCAAGCACAGTTAACTTGAAAACAGGTTTGAGCAAGCATTACTACAAAATCCAGTTACTAAAAAATTATCAGGAAATGCATTAGTTCAGCTGGTATCAACAGCCACAAAAACTGTAAGCACCCAGATGTTGATACTTGAAGAGTACTTGATGAGGTGATACTCTAGTGGTCCAAATGATTTGCTTTCATCTCCAACACAGTGACTCAGAGGACACTCTTTGTTCCTACCCTCAAGCAAAAATGCACAACCCTGACTTCCGATACTCATGCAGTAGAAAATTGTATTCTATATTAGCCGTTGTGTATCAGAGCAAGGGTAGGGCTTCACGCTGGAGAGCTCAGAGGATAAAGGAAGACTGAGGTAGCTGAGCGGGGATGTTCACAGGCGTGTATCAATGCAAGACTTTGTACACATATGAAGCAAAACCGGAGCTTGTGAGAGAAGGGTTCTAATGATGAAGTACAACTGCTCTTGATAGAGAGGTATGTGGAGGAAAGGCAGGAGTGGGTGCTAGGGATGTTTGTTGAGTAGAGAGAAAAAAGGAGATGCCATGGGGAAATGAAGTTGTAGAGTTCCCAGACAAGTTTTTGCTATTCACCAAAAGAGTGCTTTTTACCTAGAGGGCTCCTCCTCTTCTCTTCAGAGGTGACTGAAAGGCTGTGGAAAGTTACTGGTATGAGAGACTACTTGATTAGCAGTCTCACTGAGGAACAGGGCTCTGTAGAAGTTAAGGTGTGTCCAGAGAAGCCGCAAACATTGGCAGAGGGCTGGAGCACCTCTCCTGTGAAGACAGGCTGAAAGAGCTGGGGTTGTTCAGGCTGGGGAAGAGAAGGCTCTGGGGAGACCTTACTGCAGCCTTTCAATAAGGCTGCAATATAAGAAAGATGGAGACAGACTCTTACCAGGGCCTGTAGTGACAGAACGAAGAGCAATGGTTTTAAATTGCAAGAAGGTAGATTTGGTTTGGACATAAGGAAGAAATTCTGTATAATGAGGGTGGTGAGGCTCTGGAACAGGTTTCCCCGAGAAGCTGTGGGTGCCCCATCCCTGGATGTGTTCAAGGTCAGACTGGATGGGGCTTTGGGGAACATGATTTACTAAAAGATGTCCCTGTCCATGGCAGGGGGTTGGACTAGATGATCTTTGAAGGTCCCTTCCAACACAGACCATTCTGTGATACTATGATTCTAACTAGTGAGAAAGGTAATTTTTTAAAACAGAGGCAAGAGAGACTGGAGTAAGTTTTGATGGGGAAGAGACTCTAAATGCTTACTTCCCACTCTCATAATTGGTAAGCTCATTGCATCCTCCAAACTTTTATCTTTTACCAGTGTACTTTGCAAACATTTTCTCTGCAATGTGTCAGTGGGTAATTAATTTACTTCACCATAAAAACAATCCAGCATTTCAACATGGAAAGGATGGTAGCTCATTTCTCATTTGGGATGCTGTTCTGGGTTATCTGCATATTCATTTGTAATAGAAGACAAAGACTAAAAAACCCTATGCTTTTTCAATTATCATTGAGAAATCAATTCTGGAATAGACAAAACTTGTGATAATTTCACAATTTGAAACATGAATAAATTCATTATTTATCCACTAATATTTAAAACTGAAGTAATGAAACCCGAACATCTGAAGTCTGTATTTTTTTCAAAAGAAAAAAAGTGTTCAACTGTGTTCTGACTTCTAACCTAAAACTGATCCATAATGAATCAAATAATCATTTCCAAATATATATTATTGCATCATATGACATGAAGATCTATGATTCATTACAATACATATTTCTATGTGGTATTTAAAAAAAAAAATTGGTAAATTAAAATTTACAATAAATTATTACATTTACAAATTCCTAGGCCAGAAAGTAGTAAGCATGGAAACACAGGGTTAATAGCAGCAAAGATTTGAAAACAGCAAGATATTGCAGCTACCACAAATCCCAGAGACTGAATATAACTGACAATACTACATTGTGTAATAAAAGTGTAAAAGGTCCACAAACTCTGTAATCATATACAGTGTTTTAGGTCTGTAAGTCAATCCATATAAAACACTAACAAAGTAGTAAGTTATTGCAATTGTTTTCTATAATAGAAAGTTACAATTTATTTTAAAAAATACAGCCAAAATAGAATTTACCAATTTAGCCAGGTTTCAAGACATCTATAGTGATTTTTTTTTTGATATATAACAGCAAGACAACTACAGTGACACTGTAATGCTTACACCCAAAGTGATGTACTAGCAAACTGCAAAGGCTGAACAAAATGAACAGACTGACTTGCACTGACACTGAAGATGACACAAAGAGAATAAATGTTTGGGCAGGTAAGTTTGTAACTGCAGAAGGTATTGAAAAATGTTTCAAATATAACAATTATTTGCACCAGGAACTTCACCAGCATGAAACAAGCAACCTAAACCCAAGTATATATGTACAAAATATAAATTCATGAAATGTTTGGACTAGTAAGCTTAGTATGTGTAAGGTTCCTCCCATCTTTAACTGACAGGATTCTAAAATGTGTAAAATTGTTCTTCATGTGATTTGTATTAAAATGAATTTTCTTGCTCTTAACATTGAAAATTTTAAAACTGTTGAAGCTAAACCTGTCCTTGGCAAAGAGACTTCTTACTTTTTGGCTAGTAAACGTCACAGTTTGGTTAAATCCTGGTTAGGTATGAAACTGTCACGAGTGCTTTGATCAAAAGGTTGAAAAAGAAATTAAAGGAAGACGTCACAAAAATAATGAGATATTTTAACCTCCATGGTGGAGTGAGCTTCAGTAGTCACATTTTTGTTAGCAGATCAACAATGTTACTGAATAGCATGAAAGAAACCCGTAATATCAGCCAGCCTTTCAGTAGCAAAGCACGTTTATTCGCAAGACTAAAAATGACAATAAATCACACATGTGGTAATGAGAGATCATGTCAGTGTAAAAAACACCTGTTAGAAACACTAAGGGCCTGAGCTGAAGGTAACTTAATGTGCTCCATTTAACTGAGCAGCAGTTATCTTAAAAACACAAAACAACAAACCAGAACTTCACTGTTGAGCCTTTCCATGAGATGGTGCATTATTCTCAAAGATAACTGCAACGGTTAACAGGCAGAAATAAGAAAAAAGCATGTTCATCCCTGTATTAATTTACCTGTTTTAAAGCTCCCATTCCTGAGAAAACCCAGTTATGCCTCATTCCTTCCTGAAAGTATGAATTTATAGTTTAAGAATGATTAATGAAATTATTTTTAAGTGATTAATGAAAAAATCTTGATGAGCAAAGTGAGTAACGCTGAAGTGACAACCTGCAGTATGGGATCCAGCTTCTAGATCATCACGAAGACAAGAGAGGCTACTCACCAGGCAGCATAGACCAGCTGCACCTACCTTTAACCAACACGGAACTTACGATGAAAATTTATCACTATGAAAAAATAGAAGAAAACTTTGAGGGCAAAAAGGTCTTACCAGTAGCCAGAGATCTTTGCAACGTGTCGGGTGTGTATGCACGTTTGCTCTGTAGAGGTCCAAGTGTCAGAAGCATCCGAGATCATAAAATGGAGGAGGTTTTGGCCCTTACGGTACTCATCTCTCTCCCTTTTCCTTTTCAGCAAGCACAGAGTTATAATATTGTGTCAGTCACACACAGCGAGGGAGAAGGGTATATGGTTTTCACATGTATGGACATACACAAGTAGCTAGAATCTCTTTGAGATGAGCAACTTTTCTTTACGAGCATATCCATGTACATGGCCACACCACCGATAATAAGTGTCCCAGTATTCTCAGGAAAAGGTGGCTGGTTCTTTGGTTGAAGATTTCTTGAACTAGTTGTCCAGTTTGCAAAGATATGAAACAGATATATTATTGAGCAAAGCCTCAAATGTAGTCTGAGAACTACTGGAGTACATCCTGATTACTGATGGTGACTCATCAACCATGCGCTTTTCAAGAGAGGTACTATAGTCCGTTACCTAGTCTGGAGATGGTTATCTTGTTTCATTTCTCTCCTGGTCAAGAGAACTAGAGTAAAGTTAATCTGACAGTCTCTGACCCATGCAAGTAAGAACACAATATTTGCTTGCCACCCAAAGGGAAATCTCAGACTTGAAAATACAGGATTTAAAAAGCAAAACATGGATGGGTTTATTTCCTGATTTGGTGATCTGGCAGAAATCCCAGATGAAGTCCAAGGAGTTTGCCAGGAAAAGAACAGTAAAAGGTTTGGGAGGGGAAAAAGTCAGCCATCAGGATTTGGATCTTCTACTGCCCGATGGTGATGGGCATCACAAGGAACACCAAGGACACATCTCAACCACGTGAATTTCAACAGCCTTATGTGGTAGGTTCTTGTGCTTTTGAGTTAACATATCCAAAGAAAGTAGTCTTGACCCAGCAGTCCGTGGTAATAGCAGTCCACATGTTACTGAAGTAGGCTAACTTGTATTCAGACTGGGGCACAAAGAGGAAGAACAGACATCCAGAGAAAATAAGGTTCTGAAGCCATCTCTTCCAAAACAGTGCTCTGAGAAAAAAAAGAAAAAAAAAGAAGGCAAAAAAGCAGCATATCAGCTATGGAAAGGCAGCTAAACACCCATCAAGGACTACAAGAACCTTGCCAGGGCATGCAGAGATGCAGTCAGGGAAGCTAAGGCTCAGCTAGAACTGAAATTGGCCAAAGATGTCAGGAACAAGAGGAAAGGGTTCTTCAGAGAAGCAAGCAGCAAGCAGCACAGGGCAGACACAGGCCCATTGCTACACAGGGCAGGGAAACTACTCACTAATAATGCTGGCCAGGCAGAGGTTCTCAGTGTCTTCCTTGCCTCCATCTTTACCAGCATAGCTGGACTGCAGAGCACAGAGTCACGTAGCTACGACAATGCACATGGTGACCCACCAGCAGTAGCAGAACGGCTGGTCTGTGGCCTCAACCCACATAAATCCATGGGCCCAGAGGAAATCCACCCTAGGGCTTTAAGAGAAGTGGCTGACACTGGTGCAAGGCCACTGTCTGTAATGTTTGAAAAGTCTTGGAGATCTTGATATAGGGAAGAAATTTTTGATGCTAAGAACAATCGGTCACTGGAACAACCTCCCCAGGGATGTAGTGGAGTCCCCATCATTGGAGGTTTTCAAAATACGAGTGCACAGGGTGCTAGGTGATGTCATCTAGGCTCCCTTTCCCACGAAGGGCTGGACTGGGTGATCTTTCAAGGTCCCTTCAAACCTGGGCTGTTCTGTGATAAAGATGGATGAGCTGAAGGGATTCAGTCACTCAAGATTTATGTCTGTAGAAACACTGGTATTTTCTCAGCTGTTTCTGAAGCTGGACAGTATGGTGTGAGACTGCATCAGCTGAATCTTTTGGCCTGCTGTAAACAACTGTGTATCACACCTGAGGCTCACGCTATGGAGTAAAGGATTTCTGCAAGGATGTGAGAGATTTGCACAATATACTGCATTTAGAAGGAAAATAAGCTTTTATTTCCATCTTACTATTATCTAGGTTACATGAATCTGTAGATTATTGGAGTAAAACTCTTCCAAGAGTATCAGAATGCCTGGAAAACCACCTCCAAAATATTCAGGAATAACATCCCGTCAGCTTCCTTAAAAGGAAGTGTTTTAACGCCTTAAAACACTAAAGACTAAACCTCCCATGCGTGTTAGGGCCAGAAGTGGGTTAGGGATAGCACAGGGCTAGAGAGCAGGGTCAGAATTTCTAAGGAGAACAGAGTTATGAATGATACACCTCCCATCTGCAACTTAGTCCTACAGATGGCAAGATGGGTCTGTAATCACTGCGGAGAGAACAAGCACAGCATGTTGGCAGCAACTGTCCTTCGTATTTCCATAAACCCTACCGATGAGATGTGTAACTCCTGAGACACAGAGTAGTCCTCATACTGCTTTCCAGGGAACACAGATGAAGAGCTTGAATCTTGTGCCATTCAAAAGGTGGAATGTGTGAAGAGTGCAGCTGCCATGGCCAGATCCAACACTGAAGGCTGTCCTCCAGCAAGTCGGTAAGTGCCGAGGCAGAGCAAGGGGGATGGTTCCATTCTATCTGAGGTCCTCAGCACCGAGGGCTTTGGTCTGTGGTATTGGATATGACCGATCCTATAGTTCAGTCTCAGACTACAGAGTTTGGGCAGAGAAAGATCCAAGCAGCTCCGTTAGCGGAATTAAAAAGAACACAGAAATTCAGTGTCAGAGGCAGTTCTCCGATTCTTTTTCAGCTAGCTGAGGTCTTCAGGTGTTGAGAAAAACTACAGAACTCACCCCAAGCCTCACTGAGTAATCTCATGGTGTTAGGGTGGCCTTGGAGCTGCACGTGCAGAGTAGGCAAAGGCCCCCATTTATGCTGATCTTTTGGCTAAAGCAATTGCTGGTGCAATCATGTGTTTCTTGACTGGGTGACGCTCTTCCTCACCCAGTGTTGCCAGAGAAAGAGAAGGTTCATGATAAATAGAACTCAGCCTTGAGCCAAGATTTAGATAATCTTAAATGGCAGTATGAGAAGTAGACCACCACTTTTACTAGGATACTTCTCTCATTTTAAGCAACAGGTATTAAATATATTGGGGATCTATAACTTCCTGTTGCAAAAGGAAGCAAGAAGCAACCACATGTCAGTGTTACTTGTCAGTGAGGCACATGCCTCAAGATAGGAAAACATTTAAACCCATCCTTAGATGGAGCTATGGAGTATGATTCAGGCAACATATATGAAGTATCTAGACCCATTTCTAATAAGGAAAGGAAAAGCAGCAGAGACCGTGCTCCCATAGGGAGGGGCACTGGATCTGACAAACTCAGTTTTAAAAAATAATCATACAAGACTGGTTGGAAAAGTGAACTACATAGCCAAAGGCTAACAAGAATAAAAAAATAAAGACGAACATAAGAGGCATCTAGAATGCCTCCAGCATTGTGCACTAAGTATGAAAGAGGGAGGAGCAGTGTGAAAAAGCTTTAACTTCTGAGACCAGAAAAAACAGGAGGATGCTGTCTTTGAATACCTGCAGTATATACTTCTGTTGGTTTTTCATAGTGTAAACCAGCTGATTTCTACCAAGACATAATACTATAACACATTATTCCTTTGCATCCACAGAACAGTCAGTACTGACCCTTTGCTGCTTCATTTTTGATCAACTGCATGAATATATCATCAGAATGTTTTAGAATGTGAACCTCCTCTACTTTCCCTGCACTTTTAATAGTGTCCCGTGTTTCATTCAACAAGAAAAAATCTCTCTTCAAAACAACAGGAAAAACTACATTTGGTTATAAAGGTCTTGTTTCCATGGAAACACTGGCCTTTTCAGGATGTTTGATCATGTATTTTCCATTTGATCAGTGAGAAAGAACTAGCAGCAAAACACTGAAAACACAACTCGGAGAGGAAAGTTAATTTATTTGTCTAAAACATCAAACTAAGTTGAGATACCTTAGTTCAGTCAAAGCTTCTTCATTTTCTTCATAAGCCTGGACTTTATAAACAAATATTTCAAGTTCATCTATCTACAAAAATAGGATGGACAATTCTTGACTTTCTTCAGATACCAAGTTAATTTACAAGTCCTTGAAGATCAGATGAAATATAGGAAGCGATCCTATATTCTTAATACACTCCACCACGTTTCCCAAGTGTACTGGAAAGGAGGAATATTAGCCTTCTTTGGAAAGGTGCATGGGAAGGCTTATTGCCATCTCTTGGAGACAGGGTATGCATTTACGTCACCATGACTGCCATGGTACAGAATCCTTGATTGCTACTTTTATACAGCATGACCAATTATCTGAGAGTTGTAGTCCGCTGTCTCCATTCGTAGAATATATGGGATGATGCTATCAATCTGAACATTTCCAATTAGTCCTGCGAAAAACAGCTCTTCAGTGATGGCAGCACTCATCAGCCTAAGAGCAGGCAATCGGAGAAGAAGTCTAGACAGTCTAGAAAACAAGTTTGGTAAAAAATGTTACTTGTGGTCAGATATCACGTTAACAGTAAGAGAAGAGAAAAAATTAAGGGACAATACTGGTCAAAATTTGGTCTATCTAGTACATGAAAGCCTTCAATATTTAAATCAGTAGAGTATTAATTTAATGTTCAGTCATGTCTTCAACAGTACAAAACGTGAATATGCTGGTCAATCACATGGACTGTATAAGCTTTGGACTTAGAGTAAATGAGGAAATATTCCAAGTAGGTGCAATTCCAAATGGAAATATTATGATTCATTTTGGAAATTAATAATTAATGAGTAGATAAAGAATACTCATAATATATTGAGTACATGCATAATATTTGAAGTTCTCTAAAGGTAATTTCTTACCTCCAAGGAGGTAAGAAGAAAATGTACATATTTATTACAAGAAATACTGTACAAATCAGTATCACTGATGCTCTGAAAAGAGAATCGATCAAGTAAGCATGTAAGTTTACAGACCTGTAAGTATCATCCGGATATGCTTTTGTTACATAGTCTTGGAACTCCATGTAAGCCCTTTCTTGAAATTTCTCAATCTGTACCACATTTTCTAGACCTGGGTGATCTGAAAAAAGCATTCTACATTGTTATACCTGTCCTATATAAGATGCACTAAGATCCATACAGATTATCTAATTGTAAGTACACCAAAATCAATAGTTGGTAGCTGTAGCAACTTCACAGTTTTAGTGGAGGACACTGCTTTACCTCCTTGTATTTCTTTTCCTCTACATTTATGTTATATTTAGGTTTTTTTATAAATACAACCAGACATTCAGAAGAGTTTAAATAAATTCAGTGCTTGCAATGTTTACATCAATCTTGATACACCTCTGTTCTCTGTGCACCAGTAGAACAGCATCATTTCAATACACTGACGGTTATTGAAATACTGTATAGACAAACAGCATTTGGATGGGAAGTGAAGGATAAAATTAAGATTGGTGGAAAAGGGGGAAAAAAAGGCTACGAACCATTTGTTTCCTAAAAACTGCAGAAGACATGTAGCAGATCATTCTTTTTCAACTGTTTGGTGCAAAATTTTCAAACATGCTAAACATAGTTTTTAGCAGTGATTTAAACACTTAAAGTCTAAATCTTGCTAAAATGAAAGGATATTAACCTTGCTGCCAAGTCACATTTGGAAATTATTATCCAGTAATTCTGTACACTTTACATGGTCTCTAATTTTTATTATCCACCTATCTTAATGTAAATATGCTACTGTCATAGTAGCATGACAAACCATGCAGAATTTATTTTTCAGAAATGGGATCATAAATGAGCTGCCAAATTATGTCAGATAAAAGATTATTTCCAACAGTCACTCCTTCTCTCCAAATATATGGCCTTCTGTCAGCCAGGAGTTTTTGGTCTAGCTGTGCAGATATAGAAGCTCTCAGAGCAATTTAGCAGTTTTGTGATGCATTGGACTGTATGATGGAACACATAATTTCACAGAGAAATATTTTGTCCTATACACTAATTCAGGCATCCTGAAAGCATGATTTCAAATTTATGCAGAGGACAAGAGGTTAACAAGGTCAAGAAGCAACACATTTTGAAGAGTTGTCATTGACATGCAATATGCATCACTTCAGGATGCTGCTTTTAGAGCAATGTCAGAAACAAAGCTAGAAGTCAGCTTCCAAAAACAGGAGTTTGAAGACCACTGCTAGCAAACTAGTAGCCATTTATGAAGAGGCAAAGTCTTGTAGGCGCTGCCTTTACACTCATCTCCTTGCCCAAGGCTGTCTTGTGACAGTCAAACAGCTGGCTTGGCGCAGAAGATTTTCAGTAATCTTCAAGTCTCCAGCTATGGAAGGCAGCAAATCAGCAGGGTCTACCTACCAAAGCAGATGTTCTTACCTTAGGACTCTGCTGCAGGTGCAGCCCAGCCCCGTCCTGTAGCACAGCGCTAAAATCCCCAAAATTATAATTTCTGGCCTTTGAATCATTGCCAGAACATCCCTTCTGTTCAAGGTACTGACCATGACTTTCAGGTTTATGAAGATTTTATGTGGCTTATAGGATACAAGAATATCGACAATAAATTGCCATTAAAGCAGCTACACATCATTAGGAATGTGATCCTGAAAGCATGTGACCTAAAGAAAATTAATTTCATCACATGACTGGATATAGTCTTTTCCCAAGATATTTTTCCTTCTACCTTTCTGTTGTCAAATGTAATTGGACAGAGACAAATTAACTTCAGACTAAACAAGTAAGTAGATATCGCTTTGCAAGTATAAGCTTTCTATAGAAATATTTTCTGGTCTCTTAACAGGACTGATTTCTTCAGACAGGCCACCAGATTCTGCCGTAAGTCCTAGCAGACACGGTGCTAGAAAAATGGGCTTGAAGTATTCTTTCACCGTTTTGTTCTGAATACTGGAATGGCATGGAAGGACTATTTTGGAGTAAAGAAAACTTAAAGAAGTTTCTGTCTTCTGCAAGCATGATCTGCTAGAATTAAACAAGCAAACACCTTCCCACCCCCACTTCAAGAAAGTCCCTGGCTCTTCTGAAATAACAGTGAAAAGTTCAGGCAACTCTTCAGGCCTTAGTGGAAAAGAAAAACTGCAACCAACTTCAGGCACCTTTAATATTCCAATTAGACTGATAGTGGATACCGCTTATCAGAAAACTGAAATAGCTCCTGCCCTTCAGTGGACTGTAGAAGCGAACACATAAAACCACAGTGGATTATGTACTATAGTGAAAACATTCAGGATCTGATTTTCCTTGGAAATCCACAATAGAATACCACCTCTGGAATATCCTCTGGGAATTTCTCATCTTTACTGGAGGATTCTGACGTTAATTATACTGCTTCCTATTTGCAAGATGGTCTTCCATTTCAGAAGTCTTCCATTAATTCAATTAATTAATGCAATTTAAAAAAAAAGAAATGGAAGATATGTAGGGTTCTGTACTTAGATGAGTTCCATGAATTCCTGCTGATGCTGTCACTTCTACCATGAGGTGTGGATACTCTTTGGAGATACCACATATAGAAAAGATCACATAAATATGAGGGAAACTGCAAAGCAGGAACCCCATAATTCTTTTATATATATAAAAAATATATATATTATAAAAACTTGCTTAAAATTTACATTTTTGATGTGTCCAAGTTCCAAAAGATTCTCTCACCTCAACTAATTTTTCTGTGGATGGATGAGCTGCAACTGAATGGAAAAAGAAAGTTCTTCTCAGATCTAATACACCTACAGAACTGACAAGAACCAAATACCCAGTTCTCCATATCCTAAACTACTGATGGAGTAGGTCACTAAAATTCGGACAGCTTTTTAAAATTTTCTCTGATCTTTTCTATGAGACATCAGAATTTAAAAATGGCAGCAGAGCAGTGAGGATTAATGAAGCTACTGGTGCTTTTAAAACTTCCTAATGCAAAATGGAGTGACTGAAGATTTTATTATAGTGAAAAATCCCCAGAGATACAGGAAGTACTTGAGCTTTATACATTCTTCTTTTATCAAAATATATGGTTTTGGTTTTATATTAAATCCCTAAATTCTGAATGACAAATCTAAGACCTGCAGTATACTGATACAATATCTGATTTCCTTCAGTGAAAAGTTAATTCTATAATTTTCAAATAAAGAAAATTAATTTTGTAATTTTCTACAGTTCAGGGGTAAGTGCTACATAATGTAACTACTCAGTCACTAGCTTTATAACCAGAGGGCTGTTCTTCCTCCATACTGTAGACTAATCTCTCAGAAGGAAAAAATTCATCATAATTTTATCTTATCTTCACTGTCTAATGTATGACCATTAACGATACTTGGGAGTACATTAGGCAAATCCTGTTCAGAACTCAGAAAAAGTAATATAAGGGAATGTTTGTGGTGTTCATTCACTGGAAATCCTATATGTACTATTTACTTTCAGAATCCCCATGGGACGTGAGGTGATGTTTCTGTAGGGCCAGTTGTGTTTAACATCTTGATCAATGATCTGGATGAGGGGATCGAGTGCACCCTCAATAAGCTTGCACCACCAAGATGACACCAAGTTGTGTGGGAGTGTTGATCTTCTTGAGAGTCGGAAGGCTCTGCAGAGGGACCTGGACAGGCTGGATCAATGGGCCAAGGCCAACGGCATGAGGTTTAACAAGGCCGAGTCCTGGGTCCTTGACTTGGGTCACAACAACCCCAGGCAGCGCTACAGGCTTGGGGCAGAATGGCTGGAAAGCTGCCTGATGGAAAAGGACCTGGGGGTGTTGGTCAACAGGCAGCTGAATGTGAGCCAGCAGTGTGCCCAGGTGGCCAAGGCAGCCAACAGCATCCTGGTTTGTATCAGAAATAGTGTGGCCACAGGACTACGGAAGTGATTGTCCCCCTGTACTCAGCACTGGTGAGGCCGCACCTTGAGTAGTATGTTCACTACAAGACAGACATCAAGGCCTTGAAGCACGTCCAAAGAAGAGCAACGAAGCTGGTGAAGGGTCTGGAGCACAAGTCTTATGAGGAGCGGCTGAGGGAACTGGGACTGTTTGGTCTGGAGAAAGGGAGGCTGAGGGGAGACCTTATTGCCCTCTACAACTCCCTGAAAGGAGGCTATAGCCAGGCAGGTGGTTTGGTCTCTTCTCCTAAGTTACAAGTGATAGGACAAGAGGAAATGGCCTCAAGTTGCGCCAGAGGAGGTTTCGACTGGGTATTAGGAAAAATGTCTTCACCGAAAGGGTTGTCACAAGCACTGGAACAGGCTGCCCGGGGAAGTGGTTGAGTCACCACCTCTGGAGGTATTTAGAAGACATGTAGATGTGGTGCTTAGGGACAGGGTTTAGGAGGGGAGTTGGCAGTGCTAGCTTTATGGTTGGACCTGATGATCTTAAAGGTCTTTTCCAACCTAAATAATTCTACGATTCTATGATTTAAAAAAAAACAAACAACAACAGTGGCAGAAGGAAGAGTAAAACTAAGTCTCCAAGGCAGCATTCAACTGTTTACATTATTAACCCTTCTCTTCCTACAGTCTCCATTACACACGTTCCCAGATTCCTCAACAGTATCCGCAGTAATTCTACAGGTGACAGAACTGCATATAATGAAACAGGCAGAAGTCAGATGGCAAAAAATAGCATAGATTAAAGTTTTACATTTGGAATAATTACATACCAGGACTGAAGAGGACGATTGCTTTCAAATATGCATATTCATATCCATCTAGGCAAAGCTTAACCATGCTGTTACAGAACTCTTGCAATTTGAAGATATGCTCCATTACTAACTTTCCTCTGTCTGTTGGCAGCTTATCTAAGTCAACACACACAAAATATAGAACCCTCAAGTCAACACACATGCAAAGAATATGGTCACAATGAATTTTTTTAAATAATTATTTGTATTAGATTCAAACAGTGGGAAATCTACGGCACCCATAAACTCACACACTAGGTATGAATAATCTTGACACAATCAATTATGGACTATAACAATCTTTTTCCCCCCCCCTCTGCGTCATACAATTGATTAGGTTGCTTCTTGCAACTAAAGTGTCCAATAATCAGAGGCAAACTACAGCTTGAAATGACCAAAGAAGTGAAAGACCCCTTAGAAGTAAAGAATACACTGCCACTGCAGATCGGTGCTCTACGTCAAAGGGTCAGGTGCCACGAAGTAGGGTAGCATATGGTTTCATGGGTTATTTTAGTTAGTCAAATACCAGGCCACTGCTGAAAAAGAAGGTGCAATGTACACCTCTCCTGATTAGCATCAAGGGGAATGTGGTTGGTGCAAAGCTGTTCCCCTCGGGTCAGCAATAGCTAAGCGGCCTCAAAATCCTGTTCCCCTCCAGAATCCATCAAACTAGGGTCCCTGGGTCAAACAAACTACTTCTCTCTTGGAGATGCTGCAGCTGGCATACCACACAACTGGAAGATGGTGGTTATAAATTTCAGATTTTTGCATTCAAACTGAATTCCCAAATTAGATGGCAAAAATATATTTTTGTAGTAATGATAAAACCATTATTAATTACTGTAATACCCTTTTTGGTGAACAGGCTTAAAAATGACACATATCAAAGTAAGTTCCCAAATTCCATCTGTAGCCTTCCCAGACATTCACAGATTAGTTAGTATGTTTAGCTGATCCATTACACTTAGTGGTTTAATACATTTTTGTTTTAATTATAAACTTGCTATTTATAGGAAGATTTTGTGGCTATTCTTAAATCATAAAAAACCCTCAGAAATAATTCTTTAATTCCCTCATCATAAAAGGACAGGAAAAATCTAGTCTGGTGGGCTGTTTTTGCATAGTATTAACACCAGTGAATTTTCATCCACATAGCAGCAAATAACCCTAAAATCTAGCTAAACCTGGAAATGCGAAGATTTTTGTGTGAGCATCTACCTCATTAAAAATGTGTTAAGGCTATGACAGATGAAGACTATAGTCTTTTTGACTGGTTAGCTTTCAGTGCTGCAAACCTTGTGAGTGTTCACAAAGCACATAAATAAGATCAGCTAACAGACTCCCCTACCACTCAGACAAACATTTCCTTCGCTGTAGATGAAAGAGGAGGCAAACTGACATCTCTTTCATTTGAATAGAAAACATGCAGAAGATGCAGGACGTAGAACTAATACGAAAGGAAGCATACTTAGAGAAGATCTATTGAAGACTTGCATGTAGTCTGAAACTAGTATACAGAATAAGCCCAGTTATGCAAAGGAAGCGTATCACCGCGTTGGCATTTGGCTGCTTTGTTTCACAGGTTATGAAGAGCAAGGACAGGTGGGTCATTCTTTACTTTATACTCTTGATACAGAGGAATCATGTTCACAGTGTTGTGTTCTTAATGTTGATGCTGCCTGAAATATTCCTAATTTGAGCTGACATATGCTAACAGAGCAGCAGAACACTATTAGACATTACACAGACACACAATTAAAAAAAAATTAAAGGAAATGCTAACCTATATTTTTATTATTTTTATTTTAATTTTGGGGAAGGAAGTATTAATTAGCATAGCTGACTTTTGCAAAATTGCAAAAAAATTTCCATCTTTTGAACTGTATTTTCTAGTATTATTTTATTTCAATACTAACTGCTAAACTCTACAAATGATAAATTTTCGTTAACAACTGAAGGATAATTAAAAAAGTCTGTGCAGTTCAAAACTTAAAAAACGGATGAACTAATTCCCCAGATCTGGCGATGTGCACAGTATATACCTTACCTTGCTGTAAACTGCCATGAAGGTGATTAACAAAAGCAGTTAATATAGTTGCCACATTCATTACTTGTGAACATTGTGCAAGACCAAGCGTAAAAAGTTCATTCCAGCAGGCTTTTACTAATGATATGCTGTTATCCTGTCTATTAAAAAACACAATAATTTCAGTTAATAAAACTAGACATTTGCATTCAAACATGTTTGTTTTTTTTAATTTGAATAACAATTCATAAAACATTCATCTAATTCAACTATTGGAACCAGTACCAAAATGGAGCCCTGCATCAAAAGTACTATATTTGCATGCTAGGAGTGACATTTGTAAAGCAGTATTTTTTGTTTTAATGATCCAAAGGAAGTAGATCTCTATCACAAAACCAAGATGAAGTAACAGTAAATGATTACTGTCTAGGCGTATTCCATTGTGCTAGTTTTCTTAGGATTTACCTTAATTTCGAGGTAATATTTATATGTATGGACAAAAAAAAGTTTGCACTGCTCCTCTACTGTGGATATAGAATGAACTCAGATGTCTTGTGGGTTTATTTTCCACTTGAAATCTGGCAGGCTGGGATAATTTCTTAATTAAAAATACATGTGAAATGGAGTATGTGAGATCAAGTTCCTGAGCTTCCCGACTGCTATTTTCTGTATCCTCTTCACGTCTGGAATCAGGACTGAAATACAGACTTTGAAGTATAAATAGAAGTCATGAGGATTTGTTTGCTGGAAGAATTAGTCCTTAAATTAAGTTTCATGTCTAGTCAGTATTTTTTTTCAAATGCTGAACATTAAAATTAGGTGTATCAATCCATATTCAGGCACTTCCATATTAGTAACCTGTCAGTATTGCCAAGTATCTCTAACTTGCAGAGCTTAACAAGAGCTCAATACCTTAAAAAGGAAATCCTACCAGTGAGAAGTCAAATTCAGGTACCATGTTTCACAGTTTTAGCCAGTAAATATAAATAATGGAAAGTTAAAAGAAGCACAAGACCTATCAAAGAAGAAAAGCATATTAAAGCTAGGATTTCAACTACAAAAATACAACAGAATGGATTTTCGCAAGAATGTTGATGAAATCTTCAGGAACATTGCTGATGATTTACTGCAACTATGAATATGTCAAATGACAGATTAATGTAGACTTGTCCTGTACTGGATTACAGACAGCTTACCTAGGGCAATATTTTTTACCACGATTCAGTTTTTGGTATGGAAGACATGATACTGTAGATACAGCTTCTACACGTATTTGTCACAGCCCCTTTCACCTCCTGTCAGAGGGACTACGTTGAGGAACAGTGAAAACAGGCTGGACTAGCTACTCAGCTGGTAGGTGTGTAGATAAATGTCTCATCTAGAGCAACTTTACGGCTGATCAAACTTAGACCAGAACCAGCTGATCAAAACTTTAGCACCCTCAGAAACCTGAGTGGCTGTAGCCGGCTTGATGAACGTTTCAGTAGGAATCTCTCTCTTGCCTACACAGATCCTCATGCAGGAAGATGAACTAAGCAAAAACTTGGTCTCATTAACTAAATCCGTATGCCAAAGCCAAGTATGTTGTCGAGACTAAGGAAAACATTGCCTGAGGAGGGAACCACCTGCATACAATTATCCGTCTTCCTTACAAAACCATTACTATGGGTTCTTTTGGCTCATCAACTACTCTCAAATACTAGTACCATGAATTTCTCTTCATTTTAATAGTGAAATGAGTCACCCTTCTACAAGTCAAAATTATAGTACATAATGAGCTCAAACTAAAAAAGCTGCATTAATTTCAAATAAATCTCCACTTGAAAAAAGTTGGTATTTTGAGCTCTTCAAAAGGGAAACTTATTTATGTTAAACAGTGTTTAAATATACTGTTGCCCATGATCTTGACTGGGACTGTAAATGCTAGCACACTAACTCTATTAAGACAGCCTACTCCATTTTTTGTTCAAACAGAGGACCCTATTGTTTAATAAGAAATTGAAAAAATATGCAGATTTTCTATACACATTTCTTGTCAAATCTTTTTGGAGAGACAGGTCTTCTGTATGTGTTATTTTTAAAAAGCAATTCCCATTTGTTGTTTTAACATTAATTTGCAGCATCTTCGTTGCAAAAACCTTTTAAAAATGCATAATGATATAATGTACTATGTTAATTTCCTACAAATTTTGAAATTCTGCAGGGCAACAATTTCTACTAAAATAAAACATCATATTTACCTGATTTTTTTTTACCCTATTGTTTAATTTTATAGATTTTTACTTCTTCCTTTTCTAAAACAAAGGCTTCAGACACGATATAGTATCTTCCCTTAAACAACGTAGAATCATTTGGCTTAAACATCTGAGTAAACACAAATGGTAACCACAGAGCATCACACTTTTGACAGCCTTCCTGGAAAAGGGGACGAACTCTCATTTTAAAAAAGAATTCTCCTTGTTGCCACAGTAATACTCTATTTTGACGCTAACGTTCTGAAAATAACAGAAATCCCATTTCCCCATGGTGTTTTGAGATGTTTTCCCATCATGATCAGCAATGTACGACTACATTTAGCCTAAGAATTTTAAGTGATACACTGAATTCTGCTGGAAACGCAGGATGTCATACAAACTGTAAAAAGAATAATAATTACTTTCTGGTTACAGCAATCATTTGTTTTTGAAAAATCCCTGAAATTAAACAACTTAATCCTGAATGCCTGCTGAATCTAGCTAACCATTTCCTTCATGTAAGTTGCCAAAGGCAAAATTATTACTACTACTAATTCAGATAACAATATTTGGGGATCCAGAGAGGAGTTTCTTTTTGGTGACTGCCTGGCAAGCGTCTTAGTTTGGGGTGTAGCTATTAAACAGCAATAGGAATTCCTATTTACTAAAAAATTATTAAAGTAGTAGCAGTGTGCAGGCATTTAATTGTTATAAATCTACTCCTTTTTCCTTCAAAACTCAACCAAAGTAGTAGAATTGGCCTGAAGTTGGAAGGAGTTTTGATTCAGAAAATTTACCTTCATGATGAAGATCTATAAAACAGATTTATAAGTAGATTTATATTTTAAAATGTCCCTGAAGAAGACAGTGAAAAAAAAAATTTAGAAAACTTTAGGTGTATTCACAACATGAGCAAATACAGTAACTGAACACTTACCCTAAAGCTTGGAAAGATGGAATGGAACGTGCCCAGTGCATGGACAAGAAAAGCAACCTGGAAGCAGACTCGCAGATATAGTGAACGTTAAGATATTCAGGCATAGGAGAAGGCATGGTGAGCTGGCAACCAAAAAAGGAAATAAAAGTGAGAAACAGTTATTTTACTTTCCTCATAAAAAAACATAGTAAGGAAAAAAAAAATCAGTATTACAGTTTCTTTTAATTGAAAGATTGGAATATCCCTTTGGTCAGTTGGGGTCAGCTGTCCCAGCTGTGTCCCCTCCCAGCTTCTTGGGCACCCCCAGCTACTTGCTGGTGGGGTGGGATGACAAGTAGAAAAGGCCTTGACTCTGTGCAAGCACTGCTCAGCAGTAATGAAAACATCCCTGTGTTGTCAACATCTGTTTCCAGCACAAAGCCAAAACACAGCTCCTTAGCAGCTACTGTGAAGAAAATTAACTCTTTCCTACCTAAAACCAGCACAGAGGGGAAATGTTTAATAAAATGCCTGTTACTGAAGAACTTTTCAGATGAGCAAGCTTTTTGACTTGTCCATGAATAAGAAGATGATGAAAAAAATGGATAGAAAAATTGCTGCAGGCTTGTAAAATGAGAAATAAAACCAGAAAATAAATGGCTAAGAAAGAAACCATATTTTCCCTTAATGATTAAAGTCATTAATACCATACTAACATCGGGTATGTACATAAGTGTATTTGTCAGTTTATCCTTTAAGAGTCTCAAAATTCAGTTGCGGATTGCATCAGATCCACCTGTTAACAAGTGAGAACATGGATGCTGACGCCCTGCTTTGTCTGAATCCTGTCTATGTAAACCCTTTTGCATGGATTATCTAGTATTTTCAAGGTAAGAAGCTACAAAATAAACAGTGCAGCTAAACCACTGAAGAGAGCTGCACGTTTTCCCAAACAAACAGCTAAGCAGCGAACGAAGGTGGTGCATTCATCAGAAATGAATGCCAATACCTGAACAAATAGCTCAGTTCTCTTCTAAGAAATTCAAAATAAGATTTAATCCGTTATGTTTAAATGGTTAGAAATAGCCAAAGGTAAAAAAAGTATTAAGTACCCTGAATGCTACATGCGCGTCACTGAGCAGCGGCCCCTCTATTTCCACGATATTCATGCTCGTTTCTCCGCCAATGAGCTGGACGCTGGCTTCAATACTGTCAGAGTTCTGGCATGCTGCACTCTCGCCTGGATTTAACGCTTTTGCAAGAGTATCAAATGCCCTGTAAGATCACAACAAACAAACAAACAAAAAAGAAAAGTTCATTTTAAAGACCATTTCAATTCAGGAGGAACCTGCACATGTCTGAAACCTGTATTTAGAGGTCTGTTTCAAAGAACCAGACCGGGAAAACAGAAGTCAGTAGCATACTTTTCCTGACACTCCACCAAAGTCCGTGAAAACTCGCAACTTACAGTGGCTCTGAAACAAAAATTAGCAGCAGATCCTGTTCACACTAGTTGCCAACAAATTCACAGTTTTGACATACTGATTGTGCTGCTGAATCACAGTTTGCCTTTCAAGATCCCTGTAGTGATGTTTACTGAGTGCTGGCACAAGCATTTTCAGCACATGACTGCTGTTAAAGCAACTTAATGCACCTATGAATTCTACAGATTTTTGCTGCTATGAAGCAAAAACAGTAAGTTTTTTTAAGTAATTAGCTGTGGTTAGGTTACTCAATCTCTTTCAATACCATCCTTAGTACCTTTTGATATGGTGCAGTAACTTCTGTCACACACAAATGTTATGGGGGAGATGTCAGCATAAGCACAGGTATATTACTCATTATTTTGCTGCTTGATGACAGATCTGTTGTTTTTCTGTTCACAAATACACCTGAGAACCACAACTGATATATCCTCAGTCAAAAATCTACAGACTTGATCACTGCTTACAGACAGATGACGTATCCTGAGTGCAGTATCATTTGTACAGTGTTGCATGAAAAACTTAGGCACTGAGGTCTAAAAGCTTTACAAAAGCTGATTATCTGCTTGTATGTAGATCTGATGCTCAATTTATAGAGATATGTTTATTACCACAGAATCTAAAATCCCTTATTTAATGCCAAAGTCTGGAGTAGGACTTTGCCACCTTCTCTTGCCCCACACTCCCTAGCTATTTACATTCATTAACATGCTAAAAAAAAAATCTAAATGCTTACTATGTTTGACATAACCATTTGCAACCAAACAAAACATTGCAATAAAAGAGCTGCTGACACTGCCTCAGCCTTGAGGTGGTAAAGGAACTAGCTTTTGCTCCTACACTAGTCTGTACACCTTGACGTGTACCCATGAGGGTGACTGGGCCATGCACAAGAGGACAACACAGATACACCTGGGATGTTTTCTGTGTCCAGTATATGGAAAGTATATGTAAAGGGAATGCATTCATGGGTAAGCTCTAGAAGTTATATCATTGGACTCCTGCTAGGACATCTGAGTTTCAGGTCCTGCATGGCTCATTCCTGGCAGCCTTTGGTAGAACAGGCGAATCCTATTCAGTATCTTCATCAGCGACCTTGATGAGGGAACAGAGTGTACCCTCAGCAAGTTTGCTGATGACACTAAACTGGGAGGAGTGGCTGACACACCGGAGGGTTGTGCTGCCATTCAGCGGGACCTAGATAGGCTGGAGAGCTGGGCGAGGAGGAACCTGATGAGATTCAACAAGGACAAGTGTAAGGTCTTGCACCTGGGAAAGAAGAATCCCATGTGCCAGTACAGGTTGGGGACTGACCTGCTGGAGAGCAGTGCAGGGGAAAGGGACCTGGAGGTCCTGGTGGATGGGGGGATGACCATGAGCCAGCAACGTGCCCTGGTGGCCAGGAAGGCCAATGGCATCCTGGGGTGCATTAGAAGGGCTGTGGTCAGTAGGTCGAGGGAGGTCCTCCTCCCCCTCTATTCTGCATTGGTCAGGCCGCATCTGGAGTATTGCATCCAGTTCTGGGCCCCTCAGCTCAAGAAGGACAGGGAACTGCTAGAAAGAGNAGGGGTGACCTCATCAATGTTTATAAATATGTTAAGGGTGAATGTCAGGAAGATGGAGCCAGGCTCTTCTCGGCCTCACTAAGCGATAGCACAAGGGGCAACGGGTGCAAGCTGGAGCATAGGAGGTTCCGGGTTAATGTGAGGAAAAGCTTTTTCACTGTGAGGGTGACAGAGCACTGGAACAGGCTGCCCAGAGAAGTTGTGGAGTCTCCTTCTCTGGAGACATTCAAAACCCGACTGGACGTGTTCCTGAGTGATGTGCTCTAGGTGGCCCTGCCTTGGCAGGGGGGTTGGATTTGATGATCTTTCAAGGTCCCTTCCAACACTTGTGATTCTGTGATTCTGTGATCCAGCAGCTCAGTGGCAGCTGCTTCTTCAGAAAAACCGCATCTCTGCAGGGCTCTTCATGTAGCAGGGGCAGAAAGGTAAGAAACAAACAAGATCTCTCCTTTCCCCAAAAGGTAAATGTCATACGCATGTGCCATGATTTTGTATTTATTCTAGCATAGGTTGAAGAGCCCGTTTAATAAGTGGGGTGGGCAGGTATACTGGTTAACCGTCTCTGCCCACGATACTTGGTTTCCAACTTACTCTTGAGTGTTTGCTTTCAAAGCAATCTTCTCCCTCCTGTCTGGTAAATTGGCACTGGTAAGCCAGCAGAGGTCAAAAGCAGCATTGCTTCCTCACAGCTCAGCACTGCCGGTCCTTTTCATACACAAAGCCCCAACACGAGCAATGATTGCAAGGTAAAACACCAAGAAGAAGAGAATCTAGAACAAAAAGTTGGCTGGAAGCTATGAAAACCTAGCCCACAAAGTGAGGAAAAAAAGTATAATAAACTTTAAAATACATAGTATTGATATCATTTCTTAGAAACAACTTGGGTTCTCTTTCCTTTGGGCCCAGTCACTAACAGATATGTAGGACTGCTGATAAACTGTATAAAATGACCGTAGATAATGAAGCCGTTAGAGGACACGGCATGTAGCATTACAGAATGCTAGCAGAAAAGTTGCACACTAAATTTATGTGCAATTTCGGCAAAGGTGAAAGTTTCACTACTGTAGCTGCAAGCAATGGAATGTAACAAAACACGTGAAAAACATGGATGCATAGAACTTGCTTCCTGAAATCCCTTAAACTCCTTTTCTTCAGTAAACATCTGTGCCTGTTAGATGAAGCTGGCATGGGGCCTGGCACGGATATAGAAGATTTAAATAAAAATTTTAGTTTCTGCTTGGGTAACAACTTCCCTTTCACAGGAACATTTAATGTGAACCCCCCACTGGAAATCCGCTGGGTAACGTACTGGACAAGCGGACGCATTAAGCTGAGTCAGAGCTCCTTCAGGCTCTCTGCCTGACAGAACTTGATGCCTTTCCTTAGGCAGATTTTTAAAACTGGACAGCAACACTGAAGCTGGCAAAAGCAGGCATCTGACAGTGCCAGGAAATAAGGAAAGGAGGTTACTACATCTTTTTGAACAGCCATAGTATTGAATGCAGTTCATCAGCAAGTACCCCACCACTAGTTACGCAGCATGCTCTTACATTCTCTACCCAAGGAGCACACAGCCAAGGCCCAAACCAGCACCGATATAAAGTCACACTGCCTCTGTCAGCAGCATGTAAAGAACGGAGCAGAACAAAAGCATTCTGCTCCCCGTTATACAAAGCAGTGGAGTCCACAGGGGAAATCCCATATTTCAGCCAGTACAAACTACTTCACTATATACCAATCCTTTTCTTTCCTTGACAGATTTACTGCACGTACACGTTTCCAAAGCAGGATGTACACAATGTAGACGGTGTGTAAAGGAATATCACTGGGACAGCTGTCAGAAGCCCGCATGAGGTGACAACCAAGGACGAACACAAGGGTGACTGATGGAGTAACTGAGTACATACTAAACAGAGTATCTTACACATATGCTTGCCAAAATGTCTCAGTTAAAACCAGTGCAAGACACAAGTTTGTAAGATATTCAGTGAATGTATTTGTATTGATGGTGAGAATTCTGAGAGTTCTCCTGCATAGAAAGAAAACACTTTACAAGCTTTTAAGGCGATTAATAGTTATAGGCATTCAACTACTTACACAGATGAGATCTCTAAGAAACAGTTTTCCAGGATGATACAAAGTACTGAGACTATAGTACAAGACTGAACACACTTTATTAAGGCAAACCAAAAGGTAAGAAAATCAACTGTAAGATTTACATTGAAATCAATTTCAAGTACAAACAACAGAAAGTATTTGTTTCTCAAACAGAACTTCCTTTTTTCACTTGGAACAATCTTAGAAGATTTATCTTTTACATGAGCTCAGGCTGCTATTGCTATTTTTAATGCAGATAAATGGCCTACACTGTGATGATTTAATTAATGGTCTGAATTGACAGAGAACTCGAAAAGAATAATAGTTTCATAACATGCCTTACCTTGTAACATCACTGCTACCTTGCTCTTCTTGCTGGAGTTCAGATAATGATGCATCTCCATTACTTAAACTCTCAATCATAGATAGCTCTGTGCTGCTTTGTGACATGTCTTTGCATTTACTGAGATTTGCTAACGAAGTTACCACGTTTGCCAGTGTACTTAAATCTCCCTGACATGCTTCAACCTAAGGGAAAAGTATAGCTTTTAATTCTCTCATATTGGCAGCAGTTAACTTGCAATAGAAGAATCTGACTTTTACATAAATGTAGAATTGAGTGTGTGAATAGACCTGTAAGAAAATTATTGTTTTCAGTAAAAGGGTAATCATAATGCTGCAATTAGACACTGCAGTGCTTCTAAAATATGAAATATTTAGACATTCACTTTTACAAGTAATAGCTATCTGTTTCTTCCAGAAAGAACGCTACAAATGGTAAGCAAGTGCAAAAGGAGAATTTATCACCTCCACTCACTACTCGAACGGTTACAAGGACTGTAAGACTGCACTAGATTGTATTTTTAGCATCTTCCTTCCTTCCCCGTGTAAATGAGTCAGTAGTAATTGGGTAGGAGAATGTCTGAAAAGAAGGAATGGATAAGTCATCTTTAAACAAGCAGAAAAAAAAAAATTTGCTGCAGCCTTTTTCAGTTTTATGTCTTTAACCGCAGGGGAACAAGGTGATTCAGTAGTGACCAGCAACTCAGACAGGCAGGAAGTCATGGTTCCCACCCTGCCCCGCAAAAAAAATTAATAATGAAAGTAGATGATTACAGATAAGTACGATGCTGCTCACACCAGCATGCTACATGTCATTTAGCTGGCGTTGTCATACCCTACAGATGGAGCCAGAAAAGCGAAATGGAATAAACAACTTTTGATGGGCCCTCTGCAGACACAGCAAGCGAGGCAAAATGCATGAAAACAGTATGAGGTAATTTAATATCAGCTAGAAAAGTACAAAAGCTTCCTACTGTGCATGTGTAGGGAAGTTATCACATGGCTTTAGTGGATCAGTAAGTGTAACAAAATGGAAACAAAGGAAAACCAGCTCAGAAGTAAGATTGTTGCTGAGATAGCTCTTATTGGCTTTGCAAAAAATTAGCGATTCAGGGCGAAAAAACCTCACAGTATTTATGAAATGCACTGCAATAATGCCATGTGAGTTTTGCAAACATCTCATTCTATTGGTAGAAAAGAAATATGCAAATGTCAGGATTGCCTGATATGAAGAAAAATATGGCAGCCCTTAAAGCTCTCTAAAGAAGGGGAGGAAGGTATTTACTTTGTAGAGTTTTTAACATTTCTACTACACAAGGCTAAAAGCATTCTTGTGAAGACAAGAAGGTATCTGCAACACTGGCTAATGTAAAGGAGTTTTAAAAATTAATTTAACAACACAGAAGTACAACAAAAGAGAACAACCTTCCCTCCCTACATATACAATTACAGCAATCAACACTTAATATATCAGTCATATCCATCACATACCTTATCTGGAGTCATCAGCACAGTAGGCTCACTTTTTATTGCAGACTGATGAATGTTAACAAACATTCCCGATTCCAGCAGACCTGTTGATCTGACATAGACCAGCACACATTTTAATTCTGAGGTGCTTTCAGGAAAAAGAGTTATTTCTGAGTAGAATTTACATACCTTGCCGTTTCATTGTCTGTTACAAAAGTTGGAGTTGCAGCCAGCGGACTACGGAGATCTTTCCGAATGTAGATCTTTTCTGTAGAAGCTGCACAGTTTGAAGACTTTTCTCTTGACACTTCAATAGGTTTCCTCTCACACTGTACAGCTAACAAAACAACATGCAGTTATTAGGTCACAGCCCACATAAGAGACTAAGAAATAATTCTTTTTTTTTTTTTCTCTCTTTGTTTAATCTGCAATTTTAATGATGATTCTGAATATTTATGAAGTTTATAACTAAAAAGACCCATAATCAGTAAGCTAACAACCTGGGTAAAAACCAACACACCCACTTGGTTTGTTCTTAATGAAATGACGTAGCAGTTGAAGTCTGAGACCGAACATACAGACACTTAATAATTTTTCAAGTTACCATTAAGGGAGAAATCCCCTTACACCTTACTTTTAATTTGGATCTTTAACTGGAAGCTTATGGCTTCTCCCTGTCTCAGCTTGACTAGCCCACCCTCTCAGCTCATTCGTAAAGGACTCATGGTACCCTTCTCCACGGACTGTGGGTCTGGGTTGAACCCATGCAACTTTATGCACTTAAAGAAGCTCCCCAAGTTAGAAGCTCAGACAGTACAGGGGGGAAAGGGACATTCACAAAGTTCATTTCAGACCACTTAAGATTTGGGCCAAAAATCACTGACTTTCAGACAACAAGCAGATTTTAAATGTGAACAGCTCAGTGGAACTAGGCGAAATGAATCTGGGCTTTGGCTTACGGATACATCCCCTTGCTTTGGATGGATTAGAGAACATTAAAATTAAATTTACAGTATTCACCATATGGGGAACTCTCTAGCTCTACAGAATAAAGATAAATCAGTTTACAGTTGATTTTACAAGTTTAAAAGGAAAATTTAATTTCTGGAAAAATAACAGTAACGTGACATTCTTACTGTAAAACTTAATTAATAAAAGGTATTTACAAAGTACAAATCTTTTAAAAATATGCAGTAAATTTTAAAATGGTGTAAGTCATTTTATAGGTCAGAATAAGATCCTGGAAGAGATTCACAAACCTGGTCTGTACGTAATTTAAAATACGCATCAATTCACCAGCCTGATAAGCACTGGCTACTGGCTAGCAAACCCTCTTTAATACTGTACTGCACACAGAAACTGTTTTAAGCCTATAAAGAGAATCCTGAATGTTCATCATTTTAAAATACAAATGCAAACAGGAAAAAAAACCCAACATTTTTTTTCTTCAATTATGCCGTTTTGGAAAATGTGTAACAATTAAAAAAAAAAAGGAAAAGCTTTCAAGTTAGTAGAGGCTGTGAGGCTATTTGAATTTTTACATCAGTAAGTATCATAAAACCAACCATCATAACATCACCAGGTATTGACAATGCCGTTAAAGCTAGCCCGTAACCCACAGATGGTGCTTTGACAGGGTGGGAGGTGGAGGGAAAAAGTTGTCGTCTTCCTTGGCTAACCCTGTGCTCCCTAGCTGGAGCTTGGGAGATTGCTGAGAGAGGGCCAAGGCTTCTTCAAGGGACACATAACTCCACTGAGGGAGCTACAGTACAAGACGGTGCTGATTTTTCATTCCTATCCCCACTCCACTGAGGAACATGACTTCTTACCGTAGAACAATCCTCTCTGCTCAGTCTTCTCCCACGACCCAGATATCCTTTTCCTACTTTCTGAACCCCATCCCCAGGTATTTTGTTCTGCTCAAAAAGTCTTCTGTGGAGGGACAGAGCACTGCCAGCTGAACTAGAGGGTAAAGATCCACTTTGACTCCCTCAGCCTTCTCTCCCTTTCTGAATTCATTTCCTCTGTGCTGGAAAAGCGCTACTGGCTTCTGCTGACAGAAGCAGGGCTGTAAGGAGGGGAACGTCTACAGACGTTCAAAGACGGTCAGCAAAATAGAGCTGGATGGCAGAGAGCAGGGCACAAGGCTAATACTGCACATACTGCATCAGTGTGGCAGTGTGGGGGCTGAAGAATTCCTGCACTCCTTGATTTTCTGCCATTTAGTATTCTGATACTGCTGTGGTTTTGCAGTACTACTACATCCAGTGTATGGAAATCTAAAAAGGAACTTGAGATCTGCAGGAATCAGTAAGAACTGAACTCTAGATCACTATGGATCCCTGCCTCTGCAGGGCTTTGCCAAAAGCGAACAGCACGGGCCAGCAACCTGTTCTGGAAAAAGCGACAAGAAGGTAGATGGACCAAAACCGTTCCGTAGCTTCACTGATGCACAGAAAAACCGAACATGGAGCATCCTTGGTGTCTGCCACCTAGCAGTAACAACTCATGCACTTTTGCCACACGCAATGTGCTTATTAAGTTTGTCAAGCAATACGTATCCTCGAAAACATTTCAGAGTTCGGGTACCCCAAACCTGTACAATTCTTTACAGGAGAAAGATACAAAGATTTAAAAACATAAAATCAAGATAACAATTTGTGTTAGTACAAAACATATCTTTTGCAGAGCAAACTTTAACATAGCTGCCAGCTAAAATGATTTACACTTATTCAGACTTACAGTCTTGCTTCATCCCAAACGCGATGCATCTCTGCAGCCTGCAGTACTGACATCGATTCCGGTGGTGTTTGTTAATGACACAGTCTTTTGTTCCTCGGCACGAATAAACTAAGTTCTTCCGTATACTCCTTTTAAAGAATCCTTTGCATCCCTCACAAGTTACTGCTCCATAGTGACGCCCTAGTTACAGAACAACATAAATCATGACATTAATTTTGTACTGTAATTTTTCTTTTTTTAAGAATTCATAGTTACAAAAACCAAAGTATTTGCTATTTTGCCCAGAAAAATAACACTTTTTACCCTGTAGGTTACAGACCTTAAAATATAATGTGGCTATAAAACAACATAAAAAAGCATGTGAACCATTTTCTAGTTCAAAGCACTTAAACAGGATGGATCTTACAAATAGGCAACTTGCTTATTAAATTCGTGCTGAATCTGTTGACAGCAGTGTTTAGAAAAGCTACGAAAACAGGTTAGCAAAACCACAGAAGAAATGGTACATCATAGCTCTTTCAATAAAACTTCAATGACAGAATAATCTAAAATAGATAAATAATTTTTAAAAAATCAGTGCTGTGAATTTTCTGATTTATAATACTAACATATAAACAATCTTAGGATATACTACCAAAAAAAAAATCAAGCTTAAAAATTACTTTTCAGAAGTAAATAATTTTGATTATAGCACAAAATAAAAGTATTACTTAAAATTACTGGTTTTGATTAAGGCATGTGTGGCAATTCCAACAATATTAATTCTGTAATTCTGATATTTTTTTCTACCCCGAAGAAAAATAGTAATCTAAACCAGAAGATCACTGACAAACACTCAAAATACATACTGCGGAGGCACCAAGGCTGCTCTTTGAACTAAGTAGGGCATATTACAGAAATAAATCTCAAATATGAACTAATGTGAGGGAAAATATATTTTTAGATTCTTTCCTCACAAACTTTTTTTTAGATACATCAATCTCGCCTGCCTGAAATTTCTAGACATTCTGATAGATCTTCTGTATCGTATTACAATCGTATTACCATGCTATTAAAATGTGAAATTTATAAAAAATCATATATACTAGAAGAATATCACCAAGTGAAACATTTTCACAGCAGCTGGACTGTGAACATCCACCCTGCAAAGTGCCTGAGCCGCTGCTTCACTAGCTCTTTGAGGCAGCTGCTTGGGCTCCAGCCTGGAGGTGTCTGCAAAGCAGCTTGCACGACACTGCTTGTCACACGGGAGGTTCCCCAGAACCTGCAGCTGCTCGGGGACACATGGCACTCACTCCAAATTCACTACCACTGATGGATATCCCTGGGACAGGACAGCAGGAGTGGGTCCTGCGACCTCCAGCTCTCCACCAGGGAGCCAGAGGAGTCTTGCCAATTGGAACAGACTAACCAGATCTTTGCAGAAATTTCCTTTGCGATAGGTGAAATCTGACATGTATTTAGAGCTCTAGAACTGTGACTTTTATGCTAAACTTCGCTGCAGTGGAAAATTTTTAATTGGTTTTATCTTCTAAGCAGTTTGCTCTACATCCTACTACTTGCCACGATGGATGACACCCTAACGACACTTAACCGCTTCTTCCCTCTGGCCTCCCATTTTTATAGAATGCATTCCCATCACTTCCCAAAAGGAGCATTTAACTGCAGCTGTCATATTTTGGTTTTACTGGAAGTCCATCACACAGACTTCACTGACAAACCGTAAGAATTCTCTGCTGGAGCAACCATTTCCCTACATAGTCTAATTTTAGCTAACTAAGTAAAGAGCAAAGTTAAATGTCTCATCTCTCGTACACCTCATTATCTTCTCTAACAAAGAAAGTGCAAAGAAAAAGGAGCTTTCAGCTCAACCATGTTGAGGAACAGTCTTATAATTCTCTCTTTTTAAAATAAAAAGACAAGACGCTCTCTCAGTAATTCCACCTCTGACAGATCTGGAACACCTGATGGCAGGCGCACGTGCAAAGGGAATGCGGGAGACAGAGTTCTCCAGCACACTGCTCCCATATTAATTCTTTCCAGTCTCTTAATATTACACAAAATTTAGTGTATGAAACACTATTCTTTTCTTAGCTTAGCACTCAACTTTGGTGGCAATATATGAATATACCATTCTTAAGCTTGCTTTTTATTGGAGTTATAATGCATTTTTACAATTTAGTAATGGTTCTTCAAATAACTGTCCTGCATAAATTTCACATTAGCACTATTTTCATACACTTGCAAAGTCCTCTTTACCTACTGGTTTTGTATTTAAAATAATGAACAAGTTTCTCATATATTTTCAGGGAACCTGTCAATAACAAAGTTTACTGCATGACATTATTTTAAGAAAGAAAAACCTTTCAACAGTGTCATTTAAGTAATTTTATCAGTCAAATTTTTATAGTAGGAAATAAAATGTATCAGCCCAAGAAAAAAGGACAAAAATTATCTGTTAGAAAAGACTGACATAGTCTATTCTATTCATGACATAAACCAACAGTAAGTAAATCCCACTCATAGACACTGAAGTAATATTTAGTGTAATTCTCCACTGAAAGAATAGCTTATCTTTTCTGTTTGTATGTGTATATATATAGATGCATATCCATGCAAACTGTTACACAGCTTCAGAAGAATTTTAAACTGGTTTTATAAAACTGCACCACCTTAGGAAAAAACAGAAGAGAGAAAAAAGTAAATACCTGATGCTTTGTCTCCACATACAACACATAGATCAAACACTTTATTTAGGCTCTGTTCACTGGGAGAGTTGTCTGTTAAAATCTGGAAAAAAGTGTAACAGAATTTCATATTTCATTTTTTCTTTTTCTTACCATCACGAAAGATTAAAATAAACCTCATGCTCGTGGTTTTTCTCTAAGATAGGGGACCAAATCTACAGAGTATGAGGTTTTCTTGACTACATTCTACAGTCTTCATAGACACAAGCTACCTGCCATGCCACTGTGCTCCTTTTCAGGATGGAGCAAAGGTTTACTTTTAATACTTCTAAAAAGATGTCAAGATTTCATTTATTTCAATACAACCTCTGCAGAATGGACTGACATTTTGAAAAACATTCAGCATCTGCATACTCCTATTTTACCTCCCGTTCCATTTTGTATTTGTATCCTAATGACTTGTTCATAGTACAAAAGAAACTGAAGCATTAACCAGATGGAAATGTAAAGGCTACTACAGCTACACTCAAGATTTGTTAGCTCCTTTGTTTATCATACACACAAATGGTGGACCGATAGAAAATGTACTCTGGGCACTACCATTAAATATCAAGTGGTATAATATAGTTTGGCTTTCAGTAACAGTTTGACATCATCACAGGATTCTGGTCCTGTTTCATTTGTTTATCTTTGGTTCCTGTAAAACTACATTAAGCACATGACATTAGAACCCCAGCACTACAGGGTAGTATCCCACTGCAACATAAATAAAGCACAGCAAAAATTCAATAAAAAAACCCCAAAACAACACACATATCACAGGTAACAACCAAACATCATCTTGACAATTCTGTAAAGCAGAAAAGACAAAATTCTTCTTCCCATTAAAACCAGATTTTAGTTTAGAAGCTTTAAGAATTTCTAACTTCTACTGTGTCTTAATGGGAAGTCAGACTCTTTCATTCTTGCTTTGCATATTCAAAACATGACCTTGGATAAAAAGATAGATAACTGACTGGAAGAGAAAGTACCCTATTTTCTATAGGAAAATTAAATCACTTTTTTGTAAAGTTTGGAAGATAGTACAGATGACACATATGGGAAAGTTTAACAAGCCTACTTCTTTCTAGTTAGCCTTTGTTAACAATGCCATCTCAGAGATTCTCCTGTTTTTTTCTAACATAACATCTTTTTAAGAAAAATAATATCCATGAGTTAAAAGAATATTAACATTTCATTCCTTTCTAATTTCCATTATTAACATTATATATTTTCATGATAGTATATAATATATATATCAACAAATTCTAAGTCCGTCCATAAATGAAACCTGCACTGAAACGGGAAGTACCACATAAGGAAGGACTACAGAATTTGGCCCATGAGGAGATAAAAATCATGGACTTGGAGAACTCATCAACTGACCTTGAACATGAAGAATAAAACTTGATTATTAAGATGAAGAAGAATCACTGAAGGTGAAACAGATGATAAGAAAAAGGGCCTTGCCAAATGAGACAATGTAAAGATAAGATGCAATAAAGCAGAGGGTTTTTGCAGAGGAAATGAATGGGCATTTCAAGTGAAGGCTACAGAGGAACAACAAAAAAGGCGAAACTGCAGATGGAAAGATCATTTAGGGGAGAAAATATGAAAGATCCCAAAGAGGATGCAATTGAGCAACAAATGAATGGTACCCTGTATTTCACCAGCTTTAAATGGGGAACAAATCTCTGCCCATACATATTTTAACTGGCAACAGTAAAATCTAACTAAGTGACAGAATATTCTGTTGTCTCTCAAACGAGCCTCATTTGCCCAAACTGCACAATCAGAGCTGTAGCTTTTCATTTTTTGTCCGGACTTTCCCTACACCTGAATTTTGTTCTTTAAACTAGTGTGGCACACTTCTCATCTGGTATACACTTTCGTTGAGGTTTACTTAAAATACAAAATGTACCATACCACTAAACATACTTGAATGCCTCTCAACAGGATTGACTTTTGTTACTGCTCCCCTACTCACAGCAATCAAATTCTTTGGAGCAAGGACCCTGGACATCCATTTGCAAAGATTTATGAGTTTCAAAAAAACCCATGTAATACATAATACAGAGCTATGTTTCAAGCTTGCACAACATGTGGGTAGTAAATCAGAGTAGTGGACTCGCTCCCAGAAACTAAAAAGCACAAACTAAAAAGATCAGGGGTTTTCAGTTGAAAAGATCCTTGAAAGAGGATATAACAGTGATTTATAAAAACAACAGAATCCTTTATAGCTGTTTCTTATAGTGCAAGAGACACCTAACTAAAAATTTCTCTCAGAAGATCAAATCAACTAAAGCATTCTTTGTACAACGAACAATTATACTACAGGATACTATATAGACCAAAGCACATATGGTCTATACAAATAAAGTTGTTAAACTTCAGTGGCAGCCATCAAATATGATGGTCTCACTGCAATCTCCAAATCAGGAAGCTGCTCTAAATCATCAACTGATGCAAGTGAAAGGATGTGCTCAGAAGAATCATTATTTACTTGTCCAGTTTTTAGTATTTTTCTTTAAGCAACTGTTTCTGGCTATCACTTAAGTGTAAGATACTGGCCTAAATGGACTGTAGCTGTCCTAATGTTACCTGGCCTACCACACTGAGGTGTTTTAACAGCAGCATTAAATGTACATGGGTAAAATATACGCACTAACTACGCTTTAGCTGAAGTGCAGTAATCTCCCACTTCATGCTGGAGGTGTTCATATCTCCCAGGTCTTCTGTGCACATTCTTCATGCCATCCCATCCTTGCCACGGGAGGATATGGGGCAGAAAGCTTGGAAGTTGGAGGGCGAGGACTAAGGTAGCAGCACATACAACGTGCATGGGAGTAAGGTGCACTGGGGAGGACCAGTTTAGGGAGTTACAACCCTGACTAGTTACCATCTCACATTAGCAAACCCAAAACCTTTAGTGTCATTTTTCCACCCCACTGAGTAATGTACTTCCCTACTAAATAGTCTCTCAGAGAAATCACCTTGGAGAACAATACACGCAGCTGAACAGTAGTTACACCAGCGTACGAAAAGAAAAACAAGCAGAAGGAAATGTTAAGTGGTAAAGACAAGTGAGAACAGAGTATGTTTTCAACAATACAAGAAAAGAGATGGAGAGTCAATGAAGCAGAAATAAAGGAGGACTGCTGGTATGGGAGGAGCTGGAAATGACAATAAAAATAACAGTATTCTCTCTAATCTCATAAGCCAGGGTACAAATTTTAAAAGCAAGAAATTTAAAAGAAAAAAGTTTTCATCATAATTTCTAAGCATCCATTCAGAGTCCTAATACAAGGAAAAGTATATTGTTAAAAAAAAAAACACAAACAAACAAACAAAAAAAAAAACCAAAAAACCCAAAAAACCCAACACCTCTTTAAAAGAGAACCAAGACAGACATATTTGGAAATGAAACATCTCTTCTCATCCCATTTGAACCAAAATTATGAAATAAAGTGGATTATCTACCTGGATGTGTTGTGCAGATATATCAGGGGATGCAAAAAACAGTTGGTTGACACCTGCAGCATCTGGAGTTGCTAGGATAACTTTTCCTGGAGTGGAATCTTGTCTGGCAAGGATCACCTTGCTTGGGGTAGAGCCATCATGATTTGTTAAGATGAACTGCTTGCCTGCTGAGCTCTGATCAAGTGCTGTAACAATCTGAATCTTCTGGCCCGTCTGCTGATCTGTGACAATCTAATAATACATTTATCTCAAATTGTTATGGTAATTTAAGTTCACCTTTGAGGCCCAATCTGGGCACTTAAAGAAAACGGGAATTTTGCCTTTGACATTTGTGAAGCAGAATTGTTCTTCCCTTCTGTCACACAAGAGTGAAGCAAACCCAGGCGAAACCTTGGATTCTCATTGTATTTGAAACACATTTCAATCAAGGGTGGTTGAAGTTAAAACCTGAGTTCAGACTCAAGTTGTACAATCAGCCCGTGCTTTTACAACACTACTGAAACACTTGACAATTATAGCATCCAGAACTCGAGGTATGTCTGTCCTCAGCCCTAGGACCCACCAGGTTATGTGAAATCTTAACTCTTGAGTTCACTGCATACTATGTGAAGTACTTAGCATCTCCCAGGTTTGGCTGCTTAACAAAAAACTTCTTAAAAATACTTTTTTCACCAGGAAGTCTACATTTGTAACCATCAAACAGCAAAACAGCAATAATCCTGTTGCCCCTGTATATGCATTTTAGGCTTCATTTGGGGGGAGGGCGCTTTTTTTTTCATATATACTGCTAAATACAATACGTAACAGAGAATCTTCCCCTGCCATTTTTTCTTCTTTTTTTTTTTTTTCCTAAGAAAATCCCCCTTATTTTCATGTTTCTTTCCATAATCAAGAACGGACCTACAGTTTTTCCATTTTGTCCCTATTTTCAAGTACAAAGACAGTGGGACTTTACTAAATAATCCTCCACTAAGCTGCATTTGTTGCCAACTTTGTCAGAAGATTATAATCCTCACAGAAAATAATCAAGATTCCATATATATTCCATTATAAATCTCACTCTTAGTCACTTCCCGTCTTTCTCCATCAGAATGCCCATGTGGAAAACTGCCAGGTTTATTCTGGAGACTGAGGAGACTCATCCTACACTGACTGTTTCCTGCAATTTTCAAATTACAGATCAATGAAATAGCTCTCCTATTATTTTTTTTTAACCTATAACCAAACATTTACATCCATCTACCGTCCAGCTAATGTTTATATGGTCCCCATTACTGATGAGATAATTTCATGGTCTATCTAGTAACCAGTTTGATGTAATCAGGGCAGCAGTATTAATTATATTTTCTAGGTGGAGAACAGGGGCATAACGAAACCGAATGAGGCATAATTTCACACAAGTCTCTACCAACTTTGCTACTGCACCTTCACAACTAGCTTATTACTTTCTCTAAATGCTCAATATACCTGAACTGGTTTCAAAAACCCATGTATAGCTTACATCTTAAAAAGATAAGCAGTAAGAGATACAAATTATAGAGTATCTAATTTCAGCAGTTATAAACCAATATTGCCACTTTCAAATATTCAGAAATTATGAGTTTCAAAATATCTAAAAGGAATGTGTTTCCTTCAGGTGGCCTTACGCTATTAGTATTTTAACAGATCAAATTTCATTTTTTTTCTCTGCAAAACACAATGAAAAGCTTCTGTAAGAAGAGAGAAGTCTAGGTAAGATGATAAAATTCCAGCTACTAAAGATCTAAGAATGTAAATTATCATGATATTTGGGGTGTAGGGTGGGAAAGACAATGCAAAACACCCACAATAGTTATCAGCATGATTAATACAGGGCCTTCCATTCAGTTTTCTCAAATATCCACAAGTCCAGGGCCACAAATGACTACAGCACTCCTTTAGTTCTCCTTTCAATTCCTTTATGTTGGTTCCGTAGTCTTTAGAAGACAAATTTCTTTGCCCTTTTAATTCTCTTCTTTGTTTAACGTTCTTCCATTTTGTTTTTCTTCATTTACAACCTTTATTTCTCCTTTGTCATTTCTGGCTATTTTCAAAGTAGCTGATGTTCCTTTCCCCTTCCCTCCAAACACACCTATGTTTTTTGGATTAATGCACGTTAGCATCAGTAGGGTGCATACATGTGCAAAAGCCAAACACAGAATATTGTGCTGTTTCTTGAATTTCCAGACCTGCCCTTTGAAAGACACTTATTTAAAATCTGTCTCCCTATCAAAACTTAAAAGTACAACCATGTGTACATCAAAAAGGCAATTACTTGTTGTAGTTATGTTTATACCAAGTATAGTGTAAAGCTAACTCAAAAACCCAGCATGTTCCAAAAAGTGAAGATACAAATTTGAACTAAAGTTGAAAAATTATATTTATATATGCTAAATTATCTTTTTCTGTACTTGAGTCCAGCTCCATAATTTAAAAAGGTGCGTATTTGTGGATAAATACAGCAGGACAGTAGGCACAAGAACCATTGCTACTTCACGCAGTTCGCTTCCCCTCCTACTTAACAAATAGCATCCCAATTCTTCAAATGGCTTCCTGCAATTCTAGGAGGATGCGTAGTGTTACGTTAATATCCACACAAAGCTACTCGATCTGCACAAATGGCTTCTGTAGCTGTCAGGCGTGTGACAACTGAGAGAGGCATAAAAGCAAGCAGTTTAATCAACCAAGCATGGTCTGTCTGCAGCTGACCTCTGATGGCCATATACCTGCAAAAACTCCACCTAAATCGCAATGGGACTCTGAAAAGTGGAGCAGTTCACCAAAGTATAACAACTTGCAGTACCTAAACGTTGAGATAAGAGAAAAAAAAATAATCAAAGGGAAAAAGAAAACCACTTATCTTCTCAAAAGGATTCATCAGGGCTCAGTGACAACACATTATGTTTCTTAATAATGTGAAACTCAGTATCGCTAACAGGATAATGTTATAAACCAGGAATATAGTAATTCAGGATTGTCTGCTTGAAAAATAGACTACCCCCATGTACTTCATTTAAGCACCCTGATGATAATGGAGGATAGTATTTTCCTTTATTGCTTTTAAGCCTTGGCCGTTAACAAGTTTTGGCTTCCATTTGAACATCATTTCAATAGATTAAATACCTCAATAATTCTGTGTTCCTGCTTTAGGGGGAAAAAAAAGTGTCTAAACACAGAGGACTAATCTATCTGTTTATAACAGAGCTGGTTTTGAACAGAAATGCCTGTTTCATAACAAATGTGACATACAACTTCTATCCTAGAGAAATGTTAGCATTCCCTAAAAAGGGTAACTAATGAAACACGTTTTAAACAATGTCTTGTTGAGGATTTTGTATTTCTAGATTTCAGATAGTTACGTGCATTTAACAGTAACAAAATAAAGGAAAAAATATTGTTTGAAAATACAGATTCAAAATGAACCAGTTTAACATTCATTTTGAACATTTCACCGAGATGTATTTGTTCCTACAAACTACTTTACTCTTCACGTAAATTCTGCTTTGAGGCAAGTTTTCATTGCTAAGTTCTAGCTCATACTGTAACTTTTTATTATCGATACTGGTGACATGTTTGTAGATGCCTGTTGCAGGAAGGATGCCATTTGACTAAGTGTTGTTCCACACATATCAAGAGACAACTACCGCCCCAAAGCGCTTACCATCCATTTTGAAGCAAGAATCAATGACCACGGTGAAAAAAAGACAAGGGACAAAGTAGCTGGGTTAGAAGCAAGTGATCTTCCAGCTACATGATACAATGAAAAACTATATAAAGGTCCCTGTCCCCAGAAATACAATTCTTCCATATTCATCGTATTTGCAGTAATTACAGTGCCTAACCAGAAGTAGTTCTCCTCCCACAAAAAAGCTGATGCAGTTAGAGTCTGTCACTGGCTTTGAACCAGCAGAGCTGTCCTGCTGTGCAACAATAAAGGCTCATGGGTTCATACATCGTCGTCCCACATTCAGATCCTAGTGTTGAAATTACATTAAATGGCTTCACACTACAGGGACATTATAGCGTACAGGTTTTGACAATGAAAACAGAGGATAAAGAGATGGTGGTTAATTGATTAACGTAAATCAGTTAATAAAGGGTACAGGTGTATACAAAGTGTAGAAAAGGAGTGGAGGTGGCTGAAAGAATGAAGATCTACTGGGTAGATAAGACTGGCACCATGACTACAGCACAGGAAGGGCGTGATAAAACAAAATATCATGTACGGGGGGCAGTTGTGAAGAGTCTTGGAAGGTAGGACAAAGCTTGAATGCAATGCACCGAAACAGGAAAAAACAGTGGAAAATACCGAAGAGTGAAGCCAGCAAAAGAAAAAGCAGCCAAGATAATACTAGCAGCTGGCTCGCTTAAATTAGAGTGATTTTGTATACAACATCATATACTTGAGAATATTTTTAAAATTTGTTCTGCAGTTGGTATTTTTCTCTAGGATGAAATTTAAAAATGAAATGTTTTCAAGGGCTTGCACTGACTTTTAAGGGCTAAAAGGTAACATTCTATTCCCCAAATCCTCCTAAGCTCCGTGTACACACATCTGTGTTGATTTAACTACTCACACTACCAAGAACTCCCTATCCTCACTCGAACTGGAGATTATTACCTGGCCACGCTATGAATAGCATAGTGGGACATATAACATTGGTTGGGACAGCCAAAACCCAGTATCCTTCTCAGACATTAGATTGCCTTGCACTTTTTCATGACCTGTATCAATGACACACTGCAGTATTTCCCTCTCTCCCTGCTCCAAAATGTAGGAACGTTACAACAACTCAGTTGAATTGCCAAATTTAAAAATTTTTCAGCTTTTAAAGAGCAGTTTCATTACAGTATTGCAAAAAGTTTTTTTCTGTTCCATCAATATAATTTTTTTGTAAATCTTAAAAATCTTGGGAGAAGAAAAGAAAAACAAAGGGGAAAGCACTGGAATGACACTTTATTCCTCTTTATATAGAAATGGTCTCTGCCATCCCGGGCTGAATATTTACATTCAAGCAAATAATATGACATGAATCAGAAAGAACCATATGTGAAAACTGGCAGAAATAAATAGTCTCTGCATTTACAGTACATCAGACGAAGCGTACCTGTATACGTTGCGGTAAAGAGAGGCCTGATTCCGCAGGGACGATCTGTATTCGTTGTGCTATCCCATCCATTAGTGTTTGTGTAACAGCTCCCTGGGACTGGGTAATCTAGAAAGAAGAAACAAATGCAATGGATTGACAATGCATATACTGCCCTTAAGGATGGATACACTACCTTACTGGGTGAAACCTTAAGGTTTCACCAACTTCTGATTTCTCTGCCCAAGGCTAAGGAAAGTCTGACACTCTTACTGTACAAAGAATGCAAATGCTTGTAATCTAATAGCTTAATTTTGGCTAGTTAGAAACTTCTGTTTGTTTCACTGTTTTAAACCCATTCTGAAATACCTTCCAATTTGAAATTCAGAAACACGTTAAGTAAAACAATTCATTGTTGACAGCTCCATGTAAGTCAATCAGACTGAATATTTATTACAGTTGATGTTTGTGAGAGAGACAATACCTTTCATCATAGCTCTGCCCCATTTACACTAAAACACTTTTACCTTAATGGCTTGCTTAAAGTGACAAAATGATTTTTGGTGCGGAAACAGAGCAATTGACCTTTCCTGTTCTGTTTTTCTGTTAAAAGCAGAAATGACAGAACAACAGAATTCTATACTGGGAAATTATCAAGAAAGCTAGAAAAAAATAATGAAATGCATGACGTTTGCAAGCAATGTACCCTAAAACAAATTTAAATCCCTGTGTGAATGTTCTCAAACACTATTTGTGGAAGTGAATTATAGAATCATTAACGCTGGAAGAGACCTCCAGGATCATCTAGTCCAACCATCCCCCCACCATCTATTACCCACCAAACCATGTCCCTAAGTACCACATCCAACCTTTCTTTAAACACCCCCAGGGACGGTGACTCCACCACCTCCCTGGGCAACACGTTCCAATGCCCGACCAGCACTTCCGAGAAGAAATTTCTCCTCATCTCCAACCTAAACCTACCCTGGTGCAACTTGCAGCCATTCCCCCTAGTCCTGTCACTGGTTATCTGTGAGAAGAGGCCAACCCGCAGCTCGCCACAACTTCCTTTCAGGGAGTTGTGGAGGGCAATAAGGTCTGCCCTGAGCCTGGACAAGCCCAGTCCCCTCAGCCGCTCCTCACAAGACTTGTGCTCCAGACCCTTCACCAGCTTCGTTGCCCTTCTCTGGACACGCTCCAGGGCCTCCATATCTTTCTTCTGGTGAGGGGCCCAAAACTGGACACAGCACTCGAGGTGCAGCCTCACCAGGGCTGAGTACAGGGGGACGATCACCTCCCTGCTCCTGCTGGCCACACCATTCCTGATACAGGCCAGGATGCCGTTGGCCTTCTTGGCCACCTGGGCACACTGTCCAGGCGAGCGTCAACCAACACCTCCAGGTCCTTTTCCTCTGTAGAACTTTCCAGCCACCCTGTCCCCAGACTGTAGCGCTGCCTGGAGTTGCGGCCAAAGTGCAGGACCCGACACTTTGCCACATTGAACCTCATCCTGTTGGCCTTTGCCCAGTGATCCAACCTGTCCAGGTCCCTCTGCAGAGCCATCCTACCCTCCGGCAGATCGACACTTCTCCCCAGCTTGGTGTTGTCTGCAAACTTACTGAGGGTGCACTCAATTCCCTCATCCAAATCATTCAAATCAAGTGCTATACTGATCACCAGTGTTTTTTAAATTCTTCACATTATAGCCAAATGTATTTGGGGGAAGGTATTATTATTTGTCAATAAAAATTAAAAAGCACAGCTGCTGTTTGCAGAGGCTTGATCGGAAAGGCCGGACTTTTTGTAGTACAAAGGAAGTTTGTCTTCACAGAGTTTACAGATACCTTCAAATTGAAATTTTTTTCTTAAGTTCCCGAGTAACTCCCTATAACGTTGTGAAGTTCAAAGAACTCTGAAACATCCTGCAATTCTGTATTAACAATAATTGCCCGTATTTACACTATTATAAAAATACTCTTCTTCAACTGTCCTGTCCCCCTCTCAGAATTAATATAGAGAATATATATGGCAGTAAACATACTGTTTCATAACAAGTTGAGAGCTTTTTCGTTCCTCCTAGATCAGCCTCGTGATTGTGCAACCACATCACCATGTAAATGCTAGTACCAGCAGAAGGAAGGAGGCATGAACACGCAGCTGGAGGGGAGTACGAGAAGGGGAAGGAGTGGTGGGAAAGACTTCTCCTACAGCAAAAACAGAAGCTTCCATCAGCCTAAGCTGATTTTGAAATTTTATTCAAAGAGGCATTAATTTTGGTACCACCCTCAGCTCTTACAACCTACTTGCTCCTATCCCTTCATCTTGAGGGGTAAAACTGGTTGGTTACTTGTTCAGTGATCTGGAACAAGACACCGATGCAGGTACAAAGCAGCCCAGCGAACAGACAAACAAAGGCTATTCTTAGCGTAGCTCAAACCTTCAACCCCGATCTCCACAATGCTCAGAAGCAGACGCATCAGAGCAAATGAGCGTGGGATTACGCTGCTGGGGGGATCGCTTAAGTTGCCAGCACCATCAAAAGAAGTGCTTGTCAAACCACCGCCCAAGCCATTTCGGAACTTTTCTAAAGCTTTTTTAAAATGGCTGATTTTTCACAAGTATGAATACTTTCCATATTCAAACAATTCATCCCCTTCTTTGTTTAAAGACAAAGAAATGCTCATTACACAGCAACATTTAGAGTTTGAAAGAGATACTTTCAAGCACTAAAATTCTGCATCAGTCTTTCAAATGACATGTACACGTGGTGATTTACAGGCAATCGGAGTTTTATGTGAATTTATCTTTGCTTTACACAATAAGCTACATATTCCAGGTCTGTTCTATGCTCGCTCCCTTAAAATGTCATGATCTACATGTTGTGCAAGCTAAAACTGCTCTTCAGTCCCACAAAGTGGCAGCTTGACAGTTTTACTCCTATATGCAGTTTTTTATTGCAGCTTAAAAAAATACTGATAAGCATAACTGCAGTATTTGTAAAAACTGTATTTCGTATGTGTATGAAAGACTCTATTTTGACAAATATTTAGCTTTCCTCTGTTACTGTTACCTGGCAGGACTGTGGAAACAAACCACCAGATACTTTGTGTACCCAACCACAGATTGAAGAAAGAAGATTGCTGCAGGCTTTTGACAACTTCCCTGTATGAATCAAGGAACGTATCTTGATGTAGAAATATGAATTATCTCACATCGAGCAAATGATGATTAGGAGCTGGCAGAATTTGAGAAACAACAAACATTGTGCAATGCTCCATACAGACAAAGCTATAAATTCTTTTCATAAAAAGTCCTGCCTTTATGCAAAAAAAAAAAAAAGTCCCAAATTAACCAACACACCTTTACAAACATCATAATAAAATGTTTGTGATAACTTTGTGGTTTAAAATGCTTCATGAAAAAGAATTAACATTCTAAAGAAATCAAAATCTATGTCACAGGACACTTCTGATCGTTATTTCAGTGAGGCTCAGAAATGCTTTCCATTCTCCTCAAAATGGGAACACCTTTTTCCTTCCATGTTCTACTCATACGAATTTTTCTTGTCAATTCAATTACAACTATGTCAACATTCAAGAGAATTACAAATGCTAGCAAAAATACTGCTGAAGTTCCAGAGACCTTAAAATGAGTTTTTCAATGCTCACATCAAATAGGAACACCACCAAGTAACTACAGCTGGTAGATCACAGGTAGGTAGGAACCTAAGGTATGACATGAAGGCCCCGGTAAGACCCTTTTCTTTGTTGACTCCACCTTTCAGGCAGTGCATTCAGGAGCACTCCTTTGACAGCAATTTGGGCTTATGGAGTCCCACCTTGCACTGCCCTGGGTGATGCTTCTCTTCTAACCGTGTGTCAGGCTGGGCTGCACCTTGTACCCAATAAGGGAATGAACCCCACTGGGAGGGAGAAGACCTTCCACTATCCCGCCTTTTTTCCCCAGTTTTGCCCACCACACAATGACACAGAGAGCTTACATGAGCAAGACTAGCACAGCGTGAGAGTAAGTGGCTAAGTGAGGACTGGGGAATGCTTAAACTGCACTGGTGCCAAATAAGATGTGATGGTCTCAGGCTCAGTAAAACCTTGCTAAAGGACAAATCCTAATCTACTCTGCTGGCAGAATGATATCCATGAAAACTGTAAGGCTGCAGTTTCACCACGAACAGAAACAGCCAAGAGCATTCTGCAGTGTTGCACCTCCACTCCCTCCATCTTCTCCCTGCCTGCCTTTGGCTACCAGCCATCTCCTTTACACTGGCCCTGGTACTCATGAGAGCCTTCTCAGACCCTAGTCAACACACTAATCCAGCAGAAAACCTTCTGTTTGTTTTGGCTGGGTTAGCTTGCTGCTGGTGTGGAAATTAAACAAGGTTAAGAAAGAGAAAATGGCCCTTCCCTTTCCCATGGCACTGAGATACTAAGTCAGCTCAGTGTCTCATGGAATCACATTATGAAGTCGAGGAAAAAAACCATCAACCATAGAGGCTAAACACCATCATCACACCATCCTCTTTTCTGAGTGGAACATGCACTGCAGCTAGCTTTGACTAGCCTGTACTTTAAAAAAAAAAAAAAACCACAAACAAAAAAAAACAACCAAAACCCAGAACAAAACCAACCCACAAACCAGGAAATAAAGCCCTATTTAGACTTTCGCAAGGAATTATATTACCAGAACAAAACTAAACTAGACACACCATTCTCACTTATAAAAAGGACAAGTAGAGAAAGAAAACACCATACATCACATAAATCACTTATGTCCTTTGAGACAGCCTCAGCAACTCAGATCCTACAACAATAAAAGCTGTAAGAATTTATGTGGAGTAGAATTAACCATCCCAGCCCCATCCCCAACCTTTCTACTTCTATGAGAGGAACTAAAATTACTTGAAAAATAAGTCTATGTCTAGACCAGAAATGAAAAGTGGATTTTTCAAGGTAAAAAATACCATTTATTTAAGATAAGTAAGATACTGCTTGTATCTAATTTAAAGCACTACTCATTTTAAATAGACTATGCTGTGGTTAATCTGTGCATCTCCGAAGGCTCTCTGTCTGCAGTACACAGGTTCTGCACACAGGTCACAGCAGGTGAAACCCAGAAGTTAGCAGAAAGAAGAGTTCGATCTTCCTTTTGACTTACACCAAATACCAACAAATGTTTTACAATGAAGAGCATGGCAAACCTTTACTAGTGAAAACAAAAATGACAAATGAAGCAATTGCTTAATTGGAAAGTAAAAGCTGGCAATTTTTGTACTGACAACTCTAGACTGTAAATTTCGTAACAGAAGGTGAGCAAAGCAATTATACAACCAGACACCTCTCTGAAGACCGCTCCAGGCCCAAGAAGCAGAGCTGAACAGCTAGTCACTTAACTGGAAACACTGCTAGATTTCCCTTAGCTTCATTTCTGTGGGGCAGCCTTTGGCAAAAAAGACTTTTCAGCGTAACTTTAAAGTTCTAGTTCAGACTAGTAAGTTCTTCTAGTCTTCCATGGGAGAGTCTCCAGAAACTCTGGCTGTATGAAAAATTATTTTCTCTTCTCATTTTGGTTTTTACATACTAGTCTGTATAATTTATTCGATGTCTCCTAAATAGGACTCAAAATGTATGTACCTCTCCCATTTGCTGTTCAATAATTTGATGGGCCAGTTCCTCTGTGGTTGCCATGATCTTTAACCACCAGAATCTCCTGTCAAAGAAAGGAAAGAAGATGCTTAACACCTCCAGCTTCAATAGTAAAAATATCTTGGGGAAAATACAGCTCACATAAGTAAAGAATATTCATAGTTGTCTGAAGGTGACTTCCGCACAGAATTTAAAGTCTGATTTACAGTATAAAAGTAATATTTTTTTTCTATTTGTAAAGGTCTGCATCTTTTTGCTCAAACAACTCCCACAGAGACTTCCTATTTTTCCTTCTCTGCTTTCCCAAAGAGCAACAATAAAGTAAATTCCCTGTGAGAACAGTCATGACTTCAGCAGGGACATATATGACATCTTAAAAACTGGAACAGAGGCAATTTTGCTAACGCAAACCAAAGGGGTAAAAGTCTAACTTCTGAACTCGTACCGATTTTCTTAGTATTAACAGGAGTGCTTGAAGGTCAATTTTGTAATTAATAGGAAGCACAACTTGGCAGGCAGAAAATATACATGTTTAAAAAAGGATGCTGTTCTGCCATCGATACTGTAGTTACAGTGAAGAAGTCCAAATCTTCATAAGAATAATTTTGTCGGATTTAACAGTCACTACTACATTAATGCAGTATGAAGTATTCAGATGTATGCCTTGTTTCTTTGGGCATCAATTTACAAATATTCACTAGGCAGTACTTAAAAGGAACACATACAAATGATAAATCACCATAAATATTTAATTTTCCCAACAAAAACACCCTGCTGTATTAAAAACAGTGAAATACCTAGTTCTTATGTGAACCAAGACAGTACTCTTAAACTAAAGGATTTGTACTATTTTTGATTTTGTACTACTTTTGATTTTTTAATACTAAATTTGCTTTGTTTCAAATACACAATGTACTCAGGTGATACAGCCTTCTCATTGAAGACAAAGTTATAAAGATGCTTAATACCAACACACATATTTCTGTATTAACACGAGAATAAATGATGTCAGTATAAAGGATTCTTTACGTTCTATAAAAGATTGACCGACTGATTGATCGATTAAGCAGGAATGGTGCTGCGTGGCCACGTAAAAAGTTAGAATGCTAATGAAAGCAGCCACATATGTAGAAAAGCTGTATATATAGCGAGTTGGTTTTCACTATTAAACTCTACTAGAACTACTAGGGACCACCTCCTACCCCATTGATCTCTACACTTTCCCAAGGAACTACGCAAACAAAAATGTAACTAATTTTGAACCTCATTCTGCTCTTACATTTGGTGAGATCTCTTCTGACTAAGGCAAGAACTGCAGAATTGTGCACGGCAGTATACTAAACCCCGAACGATGTGGAAAGGAAGACTACAGAAATATTTGGGTGCTGCAGACCATTCTTAATCACCCACGAGCATGCAGGACCGTTAGTTAAATTAAGACAGCAGATGAGAGGCATACACATAAAGCACAGGAGACTGAAGCTTATGGTGAAAAGCATTATCTCCTTAGAAGATCTAATAAATGTGAGCACCCTTGCAAAAGCGCTCTGTGAACCCACTCCTGCATGTAGTGAGCTGCAGCACAAGCACTGCTCAGAGCGCTTTCAAGTCTGGCAATATATCAGATGTTTTCTTCTTTTAAATAAAATTTTTACTAGCAACAAAATCTTGCACTGTTTGCACGCACAGTGCCAGAAATTAGTACCGTTTCATTAAAAAAAAAAAAGTGTTAAAAAGAAAAGCTTAAAAGCAAATTAGAGAACTATTTACTAAGACAGACACACTTTTGGGTAAGAGAGATGCACTTTTTGCAAAAACTTACTTCAGAGGAAGATCTCACACCGCTTTGTGGTGATTTGACACCCCAGAAATATTGTGCATATGATGTATTTTGCATAAAATTAAGAGTAAACTAAGCCAAATGCTGACATTCTAGTCTGATCTCAGAGCTGGGGTTTTGGACTAGAGACCTCCTGATGTCCCTTCCCCCCTGGAATATTCTACAACTCAAAACCGCACTATTTTCTTAGCTACAGAAACAACAAGAGTTGCTTGCAATTACAAAAAATCCCTGATATTTTGAAAGCAGTTTTATTTGCAAAATCTTTTTATTGCCTCTATATAGGTCTACTGCGCAGATATTTTCAAGGACACAGTACACAATTACCTAATTTCAAAGTTTTACTTCACCAAGTGGATGATCAGCAATCGAACCCGAGGGAACAGCATGAAGCTGCGACAGGGGAGGTTTAGGTTGGAGATTAGGAAAAAGTTCTTTCACCAAGAGGGTGGTGGGACCCTGGAACAGGCTCCCCAGGGAAGTGGTCACCGCATCGACCTTGGCTGAGTTCAAGAAGTGTCTGGACAAAGCTCTCAGTCATCTGCTCTGATTGGGCTGGTCCTGTGTGGAGCCAGGAGTTGGACACTGTGATCCTTATGGGTCCCTTCCAACTCGGGATATTCTGTGATTCTATGAGTGTCTAGTTTAAAGAGTTATGCACAAGAAAGCTTATTTTGAGCAGTTTAAACCAATTTTATGGGGAATGCATGTTCCCCTGCATCAGCCTTTTGAGACAGTAGTAACATCTTCCATTCTGCAATCACTGTCTCTAGCATTTTCTACATTATTTTCCAGAGAGAAACTAGACTACATCAGTATCATTTTCCCATCAGTGAAGCCAGGCCCGTAACCCTTCTCATAACAAAGTATGACTATGACCTTCTCAATTTTAGTCATATTTACCAACAGAGCCTAGGGCTACTTTATTTTATACTCTTCTAAAACTCTGAGTATTTCAGCCTGCAGAATTATCATGTTTCAACAAGAATACTGAATACTAATTATTACTGCTATAGCTGTGTTGCACCGACTCAGCAGCACATGGAAACGAACAATGCAGTACAGTGAAAAGAAAAGCTCAATTTATTGTTCAAAAGCTTGCAAGTCAAATACCGAACTTGCACAGGAGGCAAAATATGGAAAGTAACTTTTAGAAAAATCGCCTCAGACATAGAAAAAATAATTCTTACCCATCATATCTGTGGCACTGTGAAATCATAATTAAAAATTCTCTTTAATGTTCTCTGTCATACAATTACTTTAAATTAACATATCAGCACATTAATATTTTTGCCAAACTCAGTATATGAAACATAGAAATCTGATTTCTCCAAGCCTCCACAAGTCCTTTGGCCATAATCTTAAGAAGGAAGAGAGATATTTTCTTTTTAATGTTGCAGACTCATTAGCCACTATTCAAAACCACTCTGCCACCAAAAGGGCTAGCCCTAACCTACCTTTTGGCCTGGGCTTCCAGCCTCTCTCCCCCGTGCCAGCACTGGTACATCTGTGACTTCACAGCCAGCAGCAATGTTTTATTTTGGTCCACGTTAGTTCTTAGCCCAAAGAATGACTTGCACTTGCTATATTACCACGTGAACGGTACTGCTGTACCAGTGGTGGAGAGGATCACACCTTTATATCTTAAGCCATCTGAAGTCTCCCATATTTTCCCAAAGCTCTATAAATTGTTGTGAGGAGAGCCTGGAAGCTTAGACACTCTTATTTTTTGATCTTACAGATGAACTTGGTGAACAAACAAGAAACAACGGATGGAGAAAAGCAACACACAGCCACAGGGCAAAACAGGCAACACTTAGGATGGTGAAGTGGCCCAGCAGAGATTTCTGGTCCATAAGCTAAAGCACTCTACAGTTAGTAGACTGACAGGGATCTATCTTCTTGCCTCACACCCTATTTCCAGGAAGGGTAAAATTTTATGAGAACCTTAATAGTCAAAGCTACTTTTAAAAACAATGCAAGGAAAGCAGTTATAAAAGTTTCACACACATGTGCTTATTTACAGCTAAGCCTCATGTTCTCTAGCAGAAATACTCTTCAGCCCAGACTTTTCAACCTCTTAGGAAAATTTAGCCCTCCTATTAGCAGATATCGACCTTTTCAAGTCCCAACACAGAAATAAATGGTGTCTGATCTTTGAAACGTTGAACTTTGTCGTCTTTGCCACACCGCCAAAGTCTCACCAACACCACCGTGAGAGTTTGACCGGTTATGGCAGAATTCTGCATTGGTGCTAACACCTGTCTGTAAGAAGATGTCTCTCTTGTGAGCAAGATGAATGCCAGAGAGAGTGAGCAGGTATTTTTACATTACTAATTCAGTGTTACTGAACAGTGCTCATAAAATATTCAAAATACTCAGCTCGCTCAAATCCAGAATTGGTCATAGGCATCCTTTATTCTTGCTGTTAGAAGCACTTTAAGTATATTGTTTTACCCTTAGAATCACAGAATCAT
>VWZZ01001032.1:5476-70845 GCA_013399095.1 Psophia crepitans
GGGCGGCAGCTCCCGGCCCGGCGCCGCTCCGCTCCCGCCGCGGGCCTGGGCCGGGCCGCTGGGCAGAGCTTGCCCCGCCGCTGGCGGTGCGCTCTCACGGGACCCGGTGGCGGTGTCGCTAAGTTTTGAGGGCCTCTGCGCCCCAGTTCAGAGAAGCGGTGCCCCGGTGAGTCCCGGTTACCGGGGGCTCTTCGGGAACACAGCTCTGCTCGTGCCGTTTCTTCCACAAACGGGCACGGTTTGATGTCTGTGCTGGCGTGTGCCTCTCCCTGAAGTAAAGCCTGTGCTTGTTTCACGGCTTGGGGCTTGTTTGTTTTTTCTACCTGTTTTATGACACAATCGATTTAATTTGATTGTTACCAAAGTCTTGTGAAAAAAGTTTTCCGTCTTACAAAAGTTTCCTTTTAGCATTTCTCCCCTCTCAGCATGTGATTGTTACCTGGAGGTCAGTTGTTAAGCAGATGTGGTAAAACACGTATTCATTGTCACAAGAGTGGATTCAGCGTGCTCCCCTGCGGGTCAGGGAGGGAGGGCACCGATTTCTGATAACATTCTGCTGCTTTGCTGGGATTTTTGCAGCGATAGTGTTGGCTTCTACTTTAATTCTTAGAGAAACTGCGGCGGTGGCCTTTCCCTGCTGAATCAGTGGTAAGGAAAACACTCTGAGACATTATCTACCTTGTAAGTAATTGAGTAGAGGAGTGAAGTGACTTCTTAATTATTACATTTTAATTCAGCACGCGGGATACGTTGTGGAACTCCTTCCTACGTGCCATCCTGGTATGCATCATTCTGCGGGGGCACCGCACGTGTTCAGAGGTGAAAGGGTGTCCTACCGTTCAGTGTTTGTCCTTTCGGAATGTGTTGTTAGGAGATGCTCAGGGAAAGAGGGAAAGTTACCTTTGGGTCTGAGAAATTTCCCAGCTGCTTTTCCCAGAGGTACCAAATTACTCTGGTGTATGCCCATAGGAATAGTCTTTCTTTGAGAACTCCACTAGATCCCTACTTGATTCAGCTCCAGGACGTTCTCTGCTGTGAGTTGCTCTGTCTCTAACATCCTTCCTGCTTCATCTGTTTGTGCGGTGCTGACAGCGTAGTCCTGCCGTTCTGAGACCTGCTCTACTTCTGTGTTTCTCTACCTACCTTTTTTTTTTTCCCTGTGATTTTTTCAATATCAAATTAGAATAATCATTTCTCATGGCCTTTTAATTCTTTGGTCTTCTCCGCCTCAGTTATGGTTAACGGTGCTGCCCTTTGCTTGTTCTGTGGTGTTTCTGTGACCCAAGGCAGCTGTGTTGAACTTCTGTTTGTTGTAATTTTTTAACCAGGCTCTAGTTTGGGGTTTTTGTCTGTTGGCTTTTTTCTTGTTCTGAAAGTGTGAAGTCTGCAGGATTCCCTTTGGCTCAGGAGGAAGGTGCACATCCATTTCACTTTGATCACTTTGATTTCTGCATGGCTTTCCGTGGGATGAGCTTTCTATACTGCGTTGGGGCTAGAGGTAAAGAAATGCTGCTTAGCTGCTGGGTATTCAATTTTAATTTCTTTCCTTGCTGCTGAAATTATTCGTAACTGTGGGACAAAACATTCTGCAGCTTTCAACCAACTACTGGAATTGTTCCTGAAGGGTTTGTCCTGGCTCTGTGCCCTTCTGGTCTCTCACCCAAATACAAATGGTTCTTGTGTTAGTAGATAATGCTTCAGAGTAAGTGTTGGGTATCGGTGTCACTGAATTCAGATCTCCAGAATTAGGTAAAATGGTGAATACAGGTGAAAGGACTGGAGGAGTAGAAGGCAGATAAATAGCTGTGATTGTGAGAAAATGGGGTTCCCTTCCGTGAGGGCACTTCTGGCTGAAAGATAGAAGCGAAAGTTGGGAACAACAGGTTTTGCTGCCTGCCGCCCTGCGCGGGTCGGGCATCTGCCGCAGCTCTCGGGGGCAGGTGCAGCAGGTGCCCTCCTGCATCGGTTTTAGAAATGTACATTCTTGTCCACTGAACATGTAGAACGCAGGGTAATCAGACTTCTGTTGTGCCTGTGCCACGGAGAGGATGCTGACCCATGCGTGATGGATGAGAGAAGTGAGTGTTGCTCCAGGCTGCATGCTGCACCCACTGCACCCCTCTGGTGGGCTGCTGCTGCTGGGAGGAGGATGGCTCCGTGCCTCGTACGACGGCTCCTGACTGGCTCTGGTTTTCTGCCTGGTGCTGTGAGGTTACCTTGAGCGCAGGTCTGGGTGTTTTCCTGCGCTGGGCTGAGGAGCGGGGCTGGTTCAAGATCTCCTCATCCATCCTTGCTGCAGGGGTGGCACCGGCTGTCAGATGGGAGGGATGGATGATGGGTGGCGTGCATCTCTGTTGTCTGATTTTAATCTCTTGCTGGAAATGAGTCGATCTTCTCAGCTTCCCTCAGCATATCCCAAAATAATTGCTTTTCTCTCATATTGTTTTGAATTTGTCTCCTCTAAATGCCTAATCGGTGCCCTTGCTTAATCAAGATGATGTTCTCCCTCAATGCCAAACTTGGCATGGAATATTTCAGGCGCTGTGCCACCAGTTCAGCACCAAGTGCCTGTCAGAGTGGAAAACGGAACCTCGTGCAACAAAAAATACAATTAAACAGCACCTGGCAGTTTATACAAAGCTCAGGAATCCATAAACTTTATGTGTCGCTGCAAAGCAGTTGCAGATGGTCTAAACTGATGATTAAATATTGCTGCTGTTCTGCTCAGAAAGCCTGTGCCCAGATCCTGTGTCTGGTCTCTGATTACGGCGGGTAATTAAGGGGACAAAGCCAACTCCAGTTCTTTGCAGAGATGTCTTTTAATTGTCTTGGGAGGGAATAAGGGAGATTATTTTAATTCTCATTAAATGCAGATTTCACCACTGTGAGTGATCATTACAAACTGCTAATTTTTTAATGGAATATTAGTAAAATCAAACAACAAAAGAAGCAGTAAATAATGGGATAAGGTCGTCTGACTTCACCCAGCTGGGCAATCTCCTCGTCGTTTGAATGGGTTGAGTGTCCTTTGCAGTGGGATGCATCTCCGTGTCTCAGTGGAAGCACATAATAATTTCTGCTGCTGATACAGATAATTTACTGTAAATTCACGGTGTAATGGATGTGTTTGATGGCAGAGGCAGTTCAGCTGAGCACATTTTTGACTGCATACAGCCTTATTACCCTGCTGGCTCCTGTCCTGCCTGTGGGTTAAAACAAGGAGCTGTCACCAGCTCAGCGGCAGTCCCCATGCTGCAGAACTTGTGTTGGTATGTAACGGGGTTGCAAATGAATATTTAGCTTACTTTTTGTTCTGTAGTCTTTGGCTGCCGAATCGGAGCATGTGTAAAAGCCTGTCAAGGCAGATCCCTGCCCTGCGCACCTCCTCGCAGCGGTCCCGATGGCTGAGTTTCGTCCAGTCCCGTCCCAGCCATGGCAGAGCTGCTGAAGCCAGGATGGGGACGTGCCACCGGCTTCTGCTGAGCTCGTGGACGTCTCAGGTGGGCACCCGCAGGTTCACAATTGTCAGGTTTAGTAGCTGTTTTGCTGGGTATAGTTGCAGGAGGGAGATTTCCTGCTTTTTATTGTTTTTTTGGGGGGTGCTGACAGATGCAGTCACCTCTGCAGGGATGGGAGAAGACAGACAGACAGGGAGGTGTGCGGGGGGCCGTGGAAGTGGCCTTAGCCATAGGACTGCTCTTAGCCCAGGTGCTGAGGCCGTAGCCTTGGGCTCTGGCTGATCCTGCAGGAACACAAACAGATCACTGTCTCTGCTGAAGGCGATGCGCTCGTTTTTGGTGTATCTTCACCAAAGACTTGGTCCTTTTAAAGCTTTTACTGGCTGTCATCTCTCTCCTCATCTATTTTTGCATTGGTTCAGAATGAAGTAAAATAAGGAACTGCAGGAACAGGAATGGGAGGACCAGTCTTTGTGCCCTTCATACAAACATGCATCTCTTGGTCATTATTTATATATAATATCTCTTTTGTGTCTTGTTATATGGTAGCTCTAATTTAGGATGGGGACATGAAACTTCAAATCTTGCTTTTATGTCTTCTCCTCCTCAATGTGCTTTTCACACACAAGCTGCCTTGAGGACTCATGTGCCCCGCAGAGTGGAAAAATGAAGAGGAAAGGGGTTAATTCTCTCTGAAAGAAATAGTCTGTGTCCGTGTATGTGCAGCGCACATCTTTCATTTGCTTCGATTTGAGTGATTTTGGAGCTCTTGGGACTTGCTGAGATTACTAGATTTTCCTGGTACAAGTCCTTCCAGTTTTTAACGCTCAGATCCTGCACCATCTAGAAGTGTTGTGCTTCAGGAAGAAAAAAACAACACAAAAAACTCAGCAGAAAGTAGGATTGTTAGTAGCCTGGTTTATCACAAATGTTGGAAACAAAATTAAGAAGTTAGTAAAGATATCTCTGGAGATTTGGAGCTTGCTTTCAGGAGTCCTAAATTGGCAGCTAACGCCTAGCTTTCTGCAGTGGCCCTTCTGGGCAGGCTGCAGCTGGCTGAGATGTGGTCACAAAAGAAGCTGCATCACTTACAAAGATTTATTTCAGATTTCATTACCAACTAATTTCTGAGCTTCACAGTAACAAGGTTACTTACAAAGCAGATGTCTTAGTAATATGAAACTCCATTCCCGAGACTTCCCTAAACCTTACTGGTATTTGGAGAAGGCTGGAAGCAGTCGGGGACCTAAACACCGTGTTTTCAGATTCTATGGGATGCTTAATCCTGGTATTAATGTGCAGTCACTGCTTTGAGGGATACCAGGCAGGAGCCCTGGGCAGATCATTGTTCTCTGATTTAGGACATCATTTCTCTCACCTGCACCGCGCACGGGGCGCGTGCTGTTGTTTCTGCTGCCCGGGCCAAGGGCAGGCTCTGCGTTCCGTGTTCGTGCACAAACAAGGAGCCGTGTCCGGCGTGTATTTCTAGAGGAGATCTGCTGCCCGAAGCCTGGGACCAGGCTGTAACAGGTTCGGATATGTCAGTTAACATCCAAAGCAAGTACAGCTCAAGACTAGAAGAGAAACAGAAAGATAATTCTCCCGTTACCTATCACCAGCTTTTGTTTGCTTTATTGTATTTTATAAATGTCAGCTTTTTTTAAGCCCTTTTGTATTCATTGTTTTTTTGTGTGTGTGGTGATATCAGCGTTAGATTTAAATGAAAATGTCTTCTGAATAAATTACTGTGAATGCACTGCATTCAACAGGAACAAAATTAAGCTTAAATAACAAAACAATTTAAAAATGCTTTTCTTGTGCATTTCCTAATGAATTCCATCTTCCTGCCAAATGCACCTTAGCACAACTGAGTAAAAAAACCCCACATTTTATTTATCAAATGATTAACTTTCCCTTTTCTACCAGAAAGCAAAGCTTGTGTAGATGTGTGTGAAGCTATGAAATTATTTAAATAAATGTGTTTAGACACAGTGTATGTGTTTGCTTAGCAAAATGCACCAGTCTCAGTGCAACAATGTACGTGCTTAATTCCCGTTGGTTGGTAACGGTCCTTTAGAAAATACAACTGCAAACCAAAGATGGAAATCAATGAACAGAAGCTAATGTTTCTCTTAAATCAGTTGTTCATGACTGTGCATCTTGTGTGAAATGAGCAGAAACCCAGGTGTTTCACTTATGCCTCGATTTCTTAGTTTTAATAGTGCTGGTTGGAAAACTGCAATATTCTTAGTAAGGTTTTGCATAACATCAATAACGGAAGGAAAAACCTTAATGCTTGCTTAATAGCGTTTGCCCGGGAATTCAATTACTGTCTATTGCCAATATGTTGGCAGCATTAATAATTGCACGCTGGGCACTTCCATAATTTATCATGATTTCTGTTATGTATTATAGAAGATTCCTCTCCCCCAACAATGCATAAATACAAAAAAGGATAAAATAATTGAGATTGAAACAGAGTGTAAATTCTGCTGCTGAGGATTGTGTACTCAGAGGAAATGGGGTTGGTTTCATGATGGAGTTTTAATTTAGATTTTGTTCTGGTGATAAAGTCCCTTCCCATGGTACATTACTTTGCATCTGACAAACCACCAGCTCCCTTGGTCCCTCATTACAGCTGCAGTCTCACTGAAGTTTTTGTTCCTTTTTTAATGTTTAGAAATGAGAGTGAGGAATGAGATTCTGACTCCCTAAATTAGGAGCATCCAAGGCAGATCTTGCAGGGCTTTTTGCTGTGAAGTTCGGGACTTCTTATGTCGCTAATTTCTGTATGTGGGTTTGTAATACTCATCTGTCAAAGGTGGTCGAGGATGAATTGGGTGTTACCGAGGAAGGGCATAGGAAGGACAGAGACCGTTGTGCCATTAAGGGCACTGAATAAGGAATATGTATTTACCAAAGTTTTTTCCTTAGATGATGTCATTTAGAAAAGCATCTTTTTTTCTTTTCTTTATTGGGTTGCTGATTGATTGGGAAGGGTTTGAATTACTTCTTGTTGACAGTGATGCATTTGTTTCCATATGGATCTATGTGAAATTATAGTTTAATGTACCTAGAAGATAAGCAATAGGAATCTGCTTTAAAAAGAAAAAACCCAACAACCAGAAAAGAAACAACCCACAGAACCCTCCAGGCAAATAAATTTTTCATTTCAGAGAATCTCTGGGTATGCTTCTGCTTGATGGCTATTGAATTATGAGCTGAGTAACTGCTTTAAAAGTGCATGGAAGCACTAGAGAAGAGTTTTAAGTCAGGCATGTACCATTCTTAACAGAAACAGCAGAGGTGATGGAGGGAAAAAGATAGATAACTGAGTTTGAATAGGTCTAGCTGGGAGCAAGCATTTAGAGCTTTGATTTGTGCTAACATGTTGTCTGGGAGACTTGATTCTGCGTCTTCCCCAAAGTGGTGATAACACGGTAACCCTGAAAATAACGTGATCTTGGTCAGTCTGCTGTCCGGTTTGCTTCTCTTTATAATTAACACTTCAAGTACTTTTTGGGGGCTCTTTTTGGTTCGTGGGTGGGGTTTTTTGTTTGTTTGTTTTGTGAGCTTTTTTTTTTTAAACATCTCTCCTGAAAGCAGAGTTTTCTTGAGACCGGAGCTTTCGTTTGCTAGCTTTTCGTTCATATTGAAATAAAGACAGACGTAAATGCTCTCTGGGTTGTGCGCAGGAGCAGCTGTAGCTGGTCTGCAGCACATGCACTGGAATCGCAGTGAGATTGCCTCATGAATCTGAGATTTATTGCCCTCTGGGGCTCAAAAGTTCTAAACCTACTGGGGAGCTGGAAGTTCCCACCTTGACACCGGCATTCGTGCTGGACCTGGCAGGAGGATGGCACTGTCCCCTATTCCCTCTGCATCTTTCCTGGAATCAAAACTGAGAAGAATCAAAATCTCCGTTAAAAAGCAGGCCTTCACGGAATGTGACTTTTTATGATTTTAGATGAAGGGTCCCAGAAAGAAGACCTGGAGTCTTCCTGCCAGGTAATGTTTTATGAAACAGGCTGGACAAATGTTAGACCTCATGAGGTTATGAAATCACCTACCAGGGAACTTGAGCAGTGATGGAAAATAAAACTATTTTTCTTATTGTTTTCATTGTTCTTAACACACATCCTGATTTTAAATAGTGAAGAATTAAGCTTTGTTTTCCTGTAGTTACAGAGCATGGAATAGTCCTCTTCCAGCTTGGTTGTCCTTCAGAAAAATATGACAGACCAGATTTAATATCCTTGTAGTTTCGGAAGGGAAAGATTTTTTCCTTCTGTTGCAAATGCTTTCATCCCTTTCTGCCTAAATTAAAACATGGGATTAGGATTAATGGACTTTTTCTTGTCCCTGACAAATTACCTTTGATTTTGACAATTAAATAGAAATTGTGGAATAAAATCGTAGGTTGTTCCAAGCAAACCGTAAAGCTCCGAGCACTGCTTAATCTGGTGCTAAGCCCCTGCAGAACTGCAGCAAGGAACACTAGCCCTGTCCTGCATACTCTAAATTAGGGTCTGATTCTGCATTTAAGTGCTGGGGGAGGTCAAGGTGAATTAGGATACATGCGAGAATTCAAAATAATCTCATATACTAGGTGGGTAAAAAATTATCTTTCACTGTTACCTGCTTGAGCACATTGGTCTTCTGTCTGTAAAAAATGAGGTTGTCTCAGCTGACTCAGCTGATTCCAGGTCCTTATGATGGTCGGCTGTACAGCTGCTGAACAGTTCAGTTTGGCCAATTCTTGTCTTTGAAATACTAGTTCTTTGCTGCCTGTGAAGATATTTTCCTGTGAATTGTGTTCATAGATCAAACAAGGTAGAATGTTGACATAGCTCTTGGCACAGCCATTCATCTACTCATGTGATGTTCCACTTCACTAAATTAATTTCCTTCCCAGTTTTCAGAGTTGTTAAGCGTTGTGTAAGCAAATGTTTTAAACAACTTGTAAGAATTCCCTCAGTATGTCTTGTAATATTGGTATTCTGTTTTGTAAGGATCACAAAAGACTTGTATTCATTCACCTTCTTTCTCTGACTTTAGCCTAACAGAGGGACAAAAAGACCCCGTGATGAAGAGGAAGAAGAGATCAAAGCACGTCGGAAACAAGCTAGTGCACGAGAGCACAGTCGTCACCGGGAAGAGGAGTCTGTGGCGCTGGAGGAAACTGATGATGAGAAGAAGAAACTTCTCCAGATAATTGAGAGGGATGGAGAAGAGGAAGAGGAAGAAGTAAATCACTAGTGTCCTGTGGGAAAGGGGAGGCAGTGGGAGATAAGCAAACACTAAATCACTTCTCCGTGACTTCCATTTCTTACCATATAGATGATGAGACTAACCGGTGATTTTCACGTGCCTCATACAGCTTAAGGTTATGGTTTTACTTTCCTGCCCTGCAGGATATTCATTAATTTCCAGTGGGCTTCTCAAAGATATCCTCTGAAGGTTTAAAGGAGGGGCAAAAGAAAGAGGGAAGGGAAAGTTTTCAAACCTAATCTCTGTTTTAGGCCAAGATAACCAAATCAACTGCTAAAATATATTTTTAGGGAATAGCTTCTATATTCTAACCAGTTTCCTAACTCTATTATTCTCACCAGTTCCCCCAGCCATGCAGCTTCTCCCACTCTCCTCCTCTTTGTAGCTGCGCAGCGGCGAATAAACATTCTTCTGTACAAGAAGGGTCTTGGGTCAGAGGAGGGGGGTAGCAGCTGTCAAGGGTAAATGATTTCAAGGCTTGGAGACAGAAATCCAATGCAGCATTGGCCTTTCTGCCAAGGGCCAGGGAAAAGATCACTTTATAAATGTGACACATGGATTGGTATAAATCTAGAAGGTATTTGCCTTTTGCTGCCTGTGTCCTGTTTGATAAAAAAACAAGTGATATTCAGCACTGCAGAACCACGTAGATTTGTAAAATACCATTGTCCTGTGTATATAGCATAGCTAGCATTCGTCTCTGAAAATCTCTGTCGGTTTTTTTGATGGTGAGCTATTGCCATTACAGTCGTTGCTGACAGCAGAGAAAGATAATGCAGGATTTCTGTAGCGTTTCAGCTCCAGGATGAATAGAGGTGGCCAAAAGTCCTCTTGAGTGGCTAGAGTCTTGTGGATTCCTGCAGTGCACGAGTCCCTCATCTTCGTCAAGTGGAGTTCTCCCATCCTGGCGTTTAAGGACTGGAAGTCCAAGGTTTCTTTAGAGCCCAAATATTTTGTTTGTATAGTTAATGTAAGTGCTGTCAAAATGCACTTTGTACCAGTAAATTTGATGGACAGAAGCTAATCTGTAGGATACTGTAATACTGAATGCAAATGAAATACCAGATACAAAGCAGATCCTAATGGAGATATTGTAGTGGTATGTGTGGGAGAAAGCAAAAAAATCAAATGAAATAGGGGGAAGGAGTGTCAGCATGTGTGCCATCTTTGTGGATTGCAATCCCATTGCAGGAAGAATATGGTTTGGGCACTGTAGTATTGATTGCTGTAATGGGATGATGACATGAGTGGGATGGTGCTAAGATAGGTCGGGCTTGAGAATGTAGGAAATCCAATAATAGCGGAAGACTTGGACTGGTGTTATTATTGCAGTGGAGTTTGCTGAAGAAATTGACGTTTTCTCTCTCGTACAAGACTGCTGCTTAGAGTCGGTAACCAAAGAATCTCCCAACACCGGAAGCGACTCTTGGTTTAATCCTGAACAGGAGATGGGACGCAAAACTTGGCCTAAGATGTGAAGGGGTCTGGTTTGTTTTTTATGTTGAGAGCTTCTCTTTAATAGTGATTGTAACACAGTTAAATAGAGGAGAGGGAAGAGGTTACACAAGACAATGTATATCATCAATGTTTTATTAAAAGAAGTGCATTAAAATCATAAAACAAGGAAAATAACAGGATCCTGTCTGTAGGTGTCAGGGAGGTAGCTAAAGTTATATTACTGGTGTACAGTAAATGTATAATGCCAGTTGAGAAACACCTCAGAAGAATTTAAAAATTAAAAAGAAAGTACTAGAGTAAAACATTGATTTTTTTTTTTTTGTGTTAGAAAAAGACTTTAAAATAGAAGTGAAAGTTTATCCAAGCGAGGAGAATACAAAAGAACATACACTCAGGGCAGTTAAATGTAGACCTACAAAAAGAAAAAACACAATGGGCTTCTGAAAAGAAGCTGTCCATGGGCATGAGTTGCTAATGCAAATTTACTCTAATGTCAGAAGCAAAAATAAGGCTCAACAGGCGCCAAAAAGAGCAGCTCAAGGAAGATAGGCCATTGCAAAATTTGGGGTTTTTTATTGACATTGTTTCAGAAAATGTAGGAAACCTCTTCTGGTTCTTTTCCAAAGAACCCTCTATTGGAAAACCCCTGGTTTATAAAAACCCGATTTGGGAGGTTTTGCTCTGAGGAGCTTGCTCAGGTCTGGGTTGGAGTAAATCAGTAAATGAATAGCAGGGGCGTGAGTCTGGCAGCTCTCTGCAGTGAGACTTCCACGGGTTGCCTTACTCCTTTCTGTTTTCCCAAGTAGTTGTTCCAACCATCCAGGTGCTAAGCTTGGACTTCTGCCCTTTCTGATTTGGTTAGGAGGAACCTTTGGATGAAAGTTCCGTGAAGAAGATGATTCTCACCTTTGAGAAGAGATCTTACAAAAACCAGGAGCTGCGGATCAAGTTTCCTGACAATCCAGAGAAGTAAGATTATGCTCAGCCCCTCTCTGTTACCCTTTCTTCCTTTGATTTTCGGTTTCAGCCCTAAATCAATTTTGTGAATATAGAGATGTTTTCAGTTACATAAGGCTTATGTAACAGCAGTTATGGCCATGTAGTTCTTCTGAATTGTATTTGAAACTAACTTTGTTAATTAAAAAATGGCATCATCGAGACTTCTGGTGGTGGCTGGTAGATGGCCAGCAGCACAAAGAGAATAATTAGCAATGAAGGGAGAAATTTGACTTAATTAAATTTTTGCTGTAGTTAACATGATAGATTGTGAAACTTAGTTACTGAAACACGAGTTTATGTTGCTTTTATTTTGGGAGTGCACAAATTCAAAAAGGTTTTGTTGGTTTTGGTTTAGGTATCTAAGTGGCTTGGTTCTCAAAAGCGGGCTCTGACGAGCCCTCCCAGCATCAGTCCTGTTGGCAGTTGGCACTGGAGGGCCATCAGCACGCCACAGTTGGCTCTTTTTCGGGGGCTTCTCCTCTGCGCTGGCTCCGAGCAGTGGTCTCATCCTCAGTGATAGGCAGGCGGGAGGCGTTTGGGGGGGTGGGCTGGAAGAGTGACATCCTGGACTGGTGAGTTTTGCTTTCCAAAGAATTGAAGATTTCGTGCCATCGTTTTGGGCGGAGGTGTTGTGCTTGCATATGTAGTCAGCGGGCTGTGTGGGAAGAAAAGATTTTCGTATTCTGGAGCTTTCAGACGCGGTGGTGAGCAAAATGGCTGGATGGGGTCTGGAAGGCGCCAGACTGTGTGTGTGTGTTTCCACACCTGCGGTTCTGGTGAGCCTCTTCCTCCTTCCGTGGAGTTTTGTTATTCACATTAAATTAATTTCTTCCTACACTTGAGTGCCGTTATTTTTTGTTCAGTTTGCCGTTCTTTCCCTTACACAAATTCTTTTTATGGACTTTACTCCAGAGTAATACAACACACATACTAATACGTAGTAGCTAGGGCAGGTGCATTGCTCTGGAAAATTTATTTTATATCCAGGATTTTTTTCATGTGTAGCTACAGCCTTTTGGTGTCTTTTTAAGTTGTAGAACTGATTTACAGAATCGGAACAAATCTACTTATTTACTCTATGCAATTTACATAGTAGGAAGGATTATCCTACTACGTGATTGAACTTCAAGGGGCAGGCATAGGACAGGCTGAGGCACAGACTGCCTCTGAGAGTTCTGGGCTCAGTGACCGTTGACGTGACCACAGAGGATCAGAAATACTAGGGGTGACAAGTCTTACCTGGTATCCCTGGGAAGGCGGTGATCTCTCTTTTGAAAGGGGCTGTGCATTGTACACAACTGATTTTTGTTAATCGTTTTTGTCTTGCCTCAGGTTCATGGAGTCTGAACTGGATTTAAATGACATCATTCAGGAAATGCATGTGATCGCGACTATGCCAGACCTGTATCACCTGCTGGTGGAGCTGAACGCTGTGCAGTCTCTCCTCGGGCTGCTGGGACATGACAACACCGATATCCTTCAGCTGTTAAAGTAGCTCTCATGTGAGAGGCTTTCTGCAGACTTTTCTGTAATCTCTTCTATCCTGCTTTCACAGGCTACTGTATATGTTTTTCTCTTCTTTCCCACCGTGCTGAATTTTTCTTTTTTTTTCTCAAGCAAAAGCCTTCTTTGCTCCAGTAATATTGATTCTGAATTTTTTCAGTGCTGTTATTCTCCTTTCTTGTTTTATGAACCTTTCATCTAGGTTTGAGCGGCTGTGTTAGAGTGTGAACAGATGAACAATACAGGGAAAGCTGAAGTCTGGGCTTAGCAGAGGATAGCCTTGAACCGTGTGCAAACTTTGTCTGGAATAGTGCCCAGGAAAAATGAATCTGATTTACCGCTTTTTGTTGAGAGCTGAGCTGTCACACTTTCAGGGATTTACCATGGACTAGCTCACCACAGTGCTACACCTTAGTTCGTAAATGTGATAAATTCTTCATGTGTCCATACATTTAATTTGGTGTGCTCAGAGCTTGAGGTTGTGGGTTGCCCCTCTGTAAATATCCAGAGACATTTCCATGCTCAGTTCTTGTGTCACTGAACCCAATCCCTATGTGCAACTGTCTCTTGTTCCTCTGAAGGTCTGAGGACATCTCAGAGGGAGTTTTCTGTCTATACTGTTGGAGATTTTTGGTAGTTTTGAACAAAAACTGAGTCAATTTTTTTAATATCCTGGTGCCTTGATGCTTATCTGTCAGCTGATAGATAGAACTATGCCTGGCTTACCATTGTGCAGCCTTTGAAAGTAGAGCTCAGCCTGCATTGCTTGGAAAATATTCTATGGTAGGTCAAGCTGAAAAATTGTGACATGATGTGAGAGATCGTGTGTCTGTGTCCTGACAAATATTAGGGAACATCAGTGAAGCCCAGTGGAAAGGGCACTGGACTTAGACTTGGGACTACAGCAGGCTTTTCTGTTTTCCTTTTTATTGGCTCATGACCTTAGGAAAGTAATTTATTCTTTACTTCTTTTCTGTATGTGTACAGAAGTAGATAATACTTAGCAGCTTTTCTGAGATGTTTTGAAAAGTACTATGTTAAAAGGACTGTTAGTGCGGGATGTTGTGGTCCGATGCACAGATCTTGGTTTTCTTTTTTTAGCGCTTTTCCTTATAGTACTATGCATTAAGAATTCATAATTCTTTCCTTCTAAGTGATCAGAAGATAAAACCAAAACATAAATATTTTATTGCATACCATTTCATATTAGAAAGCACTGCTGATGCGTTTGGGTATTTTGAGTTGTATCTAGCTGAACCTTGATGTAGTGAATGCTGGTCCCTGCAAAAGAGCAAACACCACAGCCTTCCTTATCTGGGATCTGTAATGGAAATTACTCTCAAGTAAATGTTTGTTAACAATTTACTGTTGTACAGCGGGAAACACCTACTGTGTGTAACCAGTTTCCTGGCTACCATAGTTTCATTACCTATTTTTTTGCCAGACACCGCAGGCTTTTTGTGTGTTATGTGCATGGTATTAGAAGCTTGTACTGGATTTCCCATTCACAGGGAAAATGTAAACTATGGCACTTCGAGTGGGATAGTGGAGCTGATTCCTAGCTGGAGTGCACAGGAATACAGCTTGCTTTGTCCTCTCAGCCATGAAAAGCTGTGTCCTAGGGTCACTGCTGCTGTCAAAAACTTGTCAGTATTTCCACTGTGAACTCTTTTTAATTGGTTTGCAACTTGCCTGTCAGTGAGCTTATGGGTAGAAATTTGCCCTGTGAATTGCAATTTTGGGAAAAGTATACTTCTTGTTATAAAACTGCTGAGGTGTTTTCAGATCCGTTGGAAGCAGAGCGCAGGCTGTAGTAGTGCCTCTTCACGCTGCTGCTGCTTATGCACAGAATAGAAACACTATTAAAGTGAAGCATCTAAACATAAAACTAAATTGATACAGCTCAAGTTTTCTAATGACTTTTTGTTAAAACAAATGGAAAAGGATTTTTAAAATGAATTCTTCAAGGAGAGAACTAAACAAATGGCTCTTCAGATGTGATTTAAATGTAGTGTCTTGAGGGACTAATGCAAGGAGACAAAAGCAATGTCCAGGGGGAGCAAATAATCTGCTGAATGATTCATGCAGTTTTACACAAAACAAGTGAATGAAAGATGATCACCAACAAGATTTTATTAATGGAAGACAGGGAAGCTTCAAGTGAGGTTTTGCTTTTCTATCTCCTAAATTTTATAGGACAACTGATACTCTCGCTGGAAGCCTCAACCGAAGCTCCTTAGACAGGAATGCCCTGCAAGATGAATCTCCTCTGACTGCTAGAGTTCTTTGCTGTGTGCTTTCAGAAAAATCTGACTCAGTTGTCTTTACAGCACCCAGTAGGTAGCAGTAGTCTTCAGTTAATTCCTCCCGTAGCCTTCTCTGCTATGGGCTGATCCCATAGAAGCCCCATTCCCTCAGTCTTTCCTCATACATCGTGCTAGCCCTCGACCATCTCAGTGGTCTTCCACTCTCCTGAGTCCAGTATGTCAAGGTCTCTATTTTACTGGGAGAGCCCACAACTGGACAAAATATTCTATGTGTTGCCTCATGAGTGCCAAGCAGCAGGTAGGAATTCCTTCTCTTGACCTGCTGTTTTTGCTCCTGCTAATGCAACGCAGTCTGTGATTAGCCTTCGTCACTGCGCTGGCACACTGCTGACTTGTCTTCAACTTGTCCACTAGAACTTGCAGATTCTCTTCTGCAGACCTTTCCTCTCCTGTCCCCCCCAGTGCGTGGGCTCGTTCCCTCCCACGTACAGGACTTTACATTTGTTAAACTCCATGACAAATGGAGTCATTTGTCTCCCTATTGGCTTGTTCCTCCAGCTTTTGGTAATTAGTAGTTGATTCCTTGCAGAATAAATGTAAGGCAGGTTATTTTCTCTTAACTTGCTTATTGAGTCACGCTCCAACTTGCTTTTAAAAATTGAACCCTGGCACCTTTGGCCATGTTTTTGGAGAAGCACCAGTGACTGTCTGCCCAGGGAGGAGTAACCACCCTTCTGTGTGGTTCCTGATGGCAGTTGCAACTGGAAGTGACATCTCCCCATAAAGAAAATGTACAGATACATTTGGTTTGGTTCAGGGATGCTGTAGAGTATAAAGAATGTAGTAGTCTTACTGATAACATCTTCTGCAGCACCTAGGCAGAGGTTAACTTGGGACTGGGACAGGCAGCTCTCCTGCAGTCCTTCCTGGGACTAGGTAAGTCGTGACTGAAACCACGCTAAGAAAAGATACATGAAAATACTTCTCCTACTGCTGCTTGTGTGTCTGAGCAAATGCACAAACAGGAGAACTGGGAGACTGGTTTGTTAGCCTGTGCATTTTAAAGAGATTCATCACAAAGTTATTATATAGGACATGCAGAAAACTGCATATCCTCTTCTACCCCAGTGGGACTTGGGCAAGATTGATCAGCGTGTCTGAGAGAATAGGAAAGTGGGTCTAATGAGGTGGAATATGTCTCGTCGTACAAGAGAGCTGTGGAGCAGTCAGGGGAACCGTGTGTTATGCAGCCCAGAGTTAATGAGTGAAAATTGGGCTGGCAGAAGCTATGCTGTTCCTGCGAGGTCCGTGGTTAGAGGAGCACGCTGTCCTAATTGGGCCAGGCAGAAGGGGGTGATCGCTCCTGCTTCCTGCTGCGGCCTTGTTAGGTGCGGGCCGTATCGTGTTAGAAGGGGTATTGCTGAGAGCAGAATACCCAAATCAGATTATTGTAACTCATTTCTCTTCAGTTATATTTAATCTTGACAATGCAAGGTGGTGCCTAATTATACCAACTCTAGCAATTTTTGGGGAAAAAAAAAAAAAGGAAAAAAATAACTATCGTCAGGAAACAGTAAAATTGCCCAGTACAGTAAGCACTAGTTTTTATCATTCGTAATTATTAGGATTCTCTGATTTTGGTGCTTCTGAGGACTGTCTGCTGCAGTAGTCTCTGTGCTCTTAGCTATAGTGTTCCTGTGCTGTACTGTATTACCGGTTGTTCTGGATCGTGTCGTGAGCGTGCTGGCCTAAGAGCAACCTGTGTTTGATATTAAATGTCTCTGCCTGTGTTGGTTGCCCTTAACGCCTAACACATGTTTCCATAGCTGTGGTAGACTTGCTTCAAGAACTGACTGATATAGATACTCTCCATGAGAGTGAAGAAGGAGCCGAAGTCCTCATAGACGCTCTAGTAAGTAGGAAACTCCAGATTATTTTAATACCTGTACAACATCTGCCTTATACAGCACAGCAGCGAACGCTCTGAACCGCCACGCTTTCCGCAGCTGTGGTTATCTGTTGTGCCAACGCTGCGATGAACTTAGCCAGGTCAGCAGCCTGCTCTCTTGTAGCTGAAATGCTGTATTGTGGACCGCGGTGGGTGGGTTTTTTAACGGAATGCCAGAGTTTGGGGAGTCGGTTCTTGCACCTTGTTTACTATTTCCGTTTTGGAAGGAACACGCTCCGATTGCAAAATCTGTGTAGGCTGGGAGGTGGTTTTTGTGTAGGGAGGGAAAATGAAATAATATTTGTGACTTGGACAGTGTCCTATTGAAAATAGGAGCTTGATTTGCATTTTTCTTCCTTCTTGTGGGAAAGGGTGACCTCTGTTCACCCCTGAAAAGCTGAGGTTTGTGGTGGGGCTTGGATTGTTATGTGAAGGACAGTGGGGCTGTTGTGATCTTTCAGTCTAATCTCTTGCATGGGAGACCAGTAATCTTCTACCCAGTAACTCTTGTTTCAGACCAAAAAATCTGTGCTTGAACTGGGACATCCATTGTTAAAGTGAGGGTACGTGTTTTTCTTAACAAGAAGTAAAAGTGTGTAAGTTTTCACGTAACAGTGTGTTTTAAGGGTGGAGGAGGGTTTAGGGGTAACGATCCTTTTTGGTGTAGAGATTAAACAAGCCCAGAAAATTATCCAGGTGCAGCAGAGGATGCGTTGCTCCATCTTCAGTGCTCCCTGCCTGGTTAACTCTCTTGAGTGCCTCTTGGCCTCCGTGGTGTTGGACTTCCCCTTTTCCTGGCGTTTGTGCTGGATGCCTCCTGCCGGCTGCGGGAGGAGGATGCCGAACCGAGCAGAAGCCCTCCAGAGAGCTGATGCCTGGCAAAACTTGAGTTTTACATGTCTGTCCTACCTTTGGGCACCTTCTGCTAGTGAACTGCCGTGTTTCCGAATTGCTGTGGCTGTGTCTTGTTCTATAACTATTATGTTGAAATTGAAAGACATGGAATTACGGGCTTTCTTTTGTTTGCTTTGTTTGGCTGCTCTGTTTTCTCCTACAATCCTTGTCCAGTCACTGTAATGTTACCTTCCAAAGGTTAATGACAGTGGCCCAGAGCTGAGTTCCTCCAGCTGGCCTCTGGGTTGTTCTTAATTACTCTGCCTTCGTGGAGAGATTGCTGGATGAATGAAGTGGTAGAGAGGAGCTGCTGCAGAAGATGTTTTCTATAAAATGTGCAGAGAGGTAGTAAATCAAGCGAAGTTCTTTCTCGGTTTTCCTTGTCACCAGCCCACTGATAATAGCCAAGTTTTAGAGGTTTTATTGTCCTCTGAAAAAAAGACATCAGGCGTATCTCAGGAGAAATGTTTAGATATCTACTTGTTCGATTACTTTATATCTACTTTCCTTAAAAAAAAAAAAACCAAACAAAATAAAAGGTAGGGTATCTGAAGATTGTTGCACTACCTTCCACAGCAGCTGATACTTGTATTTTTTCCATATGTTCTCTGGGCCCAAAGCTAGTTAACAGTGTTTGAATTGGAAATGTTGTCTTGTTTAATGTGATTTTGTTTAACTTTTCGGCAGGTTAGCCGAAGTCAGGCTGGACTCTGTCCAACTGTAGCTTTAAAAGCATAGCTCTTCTGTGAGCTTTTTGATTAGAAAGCTCCACCTGAGTTCCTGCTCCTGCTGTTGATTTGTCTGGTTTACATTAGCTTGCTGATGTTGCCTTCGTACATTCATCTTCCTAGGATTTAAATACAAAGCTTCAGCTGGTGATAATTTGGCTTTTGGGTTTGAATCTGCGTGTGTGGGCATTGTTCCTTCGGCTTTTTTGTACCTACTAAGGTGGAAGATGTAACAAAAATGTAGGCAGACCAGCAGTAAACAGTTGAAAGTGGAGCTGCTTGCAGAGCTGACAGCTAGCCCGTCCGTCGTGGTTTGTGGGGCCTCGCACTTAAAAATTCTGAGGGATTATAAATCAATCGGGCTGGTTCAGGAAATAAGACTGTGACAAGGTGCATGTTTTCCTCCAGATGTTTTTCTGTTTAATCTGTAACACAAAAGTTGTTTAATTAATTAGAACATAGTGACAGATTTACTTGGTGAGTCATTCGCTTCCTCTGAGATTTTAGAGCAAGATTGTTAATGTCTTTTGATCATGCCTGGCAGGATTTTTCAGCAGGGCTTATTGATTTTTATTATTTGTTAACACACCCCCCACACACACACCCCGTTCTTTCTCCTTCATCTTCCTTTTTTCAGTTGTCTGTCTTATCTCTTCCATGACCCTGTTGATTAGGTGGAGGGCCAGGTCGTGGCCTTGTTAGTCCAGAATTTAGAGCGCCTGGATGAAAGCGTGAAAGAGGAAGCCGATGGTGTCCACAACACCCTGGGTAAGCGGCTATTGCACAGCCTCATGCTTCTTCCTGTATTTTGTACAAAGTGGGGGTGGGTTATCCCTCCCCTTCCTTTCCTCCCAACCTCCTTTCCTCTTGAGCCACCCACACTAGGGTAGAGAACCTAGTGCAGGTTGTGTTTAAGCACAGCTTTAACTCAACGGTAAAGCCTAGTCTCTCGAGCAGCCTTTGGTAAGGTGTCTCTTCCCAAAGCAGTTACGTAGGGAGATGCTGGTACATGGATCGAACTGTGCACTGCACCAGAAGAAGGGTAAATATACTGCCCATGTATTTACTGTGTGCTTATCTGTGAGCCCTACTTACTCCGTTGTGAGAGCTGTTTATGTCTTAACGATATGTTTAACTCGGGTAGTAAAGCATTTGTGTTTCACGTAAGAACATCGTTACCTCTCTGTTCCCCAGTCTTTGCACAACACGGGCACTGCTTTGCAGTGTGTTGCTGTTACGGCATTTAGACCATCCGTCCTTTTGGTCAGTTGGGATGGTAATCTGAGGACTGGAACAATGAGAGAGACTGGGAACATGAGCTTTGGGATTTTTACTGCCGCTCTTGTTGGTTCTGTTTTGTGCAGTGAGAATTGCTGCTTGAGGAAAGGGAAGGTGTCCTAGGCTTCTTTCAGCAGGAGCCGGTGTCACACCAAGGATGGGCTGTGTGGGTGATGTAAAAACTGAGGGAGTATCACAGACCTGAGCTTAAGTCTCACTGAAAAAAAGGTGCCTTTGTGAATAAAATGTAACTTCGAGAAGAGCTGTGCAGCCCTAGGAAGGACCTGGCAAAGCAGTGTTGGTACAGGCCTGAGCTCAACTGCAGGCAGGAAAACTATCTGTTTTCTGTGCTTTTCTTCTCAGCGATCGTTGAGAACATGGCAGAGTTCCGACCAGAGATGTGCACAGAAGCTGCGCAGCAGGGCCTCATGCAGTGGCTGCTCAAGAGGCTGAAGGTGAGCTTTTTTTCTTGTCATTTGGGAGATACTGCAATAAAAACTTATGGGCCACTGGTCCAGAAGCTGATGTGCTCGAGATGGTGTTTGGCACAGTATTAAAGGCCCAAGGCTATTCATTATTGTCTCTTTTCCTTTGTTTAAGTTATCTCTGTGATAAGTTCTAACATTTGTGAATACAGTGAATTCAAAATTCACCTCAAACTGGGAAGTATGTCCCTTTTAACTTACTATAAACCAGCAAAATTGAAGGAGCTGGCTTTATGTGTAAGAAGCTCTACACAATGCGATGCGAGGCTGAGTAGACGTACTCTCATTTTCACAGCGTTTGCCTGGAAGTGTCTGATGTTGAGTCTTCTTGAATGTCATTTGGGTTTTACTGGTTTCTGTGGGAGTTCTTTTTTGGTAACGTGTCCTTGGTCCTGCCATGAGAACTGCTGTGGTCTTTATTGCAGAGTTTTGGTCCCTTCACAGTACAACAAAACAGCACTCGGGCTGCAGCCACCAATGTGGTGGTCCCAGTAGCAGAACCACGGCTTTCCTAGCTCAGGCATCAGTAGTGCTAGAACTCTGCCAGCGCCCGCCTTCCTTCTATAGACCAAATAAACCAGTTTTATGTGTGTGTCTGTTGAAGCCAAGTTGAGGACAAAAAGTTAAAATTCGGCATTTGTGTTCTCTGTGGTTTTAGTTTAAATGGACGTGCCTTAGTCTTGTCTTTATATTCTAAACATCTTACAGCAGAAAGTGTCTTTTTTCTGTTTGAATGATTGCTGTATGGTGGATTTCTGGTCTGTGGCGAAGACCTGTAGGAATGTAAAAAGCTGATTAGTGAGCAGGGAAACTATAAAGACCGTTTTATGCCTTTGCTTCCTACATCTCTAACACCATTTTGAGTTTCAAATGATGTCTTTGTTTAACTGCTGCTGACAGTGGCTTTTCCTTTGCACTCACCTAATTACCTTTTGAATTCTAAATTACTTTCTGATATTCTTAGCATCCTGTGGCAGTGAGTTACACAGTTTAACTCTGTCTTCTGTGAAAGACGCCTTAACATTGCCTGGAAAATACTGTGGGAAAGGAACGGATAGTTCAGCTCTCTTACAGAGCTAGTGAAAGGAATGTAGCAAACAGATTCTGGCTTTTTCCTAACACTGTTAGGAAGACGTTAGCACTTCCACACTTAAATGTCTTTATGGTTAGAAAGCCTCTGAATTGCAGAAATACTCTCCTGGCTTTGTAAGTGTGCAGATACCCCTCTGTGCTCCTCGGATGCTTGTTAGCAGAAGTAACCTATAATTTCTCACTACATGTAGTAACATAATTATATTCCTTTTGCTTAAAAACAAAAAGTGAAGTTAATTTTATTCCAGGCAGGTGTGTACTGAGTGTAGGTCTGCTGCCTGCCTTGTAATTACTCTGGCAGCTGAAAGACTTAGAAACTCGGGAAAGCAAAATAATCACAACTTGGATTCCCCTGACTAGTGACACAGAAAATGAATGTTAAAGGCCCTCGAAACTCGGTGCTGAATGTGTCTTCCCTTTGCCCTGGCACGTGCTGACTTTGTCTGGGTTTGGGGATATGTGATCAGGCAGTGCTTTTTCTTACTTAGACGCTGTCATGGGGAACCTCACGCTAATGAAACCCTCGCCCAGGCACCTTTGCTATTGGCAGTGCTTGATCTTGAATTTCTTGCCCTGAGAGTTGTGTTTAGCATTAAACCAGGATCTGAGCATCTGAGTAGAGTGTTGTGCTGCTGCAGAATGTCTATGGGATGAGTTTTATAATCAGGGTTCTGTCTCGGCATTGGTAAGGACATCTGGCACACAGCACAGAGTGTGTATTTCTGTTTTCTGACTACATTTCAGGTTGCATAATTGTATTCTGACTGTCAGAACCACCTTGGAAAGCTCAGATGGAGAGTTTAACAGCTCTCCATACAGAAACGGGGTTTGATGATGTTGTGCACAGCCTTGGGAGAACACAGCGTTATTTCCTAACGCCTGCTGTTGGTCAGCAGTCGGTACGCACCGTGACGGGAGCCAGCAGAACTGTACAGCACCCAGTGCCTGCCGCCTTCCCCCTCTCGTGCCACTGATGGTTTGGAAGTGTTACGTGGTTGCTATAAATACCATCATCTACAGAGTGGTTCATTTGGAATGAAAAGCTTTAAATCAAGTCAATAGTTGGTAGCGTTTGGGATCTTCCTGCTTTTCATGGTTGTGTGTTGCATGGTGCTTGTGTTTGGTGACCTTTTCTATGGTAGCAGGTCGGGATAATTGGCCCAGGCGTAGCCTCGCGCAGGCAGGCTCACTCAGTCAAGTTGCAGGTGGTTGTGCATTTGGGAAAAAAATTGTGGGTGACAAATAGTGTGCTTTAAACCTAGAAATTATTGCTTGCTTTTATTTTTTCCCTCTCTAGCAGTGGAATACAAATAGCTGGTAACTGATGATTTTTAAAATTGTTTTGTCTATTTTATGAATTCCTTCAGTAAACCAGTTTGCATTATTATCTGATGGGTTAACGTTTAGTCTGTTTCTGTAGGTGAAGCAGCTTTGGCAGCATGCAAAAACACTGCACCTTGTTCAGAATCCCACTTCAGGGATTTATTTCTTTTTCTTCAAATTCAGCGTTTTGGTTTCTTTTTTTTTTTTNCGGAGGGAATGTATGAAATGAAAGTTATGTGGCTGTGCAGGCTAAACCCATCTCGAACTTTTTATTGTGACATTGTGATCCTCATACAAAACTCTGGCAGTTACCTCACAGTAACATTAAATAGTATTTTCTGAAATTCTGGTTTTGGTGAGAGGTGCAGACTTTTGGCATAGGGGTAAACCCCAGGCGCTCATATGATAGCATGGGAAATTTATCACAAGGAAGAGATTCCGTGTTGCAAACATCTGGCGACTGTTCTCTGGGGTTTTGAGCCAAGTTGGTCAAACCTACTTATGTAGGACAGCATGAGGGATCAGAGCTGAGTTTCTACATGCTTGTGCACAAACACACACACACACCCTGCCACCCCTGAATCAGAGAGAATTATTAGTATTATGTCACTGAGGCATGCTGCAAAATCACTGCTGTTGTATTCTGGGTTAAGTGTTGCTCATACGTTCAGTAATTTTATTAAGGTGTTTTTCAAATCAATGAAATGCTGAGGGCTGTGCCCTGATGAGTCTCTTGTTCCTTCTTCACCAACAGGCTAAGATGCCTTTTGATGCCAACAAGCTGTACTGCAGTGAGGTGCTGGCTATTTTGCTCCAGAATAACGATGGTGAGATGTGCCTCTGGTGTCGGTATTCTGTTAGGATTCAGGCTTCTTTCAGATCACAGCAGCACTCTTCTGCCTTCGGCTTCCCTTTGCTTGTGCGCTCTCTCCTGCGCGTGTACTCCCTCACATACGCATGCGCCCTCTCTTTCTCTGCAGCTTTTGTACTCTGTCAAGCCGTATTGATTTTGTTTGCTGATGTATCAGTGTTAGATGGCTGTAAAATCTGACAGTTAGCTTCATTTTTCTCTCTCTTTTCCCCCTTCCCCCCACCTCCGTCTAGACAACAGAGAATTGCTTGGGGAGCTGGACGGGATCGATGTGCTGCTTCAGCAGTTATCTGTGAGTAATTCACATACGCCCTCTTTACCATCAGGAAACTTGCAGGCTGGGTGTGAGGAGGTGGAACAGATTCTGGGTGTAGCGCTGTCCTAGCAATCTGCAGATACTGAAACAGAGCAGTGCTTTATGTTTAGTGGTGGCCTACTCCCTGAATAACTTCCATACAAGTGCATCATCCATGGTGAGTGAGGTTAATCCCTGTTTTACAGATCTTATTGTAGAGGTACACAGAAGTGAAATTATTTTGTTATAATTATGTGGCAAGTTGTTACATGGTGAGGTTAGAATTTGGCCATCTTGAGCATTCTCTGCTCCAAGCACTGGGCTGCCTTGTGCCTACGTTTGAGCTAGCTGAAGGTACTGTCGTCTTAGCTGACTTTTATTTCTTGAGGCAGTGCTGTCAGTAGGTTAGGGTGCTGCAGAGCAGACCCCTCAGGTATGTGTTATGCTTGGGAGTTCCCTGGTCACAAGCTTATCCACATACTTTTGTGAATTGTGCAATCGATGAATTTCCCCTTCCTTTTGGAGGCCCTGTGTTGTCCAGCTGCAGGGTTGTTGGTGTACAGTCAGGACAGTGAAAAGGGCAGCAGAGTTACAAGGGAAGATGCATCGGTGACGTGTAGGACTGCAGGCTTATGCCTGTCAGATGCTGGAGGCTTGTGACGTAAACTGTGTGTGTGTACTCTACAACAGTGTGAGCCAAAGAATTACACCAAAACAGAGGGCTCACTGTTTTCTTTGTCGTGCAGGTGTTTAAACGACACAACCCTAGTACAGCAGAAGAACAGGAAATGATGGAAAACCTGTTTGACTCCCTTTGCTCCTGCCTAATGCTCAGTTCCAACCGTGATCGCTTCCTGAAGGGCGAGGGTCTACAGCTGATGAACCTCATGCTTAGGTACCCAGATAACTTCGTGATTTTCTTGCTTTTAATGTACCAACACACATTCTGGGTAGATACTTGTGGTTTTCTGTTTATAAAATGCCTGTGTTAGCATATTTGCCTGTTTGCTGTCTCTTTCTTTTTTTTCCCAGCATGTAAGTTGAACCTTCTCAGACAGATAAGCTCCACTCTTTGCCTTTAGCTTTGTTTCCTAAGAACTGGCGTTACTACAATAGCTGCTGGAAAGTAACAGCGCAGGTCTGTGTCGCAGACACCCAGATGAGAGAATGCTGTAGGTCAGGCCGCTAATCCTCTCTGGATTTAAGACCCCTACGAGCGTAAGAGAGACCCTTTGGATGTCTCTAGGGAAAACGTCTTTCCTTTTGTTCAGGCTTCACTGTGTTGTGTATCCTCTGAGCTGGCGAATTTTTGTGGATGTTGATACAAAAATTGCTTTTGCGAAATGAGCGTACGTATGTGTTTCTTGTGCCATGTTTTGTCGCACCGTGAATCTCCAGGGCTTCTCTGCTCTCTCTTCACTGTTACTTCCTAGACTGGTACTGAATTGTGTTTTCTGAGCTCCCTGGCTTCCTCCAGACCTCAGGACTGGGAGCAGTGGGGTTCCGTCTGGCTTTCCCCAGTGTGCCAGGCTGCGTGCAGTGGCTGGTTAGCTAACGCCAACAAGAAATGATGTATTCCTGCGGCGCATGGCTGGGTAATGTGCAGCAGCAGGGATCTGAATAAATAACCAAACGTGGATTATTCAAATAGGAACACTGGGTTTTCTGGAGGCTAATTAAAGAAAAGCTCCAAAACTAAGAACAAGAGGGAAGCCTCCCTCTGCCTCGAGTACTAAGCCTTGCAGAACTAATTACTTGGACTTCTTGTGCCGTGTGGGTGGGCTCAGTGTTTGGATTTTTAATAGTTTTTTCCTCATTTTTGTACCAGGACCCCAGCTGGAAAATTACAACAAGAGGAAAATTTCTCCCTAGATGCATATTTTTTTTCCCCACTCCTAGTAGTTGTGAAGGGATTAGGAGGGACAAACCATAACTTAACTGCCAGCAGTAGCTATGCCTAATGGAAGGAGTTCCAAGACCTTAATCTGTTGATGCTTAGTATCCTTATTCCACAGTCTGCATGAGATTGGTAAAGTGACAGTGGAAAAAAAAGTAACAATTCACAGAATATTTTCTAGAAGCTTATATCACTACTGCCCATAAACATGGCCTATACTTACAGTTGGGTTTTTTTAACTCTTCTGATATAGTTCAGATAAGTAGAGAAGTTTAAATTATTCTTACCTGGCTGTTTGAGCAAGTTGAGTGAGTCTTGTCCCCAAATCAGCTCCTTTCTAGCCCTGACTTTTCCTACACTGCGAATCTCTTTTAGAGAAAACTGCACCTAGCTGGACAGAGAGCAAAGTTCATGCTTCTAGTGATGTCTTCAGACTAGAGTTGAAAGCATTAAGCTGGTCGTTTTTTATTGCTGATTCATGTTTTTCTTCTTTTGAAGAGCTACCACCCACTTTTCTTAGTATTTCACACTGTTGTTGACACGCCAGTTCATTCCTATACACAATTTTAGTTTTTTGTCTTATTCCACCTAATGAATGAAACTTCAGGACTCTGACACAGGTCATGCACATAAGTTAAAACACGTGAAATCAGTGATACTCAGCATCGTTCATTTTCTTACTACTTTACAACTGAGTCACTGCATGATGAGCCCAGTGCTCTGTGGGAAGCACAGGAGATGATTAAGGTAAAAGCACTGGTTTGTGGTGATGAAAATTGGGGAATCAGTGCTGGGATGAGGTGGCTACTTTAGGAGGAGAAGTTTTGGGCATGCTTAGCTGCTGCTGTGAGGGGTTACTTGGTTTTGCAGGTCATGGTGTGGTTGAAGATAGAAAGCTCTGCTGGACTTAGTGCTTTGGTGGGGAAAATAGATCTTGTTTCTGTAGCTTTCAAACCGCCAGACAAAGCAAAGCATCTGAGAACTGACACTGCAAGGTTTTGGTGTTTGCTGCTTGAGGGTTTTTTTTTATTCAGAAGATACTAAATAGCTGTTAATTCTGTTAACCTCTGTTATTGTTGGGAGTTCTCTTGTGGTATGCTTAAAAGCTGTTGCAGGTGCTCGTTTTTTCTTACTACTGCTTTGGTAACCACAGACTAGCATTGTAAACAGGGAGTGAACCTCGGTAGTTGGGATCTGGAGAGCTGCACGGGAGCATTACGCTTCCGTGTCTTCTTGATACCCTCATGATAAACAGCAAAGAATAGAAATGCCATTCAGTTGTGATTGACCACCTCGCCCACATCAGGGCAGAAGATTTTTCTTTTCTGTCTGTGTCCTCTGAAGACTTGGGGCTGGCGGGCGGGCGGGGAGATCTGTTGTTTTCTGGTTTTACTTTGAAAGCGGTTAATCATTGTACCATAGTCTGTGCAGATGAAAGGACAAATAAGCAAAGTTGAAAGTTTATTGACATGATGTGAGATAGATAAGCTGTGTGAGAATAAAGATATCAGGCTTGAATCTCCATTACTGTCTTAGAGAACATAGCGTTCTGTATCTAGTGTATCTACCCGATACATCTAGCCAAGTTGTTCAGTTAATAATGGTCATGCACACAGACCTGCAGAGAAGTATAGCATCTTTCAGCTGAGCATTTAACATGCTCAGGAGATTCCTATAGACAGCAGTGAAAACAGGACTACTTTCTGTTGTGCTGAGCCTTAAACTGTATGACCAACAGCGGAAGATGATGATGTTTTGTGTGAACTTCTGCTAGTTTATGGGAGACAGTGGTAACCCCTGAAGATTGGCACGATGTGGCTGATCCATAGCAAGACATGTCCTGGATTTGGCGTGGTCTTGGACTTGCAGTGTTGAGGGGGACTTGGCAGTTGGGAGTGGAGCTTCACAGAGCTGGTAATGTGGGAGGTGAGCAGAGGGGTCTGGGAGAAGACCAGATTGAGAAGGACAGAGCCTGTAACAGCAGAAATGAAGTAGGAAGTTTTGAAGTAGGATGAGAGCACGGGTATGTACAACTGTTTGATTTGCATCTCTGCAGCAAGAGAGGCTCGTTTATTTTATGGAGTGTCTTTATCACAAATGAGATGGTTTGTCGAGGTAGTAGCCACCAGTGAAAAGTTTATAAATGTCACATAGAATTAAATATAATTTTTTTTTTTAGGTCAGGAAGCACTTTTTAGCACACAGTCCCTTAGCCTTGCCTTGGTAACCTAAATGCAGTTTACCTTACAGAGCCAAAAGAGACAAAACCAGGCTTGTAATGTCAGTTCCCTTGCACATACTGACAGGAAGCTTATTGCTTTTGCTGTAAAATTGTGTTAAGGTTTGGAGGAGATGCAGCCACTCGGTTCCCAGGGGATGTGTCAAGAAACATTCTCTGTTGCATAGGAAAAATGACATGTGGCTTTCCCAGTTATTAACCGAAGGCGCGTGTGTATGCACGTAGACAAATGCAGCGAAGGGAGCTTACGGCAACGTGCATCACTTGGGCAACATGATCTTCCACTCTGCAGCTACTTAGGGGCTTTTCTTGACCCCCCAGAAAGGCATTTGCTCCTGGACAGCAAAAGCAAGGTGAAAATGGACAATGGTGTATGGCTTCCCAAAGCTTGACAGTAGCTATTTCAGGGTATATTTTTTATGATCATTAAAATCCTTATATGTTTTCTTGTCCTGCTGTTCCTAATGACCCCATGGAAACTTAGACTGTCTTTTTACTAAATCTTCTGGTTAATTAAACAGAACCATTTTATGCAGTGCTTTTCCAGGAAATCTAGTATGCTGCTTTTGCTAGTATTTTGGAAAGGGAGAGATTGTGCTATGCTAATGTGGAAAGTCCAAATAATGTTAGCACCTCTTCTTTTTGAAATAATGAATGTACCAAAAGAGTTCTCTCAGATAGTAAGGTCTTAAAAGGAGGAAAGCAATGGTTAGCAAAGAAAGTTATAATGCAGCGTTCCCTATTAAGACTTGAGGTCACTCCCTATTTGGTGGTACTCACGTATGCTTGTCTTTGAATTAGTGTTCAGCTAAAAGTTACCTCAATAAGCACAGATGAGACTAAGATAAACTGCTTGCCCTCTGGCAGAATAAATATTTCAAATAAAATCAACTCTAGACAGTCCAGTCAAGCAGCTATTGATCTCTAAAAGCCTGAACTTAAACCCAATGAATATTCCAGAGATCAGCTCTGTGCAACCTTCCTAAATGCTGATCAATATGCAATTACTTCTCCTGAAAACATTTCTTACATTGTCTGACCTAAGTAGTACTTTATTTCTAGATCCCCATAGAGGAGAGGTGGAGGTGTTGAGCCACCCACTTGCACTGCTCTTCGCTCGTGGGTAGAACTTGCTGTTGCACCAGATCCCAGCGGCACATGGTGCTTTCAACAACCCCTTTGTCCCCATCATAAACACTCGCAGCTGCACTGGGCGAAGTAACTTTCTTTTAGGCTAGGGTGTTAATATATGGTTGGGGTTTTTTTTAGTTTGCATGTTTTTAGGGGTTCACAAAGTTCAGTCTATGAAGGGAAGGTGTTTTCCACAGCTCTCTGGAGCTTGGGCTTTAGGAAGCCCTGGACAAGAAGTCCCTGCTGATGGACGTGAGGTCCAGGCAGCTCAGCGTGTGCTGTTTGCAGATGGACGGGCTGCTCCTGTGCTGCTGGGTTTGGTAGGTGGGTGCAAGGGCAGTGTGGGTGCTGCTGCCTCCCTGGGGCCGAACAGGAGCGGGCTAAACTGCCTCAGGTCTTTGATCTTTATAGATCCTTATTCCAGGTCCGCAATAATACTTGAGCACCTTAGGGTGGTGCAGAGCAACTAGTGTGTGTCCGAGGAGTTTGTTCTGTCGTTGTTGCTCCAGCAGAAGGGCATGGCATGTTTCTGGGGGATTTATTTTTTATATGTGCATGTAGCTATGTATTTGTTAGAGAATAAATTATCTTAGAGAAGGAAAATCAGAGGAGATTGTCATGCACTGAGGGTGGAAAGTGGTGGGGCTTGTGACTGTCCTGCCCCTGGGGGGAATGTCCTGACCTTTGGGGATGCTGAGGGCTCTCGTTCTTCAGCTCATGTTTTGTCCTGCTGATGTTTACCTGGTCTCATGGTTTTATGGGCCGTTTTAGTGACTAGGCTTTTCAGTTCATGTTTCACGAGAGTTTTTTAAATTTTCCCCTGGATGAATTATAAATTCCTCTGGTTTTGGTTTGAGAGGTACAGAGCTTTTGGAGATAATTTTCAGACCATCATAATTTGTGCTGTTGGTGTGAGTTACCAGCATCAGCATTCTGAACTCTTGTTAAAACAGAACTGCCCAGAATCTACCTGCTTCCTTCCAAACGTGATTTCTAGAGGTGGAATTTTCTTCATTATAGCTGACCACCAAGCTACACTTACCAAACTTACTCCTTTAGTAAATTGAAATATTGCTAGATCTAAATCCTGGTCTCAGTGTGACAGTATTTGCCTTGTGTACCCAACTCAGGCTTCCCTGTCGTTTTGTGCTAGTGTTTGTAAGGTGGTAATGAAATAACTTCTTTAATAGCTGAGAAATAAAAAATAAAATAAAAAAACCCTAAGCAAACATAAAAAATAAAATATATAAAAATGAAATAAAAATAAAATAGAAAAAGAAATAAAAGACATTAAAAAAGAAACAACCAAGAGAATATTCTCAACCACAGTTTTGAAAAGAGTATTTGTCGATACAATGTTTTGGCTTCTTAAAGAAACTCTTATGTAGAGCTAGTGCTCTTCATACCTTCCTTTGTCACATTCATTTCCCTTTTCATCCTGTCTCTCTCAGGTAGTGTGGTCCAAAGCTCCTCATGTCCCTGAGAAGTTTAACTTGCGGCTTTCTTTCGACAGAGAGAAGAAGATCTCCCGCAGCAGTGCCCTGAAGGTGCTGGACCACGCCATGATTGGACCGGAGGGCACAGACAACTGTCACAAGTTTGTGGACATTTTGGGTCTGAGGACCATCTTTCCACTCTTCATGAAATCACCCAAAAAGATAAAGAAAGTTGGAACAACTGAAAAAGAACATGAAGGTAGGTGTGCTTCCAGGTCCTTCTTATTGTCATGGAGGAGCTGAATGGAAGTGTTGTGGCTTAACCCGGCCGGCAGCTAAAACAACCACACAGCCATTTGCTTGCTTCCCGCTCCCCCAGTGGGATGGGGGAGGTAAAACTCGTGGGTTGAGATAAAGGCAGTTTAACAGAACAGCAAAGGACGATGATGATGGTGATGATAATAACAATAGGATGTACAAAACAAGTGATGCATGGCACATTTACTCACCACCCAGAAATGATGCTCAGTTAGTGTTTGAACCACGCACCTCCCAGACAACTCCCCCAATGACACACTGAGCATGACGTCATAGGGTATGGAATATCCCCTTGGCCAGTTTGGGTCAGCTGTCCTGGCCGTGTCCCCTCCCAGCTTCTTCAGTGCCCCAGCCTTCTCGTTGGTGGGGCAGTGTGAGAAGTTGAAAAGTCCTTGGCTGCTTGGCAACAACTGAAATATTCTCATCCTAAATCCAAATCCTATCCATCCTAAATCCAGCACTGTACCAGCTGCTAGTAAGAAAATTTAACTCTATCCTAGCCCAAACCAGGACAGGAAAGCACATGTCTGAAAAGTGCCTGCAAGGAGGAGGAAATGGCACATCACCAGTCTTTTCACAGCTCCTCCTGCAGCTTTCAGATCCAGGCAGACTGCCTGCTCCCTGTTGCAGGCTAGCTCTTGATGACACACTTGCCCTGCTTGTTTTGGTATCAGCAGTTCCTGGCTATTCCATTTCATGTGGTGTTAATAAGTTATTTTACTCCTGTAGGGTCTGTTGTTTGAAGCTCTGACTCTTTGATGCAAAACTCTTTTGAAAAGAGTAATGAGGCAACTACAAATGTCACCTCAAAAGCAGTGTTTTCATGGCTCTGAGCACTGAAGTGTGACTCGATGAACATCAGGCATTGCAGAAATAAACTGCATGCTTTTGAAGTTGCTTTTTTTCCCCTTTTTCTATTTTTTTTTCCTCTCTCCCTTGGAAAACTGCTTTACCAGAAATCTGCTGTGGAGTATTACTGCAGGACCTTATGCTGAACTGAACCTTGGGTCAGTCCCTCCTGCGTCTGGTAACAGTACCTTTTCCCATTTTGTTGATAATTGACTATGTCTTGGAAGAAACTTTAAATACTGCCAGTGATGCTTGAGGTTTTGTGCCAGTTCATTACTCATCTCAGTTCTGTAAAGGGTGAATATCGTCAAAAGCAGAAGAGGTGCGAGTGGGTCTCGGGCTTGCCTAGTATCCATCTCCTTAACTCTTGCAGCAAACCAAGGGAAAACAGGAGGAGCTCTAAACCCAGACACCCTGCTTTGGTACTGTCCACGCAGCGCTGGTGTAACCAGATGTCCCTATGTTCTCCAAAGCAAAGGCAGGGAGGTGCTGTCTCCTCCAGACCTGGGCTAAGACACTTGCTGGGACTGAGCAGCCCCTTTCTCTGGAACAGGCGCAGATTGGGGGCAGCTCGGTGGGCATCTGATCCTCCTCATCCTTTCTGAGGACAGGGGGAATATGTGGCAGTGGCTGCTGTCCTAGCACGGGTGGAGGGAAGGGGCTTACCTGCAGCCCAGCACCAGCCGTAGTAACGATTCACACGCAGGCTGCCAATTCTGGCTGCCTTATCTGTCTTGTATTGTGTTGCTTGTCTCAGACAGATAATGGTGAGGAAGAAACGCTGTCGTGTGTTCTGGGGTTTATGTAATAAAATTGCAGAGAGAACAGTTGCACTTGGATGATGGATTTAGTGGATGTTTTGAAATCTTCATTTGCAGTATGAAAATACGGCTGTTTAATTCTTCTTACTGAGAGAAAACTCAAGCTAGAATACGAGCTTTTGAGGAGAGGGATCTGGGTCTGTGGCTCCTGACACTGACTTAAATTTTTCAGCTTGGGAAAGTGAGTTAATCTCTGTCTCATCTGCTTCGTCTTGAGACTGCAGATGACATCGGTGTGCAGTCTTGGCTACTGTGAGGATTAGGTAGCAGTCTGGAAAGCCCTAAAGGGGTCGGTTCCTAACTATTTCTGTGATAGGGAAAAAAGTAAATCTGCCCTCAGGAAAATGGAGTGATCTGTGCAAACAGTCTTCGTATCACACCTCCATCTCATTAATATTCAGGAGAACTGGAGGACGTTAAGATGAGTCCAGAAATCAGTTTTATTAAAATAAACTCTCCCTGAAACGCTGTGGTAGTAAGTCCAATTTTCTTTGTTTTGCATCGCTGGGCAAGTGAGTTACTGAATTTCTAACGACGGGAGTTAATTGAGATGTTTAACAGGGTTCCCCTGGAGCCTGTCACAGCCATTGTCCTGACATAAGCAGCATAGTATATGTTTTTACTTTGCCAAATGTTGCACCAGCAATACAGTAATTACTCTGCTCGGGGGCACTGCTGGTTGATGGTCAGCTCCTGAGAGCCACTGACCGAACAGAAATACTGCGAAGACTCCTTGGTGCCTGCTGGTTTTAGAGGAAACGGTGCAGGTCTAGCGCGACTGAGAATTGATGCCCTCTGTGCTGCGCTGGTCCTAGGAACACGCTGCGTATCTCTTTGTTTATTTATCAAAACGAATGCTGGTGTTCAGTTTCCTCTTGTCATCTTTTCTTGTAAAAACTTTATCCTGTGTTCAAAAAAAAAAAGAATTAAAAGCGAATTAGAGTGATCCTCTTCTGCTAGGAGAGCGTTCGTGTCGATGTCAAATGGAGGAACATACTCCTTTACAGGATTAACTAGAACGGCTTTGTAGCCCAGACATCAGTATTTATTAAAAAGCAGTTCTAAGGAACTGCGCTGTGAACGCGTTCACTGTAATGCCGTGGGGACTGCGTCGGGACAGACACTCGTGGTTATGCTGCAAAACATGAAATTATTAATGGGCTATTAACCCTGGAGCCTAATTACGTCTGCTTAACGGACAACCCTGTTAAAACGCCTCAGCGCTGGGTGAGGTACCAAACGGCTCTGCCAGAGGCGTTTGTCCGCTGAGGCTCAACCTCTTCTGTCTGTCCTGGGCGTCCCTTTGTCTGCCGCTGCAGAAGTGCTGCCAGGCTGCAGGTAGGAGCAGCAGCTGGGGCTCGAGGATGCTTTAGTAGTTAGCTGCAGAGACACTCTTCTCATTGGGCATCTGATGCTCCATCTTTAGAGCACAAAATCTTTCATATGTGTGTGATGGTGGTAGGAAAATAGTTCTCTTGTCTTTATTTTATAGTAATTTTGCTTTTTACGTGGGAGATGGTCCATAAAATAATAACTATTTTATTGTCTTGAAGGCAGCGTTCTGAATGCGACAAAATAATAAATACCCTCGTGAAAAAAATCTCAGTGTGACTTGGCAAGCTTTTATTTCTTACAGAAATTTATAATCCAAATTAAATTTGATAAAAATAACTTTTCTGTAATGTATTTCTCTCTGTTCTTAAAAGCTAGCATAAAGGTGGCAATGCTGGTTAACCACATTTTAAACACTGTCAGTGTTCAAAAATTATTCTACTCTAGGGAGCGCATGAACAATTTAAATCCAAACTGCACATATTTATGCTTTTTATACACTGTGTAATTAGGAAAAAAGAGGGAAAATTTCTTAACTGTCTTTATGGATTGTCTGAGCCTGAAGATTGGGCGCGTGGTACCTAATTGACTACACATTATATACACTGGAATTTTGTCTCATTTTGTACAGATCATGATATGCTTCTGAGAGTATTAGGGTTGGGAGAAAAATCTCACTTGAAGCAATTTCCTTTTTCGGAGCCAGTGAAGCAACTCAAAACAGAAATATTTTGCAATTGAAGACAGAAATAGCTTAGAGTTTTCTTACGTCTGTAAGGTCAAAATACTTGTGAGTATCCAGCCGGGTTGGCCAGCCTTAAAGAGAAATAGTTCGTCGGGGTAGAAGGCTGCATCTCTCGGATAGGGTTTTGTTGTGAGTTTGCTGAATGGCGTTAGCGCCGTCCCCCGGAGATGCTGCTTTGGCATCATATGGAGCGGACGGAACAGCGGATAATGCAGGGTGTAGGAGGTGGGAATCAATGACAAGTATTACTGCAGCAATGCATTTAATTCCACTAGATGCTCAGTGTTTGTTTTTGTGATTGACTGCTCCCCGTAATCTTCCTGATTAAGGACTGTGATCCCTGTAGAAGTGTAATCCAGACAGGTGTCGAGTTGGACACTGAACACCACCTATGAAGTACGATACGGCATGGCTTGGCCATAGCCTTTGGTTGTGGCTTATCATATAGTAAGTTACATGTGGTAGTATAATACCGCCTACCTATAGTGAGCATTGGTAGAAGGGTAAAGGCCAAGCTGTGGGGAAAATGTGCTCTTGGTCAGTCTGAGACCGGGGACTACATTATACCCACGAACCGGTGAGACTTGCCATGGTACAGGGGTTCGTGTGTTCTGAGAGGAGCCTGGCCGTCTTGTGTCTTCGGTGGAACTGAGCTGGAAGGGCAGAGAGGGCAGAGGCACAAGTGTCTCGTGCGTGCAATTGCAGGGAATGAGCGGGAATTTGGCACTGGGTGGTTCTTTGCATAAATATAGTGTAAGATTTGAAATAATGCTTCTGTATTCTGAATTTTGAACTTTGGGGGTGCTGTACAAGTGTCTGTGTTCCAAAATTTCTCCTGTTACAGAGATGAGGGTCAGCTTGTCTTTGCTGTCCTTAAGAGTGCAAGGTCGCTTGGTACTGGACTTCCCGCAGCAGGAGGCAAATCAAAGTGTTGGATGCTGACTTGAAATTCTTGAACAGTCTCAGTGAGCTAAAAATGGAAAAAACACAAATTCCTTCTGAATTAGAGAGTTGATAGCAAAGCAATCATAACTTGCTTGATAGGCTGTATATTCTCTGCTCTTTCTCAGGACAGCTATTTGCAGTCTAGTTTTGCTCACTTGGAGGGTCTAATGAACTATAAAAGGATGTTTGTCCAATTCATCTTCATTTAAATGCCTTCTCTTGACTTAGATGTCAGTTTTACTTAGGAATGCTTAATTTGATAACCTGAGAATTAGTTCAGCCAATTTCCAAATGAGAATTCCTGTCACTGTGGTTTTTTGCGTGTTTGCCCTCTAACAATAAGGAAGCCTCTTTTGGAGATGCTCAGCTGTATGTTTCCTTTAAAAAACAACAGCAGCAAACCCCATTTCTTAGTAAATCTGCTCTTACTCCTTTGTAACGTAGACCGAAAGGCAGCCAAGCCCGTGGAATGAATACCTGCTGCAGAACTGAGTTCCCTGGGCACGGAGAAGTGAGAAGGCAGCAACAGAAAAATGACCTGATAAAGAGTATCTTCAACCGAAAACCCTCTGCCAGCCAGCAGAAAATATTTTTCATCTGGTGGTCTTGAGGTGAATACCTAGGGAAGGCATCAGTCTGTTTAAGCAGAACTTATTATGCCAATTTGTTATTTTACCATCAACCCTCCAGAAGACGACAGGAATCTGTTACTTGAATGAGCCATGATGCTGAGTGCAGAGTTAAATTTATCTCAATTAAAGTTAGCATTCTCTGTTACAAGAACATCACAAAAATAAACTTTCTCCGTAGACAGAAAGAATTTTGGTTTACATTCAGCATGATGCTTGGATTCCGGCTCAACAGGCACACACTGTGTGGACCTGTTCTGACCTTTCCAGGCCCCACTTCAGCCATCAGTAAAATCAGTATTTCTTAACGTTGTCAGTACTTTAAGAGAAGATTTTTCTTGGCAAAATATTTTGAGTGGGTTACTCTTTAAAAATGCAGAGTATTAATGCATGTGGAAACAGGTAAGCTTACTAGATGCTACAGCATTGGAATGGCATGTCCTTGGTTCCACCCGTAATCCTGTAATGAACCAAAACACTGGTGGAGTGCAGGAGTGGTCAGTTTTCCGTGCTTTTACAAGCTGCATTGCAAAAACCTCTCTCTGAATGCATTTCATAGGCATCCGAAAGCTGTGCGGAGGAGAAACCAGAAGTCAGCACTCCTGCTGCAGAGTTAGGCTGGGGCGGCCGCATGCCTGGGCCCGGGGTGTTGTGGCAGCGTGGCCTCTGCGTTGGCTGCGGGTGTCCTCCTTCCCAGAGCTGGGGAGCTGCTGGTCCTTGGCACGTGCTGGGGGCTTTGTCCAGGTTTCCCAGCAGACAGACATGAAGCTGCAGAGTTTTGTGCGTAGGAAGGGGTAGAAGTTTCTGAAAGAGGTGGCTTTTTTTTTATTTTTACCTTTCCTGCTCCCAATTAGAAACCACAATTTATTTTAGGAGTTCTTTACAAGACAGAAGGCTCTTAAATATATTCTACTGGGTTCACCTGCTCATCCACCTAATGGCTGCTGTCCCCTTGCACCCAGGAGCACATGCCTTCCCCTTCCTCCGGGAGGATGCTTGTCTCATCTGCGTCAGTATTGCAGGGGAGCGTGCTTGAGCTTCCTCCCCTGCTAGGCAGATGTCCGTTATAATGAAATGTAAAAAAAAAAGGAGGGGGGGATAATAAAGGCAGAGGAGTGTAATGTTACGGCTTGATTTGACAGGACCTCCTGCTGTTGCAGCTGCCAGTGCCAGCCATGGAATAGATTAATCTGTATTCCAACACGCCGCAGCTGAAGTCAAGATCGATCTAATTAGGGTGTTTTAAACACTGCTTGCATTCTGAAGTCTTCGTGCCTGTCTGGAAAAGGAAAGGCTCCCGAGAGTCCGAGGTGATCCTGGTCTAAGGAGGATGCTGGTGCAGCTGGGTGAGCTCGTGTGATGTGACCTGCCTGGAACCAAGGATGCGGCCGGCACGGCGCGCTGCGCTGCAGAAAGGAGCCTCTCTTCCCATATCCATGGATTTGTGAGACTTTGGGATGTTTGTATGGAAAAAAAAAAAAGTCGTTCTTGATGCATACTGGCTGCCAGCTGATAACTGATATTCCTTTAAAGGAATCTTTGGTGGTGCTGAGCACGGCTCATTTTGGTGTTTGCTTTCCAAAGGAAATACATTTAGTTGTTCTTAGAAATGAGGGTTAGGCAGCAACTTCTGCCTCTGGCCTTGTCTGTTGAAAATTACTCTTTTTGTGCAGGTGATGTGGACTTTGGCTGAGCATTGGCAGGATTATTTAGAATTTCCCAAAATCCTCAGAGGCAGGCAGGCTGCCCCAGGCGTCGCCTGTGTTGGTGACTATGCTTGTGGCCTCTGTCTGTCAGCTGAGATCAAAGCTGGGCAGCTGCAGGTTTTGCTTTCTGAGGACTCAGAACGGCACTGGCTACTCATCGTTTTCCAAAGAAGGGCAGATACTGTGATTGTGGGCTTCTAAAATTTTGCATATGTGAGAGAGAGATTGGTGCAGTCTGTGGGAAGACAGCAAGAGCCCCTTCCCCGTTGGCAGAAACCGTCACTCCCAGGTTAGCACCTCTCACATCTGATTACTGGTGTAAAGGCTTTGGTTCACGGAATAATTCACTTATCCCATAGCACCTCTTTACCCCACGGTTTGTCCTGATGCTGGCTGGTGGCCATGCACATGGATGTTGGTGTTTATTGGGCCAGGAGTTGCATTATGGCATAATTGTGATTAATTTTTTTTTTTTGTTGGTGACTATGAAACACACTGGTGCGTTTTTTCAGGGAGCCAATGGAAAAAGAAAGATGTTTAGATAGTTCAGAAATATTTCTATGCAGTTCTTTTTTTTTTGAACATTTTGACGAGGCAACTAAATATTTCCTGGCTTTTCTGGAATGATATGCTGAAAGAATAACCTCATTCTTAAAAAGCCTGTGTCAGCTTCTTCAGGCTTCTCGGTAGTTTTAAAGATTTTATTGATAAAATGGATGAATATCTGCATATGAGCACCAAAGGAAAAATGATGGCTAAAATACATTTCCTAGTAAAGGAGTATTGGAAAAAAAGCAATGAAGATAGATCATAGGTGAGAATGTTACTACTAAAATACTGTGTCAACACTTCTAAACACTTCTAAAAAAAGAAGGTTTGGGAAAAAATAGTGTCAAATACAGAACGCTGACTTCTTCCTTAATCAGCAGAGCATCTGGTGGGATGTAGTTTAAAAAAAAAAAGTCTTATTAATTTTGTTGTATTTTTTTCCCCTTAAGAAAATAGGATCTTGCAAGGACTTTGGAGGCTTTTACAATATTTTTGAGGTAGACACTTAATGTGGTGTCTCTTTTTGTGGAATAACTGTGTCTCTGCAGCGAGAGCGTGCACTGGCATACCCAGAGCCATCCTTCACCCCCGTGTTATCCTGTCGAAATGACAGAGCAGCCGCACGGTGCTGGCCACCCGATAAACCTGTTATCTCCTCTGCTCCTCCTGCCAGCAGCTCTCCCAATCTCTTTGGTACATGAAAAATTGACACCAGCTCGGGCAGAAATCTGTTTCTAAGGAAGCCACATTTATAAGTAGCTAACGAAATGGGGTGCGTGCGTGCGCGCGTACAGCCTCTTCTGTTTGCTGCCCTTATGTAGTATGCAGATAATCCGTGCTACGGAGAGGGCCGACACCGCTTGGACAGGCAGCCCGTGTGGCTTCGCCTCTCCGCAGAAGCGTAAGCTGGCAGTTAGCGCAGAAGCTCCCTGCAAACGTGTCGGCGTTGCTTGTTCTTTGTACGCTGGTGCAATCGATCAAGGCTTCTCATGGCTCTGGGCTAGGCAGCACCGTGGAAATGCATGTTAAAATGGTTTGACGGCAATAAGTTGATGATCCCTTTCCTCTGCATGTTGCGTTTTCCTCTCCGCAACCAGCAAATCTTGACTCTCCCTTCTCCTCTCCCCACCACCGAGGGTGAGGAAATGTTTGTGGCCATTATTGTTCATCAGTCTTAACCACCAATATTAAAGTGAGGACATCCTGGAGAAGCTACAGTTTTGAATATATTGAGATATTTAACACATAAGGTCTGTGCTTAATGCAGACCTGTAGGCGGGAAGCAATACCAAGTGGTTTGCCAAGAGAGAGAAACTCGTGCCTCTCTCATTTGCCTTGCACCTTTGTGCTTGGTTTTGTTTCCCCATATTAAAACCATCTACTCTTTGATACTGCCAACATCATTCCTGGTGTTGGCATACATTTTGCAAATGATTTGCGTCTCTGCATCTCCTGTGCCTGTGTAAGAGTGATGCCGGGGGTGCAGATGAGCGCGGCGTGCACGCTCTGCTTCCCTTTCACAAGAGAAGGAAGGCGGACGCCTTCCCTGGGCTCTTTCCCTCACCTTGTGTCGGCTCCCAGGGGTGAGTTGGGTCCTTCCCCCCTGGAAACTGTTCATGGGCAAAATGAAGAGAGACGGAGCATGAGGGTTGTAACTTGAGAGCTTGACTCGAAATGTTTCAAACCCAACATGAATTTATATGTATATTTTGTATTAATTGCACATAAAACTGGTGAATCCTTCTGAAGAAACAAGGACACAGAGAAGTCCTTGCTTTTGTACTTCACTGAAGTCTGGTACGGCCAAATATTAGTGGTTAAAGACGTGTAAGAGACTCTAGGTAAAAAAGTGCGCTTTTGGAGAGGGTCACATTGCTTTCTGTCGCTCACGGAGCAGAGCGCTGTGTTTTGGAACACCGCTTGAACCCGGTGCTTTGCAGCAGCTGGCTGCGCTGAGGCAGTGCACTGCTTTGGTGAGGGACGGCGTATGGGGGGGTGTGCTGGGAAGGAGCTTCTGAAAGGGGCACGAGGCACAAAAGCAGCAATGCCATGTGACCCTCTGGTACCCCACCAAGGGACATCTGTGTTCCTGTACAGCTCCTCAGACCTCAGTCCTGCTCCTCAAGAAAACCAGTGCTGCTGTGGGGTCGGGGCACTTGGTTCAGTCACCTTTCAGGGCGAAGCTGTGGTTGGGCATTTACACACATGTTGTCTCTTGTGCCTGCAACATTGACTTTTCACTTGGCTCCAAGGTTTGTGCATGACCCCCAAGTGCAGTTGAGAAGATTGTGGAACACATTTAGCTGGTTGTTTCTGGTTTGTCATGGCACATTCATATTCAATCCACGGAATTTGCTGTAAATACAAGTGGTTTGTTTGAGGATTTTTTCCTCTAGCTAATACCGGTTAAGTCTCTGCAGGAGCTGCATGCTGGCACAGTTATTCCTTTCTCAAGCTTTCCTGTTTCAGTGACCGTTCCCTGTTTGTCAAACTAAGGGTCATTTGAGTGACAGTGCTGGCTTTGGCGAGGATTCCTTTTAGCCCCGAGGGAGGAGGCAGCGTGCGCTGTGCCTTTAGCTGTGATGGAGGGTGCCAAAAGGAGCGTGCGTGCTGCTCGGTAGGTGTGCCAGCCTGGGGAGGTGAAGTGGAGCAGAATTTGTGCTTTATGTAAGGCGCTTTTTGCAGGTCACCAAGGAAAAGCGGATCAGCATGGCAGGAGTAGTGCAGCAGAGCCAGAGGAGACCTCGCTAGCTGGGCTGCTATGGGTGAGGAGCTGCCTGTGCTCCCTGCAAACACGGCTTGTTGCTCTCGCCACTGCTCTGCCTCCGCTCGCCGGCGATGGGAAGGAACCGGGGTTCCGCTTATCAGTGGCTACATGCGGGAGTGCTAGTAGTAAATTTAATGGCACGTTACAGAGAAAATAAGCTCCTGTTCCTGATCTCAGCATGCAATTTTCATTTTGTATCTCCAGAACATGTCTGTTCTATCCTGGCCTCCCTTCTGCGAAACCTGAGAGGGCAGCAGAGGACACGGTTACTGAATAAATTCACAGAGAATGACAGTGAGAAGGTGAGTGCTGAATGTGTGTCTGCAGTCTCTGGGCTACCAGGCTGGGAGGATACTTGATAACGGCAGGGTGCTGCGTACGCTCGCTATGTTACTGAAAAGCCGTTATTGTACCTGCCTATAGAGTCTCATACTCCCCAGGCCATCGTTCTCTCATTCCTGTTATCTACGAACTGGAGAACTGGAAATGCCTTTTGGCCTCCCCACATCACACATGCTCTTGTTTTCTGGTGCTCTTGCCCATGCTAGTAGCGATTCTCAGCCTTGGGTTGTGTCTTGGCTGAAGCCTGATCGTACAGCACGTGTCGTGTGGTGGTACGTTGTGCTGGCTCTGTGAGACCAGGGCAGTGTGGAAAGGTGACAGTTTCTCTAGTGAAGCTCTGTCACAGAGAGTTTAGGAATTGCTAAAGTACACATTTAACGTTCTCGATTCCTCTCCTGGAATGTGTCACTTTAGTGGTGTTTACTCTGGGAAATTCTTTCCAAAATATTTACATGGTGGTGGGTAGATCAAACAGCTGTGAAACAGAGACAGCAGCTTTTGCAAACCAGTAATTCCCAAGGGATTTGTAAATTCTGCCACTGGGGAAATACTGATTCCTTAGTATTCCTCATTAGTGTCTCTTAAAGGTGTTTTTCATAACCTGTTCTACCAAGTACAGAAAATTTCCTGTTATTAGATAGGCTCTCAGTTGCCCAATACAGTTCAGAGGAGAGCAGGAAAGCCATGACATGTCTGATAGGTTTAATGTAAGCTTGGCTGCATACAGCGTAAGCAGACAGGTCTGTTGAAGAAACCGGGAGGACTGGAGAAGCACAGTACAGGAGGGACAGCTGGGGACACCTGTCTGTTCGCTGCCTTTTAGCTGGAGCTGGCGAGACCATATTGTGATGTGGGCTTACAAATGCCTGCAGACTCAGCGTGCTCACCCGACGAATGCTTGTACCGTCCTTCTGTAACGCGTTCGTTCCTGTGAGTGACAGAATTGCCCGTCACTTTGTGAAGGCTGCAGCTGGGAGGAAAACAACGTGGCATGAAGGATTAAAGATGATTGCATTGTTCTTTTGGTTTGGTTTGGTTTTTTTTGCTTAGGTCTCTCTCTTCTGCCCTTGCAGGTTGATAGGCTGATGGAACTGTATTTTAAGTACCTGGATGCAATGCAGGCAGCTGATAAGAAGATTGATGGAGAGAAACATGTATGTATTGCTTAAGTTTCACTAGCTCATGTCTACGATACTTCTACACAGGCATGTCATCTGCACAGAACTTCTGGCTCAGCCAGGTCGCTCTTCTGAGCCGAGCCCTCATACCTGTGCTGTTACCTCTTAATTCTTGTTGCTCTGCTCTCCAGTTTCCAGTTAATCTCGGATAAAATAAGCTGAGAACTTCTCTAGGGCAAGTGCTTCTGATGTTTTCTTAGAGTGAATTTTACTAGGAGGGCCCAAGTCTGCACTTCAATTTGCCTTCACTTTTACTTGACTGAAATCTTGCTTGGTTTGGCAGATGGAGAGTAAGTGAAATGCAGAGAGACAATTACATGATAATGTGCAAGGCCTCCTACCCTGGTCTTTAGAGCTCTGATCAGCTGCGAGAAAGCGTCTATTTTGATTAGTTAGATGAGGCTGCAGCCAAAGGCTGGTGTGCTCTCTGCACACCAGCAGTGAATCGTTTTGAATGACATGAGCCTTGGTACCACACAGTACTTTCTTGGAACTGAAGCTGGAACAGACTTTTTGAAAGAGAACGAGCTGTTGGAGTCAGGAAGCAGCTTGCAGAGCTGTTAGCAAGCTTGGCCAGCTTCCCACAAGATTATCTGTATCAGCACTGAAGAGGGGGTGAGATTGATTAGCACTGACGGAGAGTAATCACTGCAGCCGCTGTCCCTGCACGCGGGCGAGCTCAGCGTGCCGTGGGCTGCAGCCCCCTGCCAGCTCTGACAAACAGCTGTCTGCCCACGGCCAAGGCCGCTTCTCTGGGCGCTGGCAAACATTCTGAGGGCATCGGAGCTCAGCAGCGCTGCTGCCGCTCTAAAAGGCCTGGGGGTGAGCGGTGAATGGAGTTGCTTTTGCTGCCAGCGTTCACGCTCCATATGGACAACTGCAGCTTCACAAATGAATGGTGGCCTGAAGAAAAACAGCCTTTACCCTTTCCTGCTATCCCTCCACGCTCCATTCATCCTCCTCAGGAGCAGAGCAAGAAATTATTTATTCTTTACAGTTCAGTGTTGGTGTGTGGGTTTTAGAACTCAAAAACCAGAATGGATTTTTCTGGCTGAAGTCGTGCGGTGTACGGGCAGCTGCTGTACAGAGCCCTTAAGTGCAGCATGCAGAGCTGGTGTATGTGCCCTTTATCCAAAAAGATCCTGAAGCAGTCTGCAAATGTTAACACCTGTAGCAAGCTGCCAACGCAAAGCAGGGGTGAGGAGAATTTGTGAATAAGCTTATGTAAAAGCTCTTAATTAATAATATTAACCTATTCATGTTTACTGATGCACAAGAGAAGAGAAACAAAAAGAACCTCAGGTTTTCCTCCTGTATCCAGAAGGATTTTGCCCCACTGCAGGGCTCTCTAGACTGGAATGATTAGAAAAACGGATCTCAATTCTTTGCTCCTGTTAGAGCTAATAATAGGGTTTGGAAGAAACATCTCATATATGCAATATATTGAGCACGATGTGTATGAAATACGATGTTGAGGTTCATTCCTAGCTTGGAATGCTCTTGAAGTTACCATTAGTTTTGTTTAGTAGCGTCCTCAAATGGTCAGTGGGACGCAGCCTGCAGAGAGCTGCAGTGGCTCCAGTGGTTTCCCCACGCAGAAGCAGGCAAAAGCCATCATTCTGTCCATCAAAGCACAGCGTTGTCTGGCTGTGACAGGATTTATGGAGCACTTTAATGTTTCTAGTTTGGCTCATGAATCATTGAAGTGGATGGTATGAGCAGCTGGTCCTTTAGAAACTGTGCTAAATGTCATTTGGGGACTTTTGACCTTTCTGTTGCGGTAGAGGACATAGTACCCCAAAAATGTGGACTGCAGATCCTCACCTTTCTCCTTGCCCCAAAGCAAAAAAGAGCTGATGAGATTTTACAGGTTCAGCTTATACCGATGAGAGTGAGATCCAAGTCTGATGGACAGAGTATCCTGCTGTAAGTCCTGCATTACAAGAAGTTAAAACCTGATTATACGAGGGATGCCTGAGTGTATCATACCTGATGTTTTAACTTTAGCAGTGCAGCTGGCATAAGAAGCTCCTGCTCTTGCAGCTCTCTTCCCTTTTCTTTCTTTTAGCTTGGCTTATTGTAGTGATCTGGTTTATAGCCCAGCCCTTCAGACTCTGGTGGTGAAGGTGTGGGAATATACTGGGAGGCAGAAGGAAGGGGAGGAGTTTCTGAAGCCAGCCGTTTCTGAGGAAGAATGGTTGTAATGAAACTGCACCCTGAATCTGGACAGTGAAACAGAGCGAGGGCCAGAGGAAGAGTGTCCCTTCTCCATTACCCACTTGTTCGCTTGTGTGGAATCTATTCAGAAGTGATCAGAGGTGATAACTTAGTGATTACCCTAATTGCCATGTGAAACCCAGGAACAAAGCCCATGCGAGTGTTTGTCTCCAGTACCTGATGCCTCTCTTAACACTTTTCTCAGAGTTAGTTAACAAAACCTAGAAAATATCTTGTCTCCTCTCAAATTCTTTAATTCTTTCTGTAGGAAATGGTGCAAAACCCTATTGCTTTTAACTCCCTCTAAAATGAGGCATAATTACAGACAGCAGCAGTTGCCTCAGTGATCTCTAAAAATGGTTGGAAAAGACAGGAGATGGTTTAATATTTTTATAGTTCCACAGAAAATCATGCTCAGCAGGTTTATTCGATTAAAATATTCTCACCAGACACTTTGCGCTATAATGACTTACAAATTACATGCTAATTGTGCTACAGTTAAGTCATTCCCTCCTTGAAAGGGAGAGGTGGAACTCCTAGCATGAGAGCAGTGTCCACAGATTCGGATAACTGAAATAGGAATTTGTATTAGCCCATCATTTCAGTTTGGTCTACAAAGCCCGAATTGCCTGGAGTTGTACTGACAGCAGGTCGTAGTGTGCTGGAGTGGGGCTGAATTGCACTGTCTGGACTTTGAGGTTTTCCAGCAAAAGGCCAGCAAGCTGAGGTAGCTTTCTTGCTGAGACCAGTAGGTCTTTTTAGCTGACTGCCCTAATGTGGTTCTCGTTTCTTGCTGCTGAAGTTGAGCTCATGCCTTTTGCAGGAGCTGCTGCTCTGTTTCTCCTGGCTCGGAACTGACGGTATGCTTTGTAGAAATCACAACGATCCTTTCAGCTCTTGCAGGCTGGTGACTCAAATTACAGAAATTCAAGTGTGTTTCTGCTTGTAAGGCAGAAATTAGGAGAGTCCTTCTTGCGCCAGAGGGCTCTGACAGTTTCTTGTGTGGTTCCAAGAGCTTCTTGGTCACCTTGGTGTGACCTGGATGTCTGCCTGCTCTCCTGGCTGCAGTAGAGTCCAAGACCCGACTAGGGCTCGGTCCTAACCGTCTGTGTTTCAAGGAAAACGCTGGTCAGTCTGCTGAAGAGACCATGTGGTCTGCAGCCTCTGTGTGTGAAAGAGGCTTCTGGGGAAATTGTTGTCAGAGCTGTGAGCCGAAAGCAGATGGTCCTGGGCAGTCCTTGTTACGATGGTCTGACTTCACCGGAGGCTTCTGCTTGCTCCTCTCCTCTTGCAAGTGTCAGTCTCTGTCTCCTGCATGTTCTTTTTGACCTACGGCTGAGCGATGACCTTGAGTTTCGCTATGTGCCAGTGGTCTGAAAGCACCTCCTGAGCATGGCATGCATCACTTGTCCCTCCCCAGTAATACAGATAGAAAGCAGTCAGGGGAGAGAATCTGTACAAGGTGTAGGAGACGAGTTAGGATAGTCAGTTCTGTGCACAGCCATTTGGAGCATTCTCGTCTCTGGTGACCTGGATCCTACCTGATGAGGAAATAAACCCAGGATCCTGGCGGTGTTCTTTGTTCTCGATCAGCGCCCATCCCTTCTCCTCTGCCCAGCCTTGCTGGGGAAGGTGAGTGGTAGGTGAGGAAGGAGGAGGATGGGGAGAATCTTTTGGGTGCTACTCCAGTGACTACGTGGAGCAGATGTGATCTTTTGTACAGCATTGGCAGATCTGTTGTATCTTTAGGTTTCTAGTCTCTACTTGACACCCTGAGGCCTGTCAGTCCTGCCTCATTAGTGTGAGAGAAGCTCATTTTAGCTTCACAGAAGCCCATCTTATTGCTGTCTTCTCCCATCAGCAAGGGGCTTCTCAGTACATATTGTTGGCAGATTAGAAATGGCATCTGAGTGCTCATTTGGAGGTTAGTGACTTGACAGCTTTGAAAGAGAGACAAAGTGGAAAGGTGGCTATTTGGTACTGTACTGGGAGGCAGATTAGCATTTAAAGGGTGGTTGTGGTTTAAAAAAAAAAGACGGTGAAAAGACACCTGAAAACTGTACTTGTCTTCTAATTCATATCTGTTTAATTTACTGGCACAAAATAATCTTGCCTCTCTGTCGAGAGGGGCTGTTACAACTGCTGCCTTCTCTGTGTAATCAAGACAGCAGTTGCCTGGATTCGGCTCCTGTGATCGCTGTGCTTGGATCAGAATACAGAACAGACATGGGCTTTGTTTCCTGCTCTGGAGATTCAAAATCCTGGCCTGTTGGTGTTTTTCTGTTCAGGAATTTAGCACTGTTGAGAAGAGTAGCCGATAACCGTGTGTTCAGTGAGGAGGGTAAGCGGTAGTTTTGGGAACAAGCGCCTTGTCATCTTTCTGGAATGGGGTTTTTGGATGTTTCAGTCAATACTCTGATCTCTTGCTAGCCACACTCAATATTGCTTAGCTTTAGAGACTGGATTTGATCAGATTCGTGCGATTTGGCATGGATCTAGGGTGAGGGAAGTAACTCCTTGAACAAAATTGGATTTTTCTTTCTCACTGGCAAGAGCTTGCGTGCAAGTTTTGCCCAGTCATGCCTGTGTCCATGATTTTGGGAACCTGGAGTAAATTACGGTTGTGCCAATGCTGGAGTCTACAGGACCTGATGCATCCTGAAGTGTAGCCAAAGCAGTTGACTTCATGGCTTTGGTAACTAGGCATTGTTTTTTTTAACTTGTTCTTCCACTGGCAGGCTAGACTTTTTAGCAGGAGTGGAAAAATATTTAATTGCCTGTACTTTCCCCTCTTGCTTTCGGGAGGCAGCAGTAAACAGCTTTACTTCTAAGTCACTTAATCAGATTTCTGTATGGTGAGCATCCATTGCACTCTCTCCAGTGAGCAGTGCACAGGGTTGATTTTCCCTCTTGCTCCTAAAAAACTCTACCTACAATTAGATGCGAGGACTTGGCTTGACAAAGCCAGGAAGATTTGGTAACCTGCATCAGCTCTGGTGCTGGTGACCTTGCGTGTGTTTGCCTGGAGCACGTGCACCCCGAGGAAGCGCGGCTTGCTGAGCATTACAGGTACAGTGCTCTCGCTGGTGATGGCTCTAATGAGAAAATATTGCTCCGCTGGTGTGTGCCCACCTGCCAGCCGGCTGCATAATAAATCACACAAGCTGCAGCGAGCTAGCAGGGTCTGACAAGCTGCTTCCTTTATTTAAGAACAAAACAAAAAAAAAACAGATCCCAAAATGCAAAAGGTCACACATGACATCGGTTATTTTGGCCTGTCGATCTCCATGAAAATACCTGGTAGGTTCAGCTGGTGGACATGGACGGCCTTTCTCTGGGGGGGGTGGAACTGCTTTGAGCTTGTTGCCAGGCTGCTTTTCCAGTGTTTTAACGAACATGCTCTAACGAAGATGCTCTGTCTGAATGAGGTGAGTGGAATGGCCTCTTGCCTTCTGCCTTGGGCCTCCATTTGGGCTGGTCTCGCTGTTGAAACCCTGTATGTGCAGAGAAGGGGCGAACCCTTGGCGTTCCCATGGAAGCCAGTGGTCTTCTGCTGACAGGCCCTGGCAAATCAAGCTGGAAGAGCAGAGCTGGGCACGGTAAAGATGTACTTACGCAGAATTTTCGGACCTGTTTTCTCATTCGTCAGTCGATGATAAAGTTGGAAGTCTGATAGGTCTTTGAGTCTGCTGGAGTCATGTTCTGCACTGCTTAACAGCACCCTCAAATGGCCAGTAAAAGAGCAGGTCTTTTTGTTCCATTTTGACAAAGAACTTATAAATAATAGATACACTGGTTTGTTCCAAATTGTCCGTCTCTTGATCGCTCAGTTTAGAAGTGTAATTTGTATGTTTAAATTAAAATTTTAATTTGCAGGTGGACACACTTCACAACCAGCAAAGGCTGAACCTTGTTCAAAATTTAATGAAATGTTTTGTGGATTTAAATGAATTATTAAAAGGACTTCTTTGGCGAGAAATATATGGATGTTAATGTTTTGGGGAACAAAGCATTTCTTAAGAAAACACAAATATCACCAACATTTTGCCACTACTAATAGGACGTACTTTTAGAGACAGTCATCACACCTTTTCTTTGTGTTGCTTTACAGGACATGGTGCGTCGGGGAGAGATAATAGATGATGACATGGAAGACGAATTCTATCTCCGTCGCCTGGATGCCGGTCTCTTTGTTCTACAGCTCATTTGTTACATCATGGCAGAGATCTGTAATGCCAATGTTCCCCAGGTAAAGCTGTCTGCAGGGTTGGCAGATCAGCTGTGTTTCTATCCATGGTACAAACAAGATTCTAAATCCTGGCAAATACTGCCTCGTTGAATAATCTCCTCTTTAATTTTTCTTTGTTTTGGGGGGAGGAAACCTCCTGCTTATTGCACTTGTGTCCGTACAGTTTCATCAAGTTACGGCAGCTAGGAGGGTCTTAATGGGTACAGAGGCTGATCATTGTCAGTGAATTCGTACAGTCTGCCTTGAACAAGGTCACCGTTTGAAATGGAAAAGCCCTGTTTATGCCTCTGCTGAGGGAGTAGTGGAAGGAGATGTTCTCACAGAGGCGAGACAACAGCAGGTGACTCTTCTTGATCCATGCAAAATACTGCATCTCTGCTGATGTGAATGCACTGGGGTGTGTGAAAGTGTTACGGACCTGTGCCGCATGCCTTCCTGAACGTTTCTGAGTACGTGCTCTGGGACTGTGGGCTAGAAGGCTCAGCTGGGTTCTGTGGTGCTTAGCATTTCCTGCTCTTCCCTCAAAGAAAGCAGGGAAGAAGGGGTTGTGCGTGGTTTTGTGTTGTATTGGATATTACTTTCTTCTCTTTCCTCTCCCCGATCAGATTCGTCAGAGAGTCCATCAGATTCTGAACATGAGAGGCAGCTCCATTAAAATAGTTCGACACATCCTAAAGGGTGAGTTGAGATATTCCTGTGCACGTGTCTCATCTCTTCCAGGGACAGTTGGGTCATCACTTTCTAGTATGAGCCTTCACATGCAATTCTCCTCAACTTCATGAGCGTCTTCAGGCAGCAGCTGAGTAGTGTTCTGAGATCTGGGCAGGGCTGGAATCACCCTGATCAGAGGCAATGCTTTACCTTGGAGTTAGGAGTCTTGCTGTTGTCTGCTGTCATGGAACAGCACATCACTTCATGCTGCCATCAGCTGCAGACTGGCTGGAACTCGCTGCTGACATTAATGCTAGAGCAAATATTTAAGGGAGGTGTGTATGCGTGCTAGAGGGAAGAAGAGTGGAGTCTCATCTTTCATTAACATGGCCCTGCACTTTACCATCTGCACTATATTAGTATCCGTGGTGTATTTGTCTTGTTCTTAGTGTCAGATTAATATGGATTATAGCATTAAAGTATCCTCTGTAGCTTTAAAATGTAGCTGTTGTGATTTGCAATCCCGGTTTTAAAGTACTGCTTGTTATTTTTAATGCTTATGTTGAATTAGAGCAATGCTTATTTGAGCTGTGGCTCTCATCTGTAGCCTGCTGTCCTTCAGCAGAAGCAGCCAATTTGAATGGGACAAGAAGAGGGCAGGACTCGGACTCTCCCTACAGCCCCTTCCGAGCTGCGAGGCTTAGCTAGCGAGCTGGTGATCTGCTGCCCGTGGGAGGTGCCTCATTCAGCAGAGGGCTGTGCAGGATGTGTCTGCTCCTGAGGGGCTGTGCTGTTTGTGGAGAGGGGTGGGGAATCTCTCCCTCTTCTGAAGGGAAAGGAAGGTTGGCAGCATCGCCGGGGGTATTGGGCTATAGGTTGTGTTGTGTCGACGTCTCTGCTTTCTTTGGGAATAACGATGATGTTCTCCTCGCATTTTCTCTGTGCTCCCCTCTCCCCCAACACTGGCAGGTATGGGCAGCTTGCTTTCTTGCAGATCCTGTTGGTTTTCTCCCTTCCCATTTGCAGGAAAGAAGGGGATCAGTAGAATGGCTGGTATGACGAAATTAAGAGTGATTTTCTGACAGTGTGAGATTACCTGCAGCTATAGGCAATTGCTTTGGCCCTTGTCCTTTGTCAGCAAGTGTGAGTTAGTGCCTGCTGATGAATAGAGAGGACTGGGTAGGATGTCTTTTCTGCTTCTAATTGTGATACTTGACAATTTCTGCCTGCAAACTGTCCGTTTCCATCTTAGGGCATGGCTTACATCCACTTTCAGATTCCCACACTTCACCTGGGCCACAAGTGCCCGAGGGATTTTTCTGCACACCTCACCATATTCACACGCCTCACGGTCATGTCTTTGGCTTGTTGATTTACATACTAAGCTGAATTGGAGGGCAGCTGCATTAAAATTTCATCTGATTCTTTCTTTCACAGACAGTGACTTGCATTGTGAAACTTTTTCAGTGGTTTTATCGTGTCTTGCATGACTTGTGAGATTGTACAGCAGGTTCGGTATTCTCAGCAGTAGCGCGTTCTCTTCCTGAAGAGGCCACACATGGCACGTTGATAATACAGGTGATGGATACAGTATTTGGGGCTCTGTCTTCAGCTCTCCCCAACTCTCACGCCTGTCAGCTTTAGAGACTTGTACCATCGTGATTGTTGGTGACCTTAAATTTGTTAGTGGGCCCTTGTGAAATACCGAAACGGGGCCCAGAAGATTCCTGCTGGGAGCAGCACTGAGCCTATCTTCAGTCTGGGCTGGTGAAATGGAAGTTTTTCAGTAGTTACACACCTATGTCCCAATACGTTGTCAGTGTAGATTCACCAGCTTTTGACAGAAGTGACACCATGGACGAGTACCTGTGGCTCCTGAGGAGCTGGCTTGTTGCACACAGCTTGCCTGTTGCAGTAGTTTGGATGTGGACCCTGGAAGTGTGCCTCCCAGGGGGAATGGGGGGCCAGAGAGGGATTTCCAAAATTTAACTGATGTCTGAACTGTAGGACTGTGTCCCAAATGATGGAGAGGTTGGGAGCCTTGAGCCTTGCCTGAAATGTTTCCAGGCCCTGTTCCAACTTGCTCTCAGGACAGATGAGGGCTGGTTTATTTTTACTTTTCGCTCAGTGTTTCGTTCAGTTTTTATTTTCTATTTTTGCATACTAATTAGGTGCTTGGTTTTTAGTTTGATTTTTATGGCCTACATATTCTCCATGTTTCTCTGGCAACCTGACAGCTGATGGATCCCTTGGGGTTGCTCAGAATTACTTACGATGCAAGTGAGGAAGCAAGACTGTTTTCTTACGGTAGGGCTTTCAAGGGGGAGGAGTGGGCAGGGAATAACTGAAGGTTCATTAAATGCATTTCTGCAGGCTGACCAGTCCTCCCACAGTTCCCTTGTCTTGAAGATCAAGCATTACTTGCAACAGGACAGGTAGTTTATCCTTTGGAAGGAAACGACTGAACAGCGTGTGCCTTGGCTGGGGGGATGTTTGTGGGATGGAGACTGGTCTTCATGACAGCAAGTGGCGACTGTATCTTGGGGCGATTCCTCGTCTCCATCTCTCTCATTGGGAATGGAGTGAGGCACAGACCTTTCTAAATAGCGATACTCAGCCCCGCAACAGGAAAGCACATCGTTCCTTACTGATCTGGAGAGACCAGCCTTTCGTACCCGCTCCCTTTGGGGAGCTGCTGTCAGGGAGCACTGCAGGAACCGAGGTGCAGAGGTCCTTCCGCAGAAGCACCGAGGGGTGACGCCTCGTTAGACATCTGGTTTCAGCGAAGGTGATGGGTGCATCAGGGAGCCGGGAGGGTGGAATGCCTGCTGAATGTTATGACCTGAACTTGTTAGCATGGGTAATCAAAGAGAAGAGGTAGGTATGTTATGAGGTGCTAAATTTGGCCTGTGGTCCCGCAGTATGTGCAGGCTTTATAGCTTCCAATATCCATTACAAGCTTCAATATTTCCCTATTGATTTTTACTGTTCTGTAACCATTGTAGTTTGTCTAATGAAGCAGAAACCAATCTTAGGTCCTTTCCCTTTGTGTAGCTACAGCAATGTGTAAGCTCTGTTTAACCACTGGCAGGGGGAGCTTACATTTGATTCTTTTTGCTGCCTCACTGAAGTGGGGGAATTTTAAATAAAAAAGTAAATACCTAAAACCTCGGTGGGAGATTTTTATTTTTTTTTAAGCCTGGTTCTGGAGGCTTTTTCTGGCCTCTTCAAATTAGCATTAGCAACTGTTGGTAACCCAGTAAACAGTCTGCCTTGGGAGTCACTGGGATTTTAGTCTTACGAAGCCTAAATATTTAGAAGGAAAAACGCTGAGCTTTTGGACCAGATTAGAGGAATCTGTGGCTTGCTTTTGTCTTGAGTGGTCTCACTGGGACAATAGAAGGGCTGTGTCATTAGTGGCACTCGGCAGTTTCCCTGCTTGAGTTGTATGCTCGAGTACTCCAACGCTCCTTAAAGCTAAAACCGGAGCTGGGCCACGAGCCCGCTGCCTGCGGTGCGGATGTTTTGAGCGTGGGGCTCTGCCTGCAGCTGGGGCCGACCCAGGCTGCCCCAGGGCTGTGCCAGGCTCAGAGACCACATCCGTCCCTCACGTGGGCATCCTGAGCTGTCGAGAGGTAGCGGCAGGCAGGGAAGCGTTGCCCTTGGGCTGCAATAAACACAGGCAATTGCAGTTGCTGCGTCTGTTTCAGAGGCACTTAGTCTGACAAAGCACAGAAAGGGCTCGCTGGGGACAGAGCCTGCTCCTCCGCGAGCTCCCCGCGGGGCCACGGCTGCTGACAGAAAGCTCTGGTACTGCCTGAAGGGAACAGGAGAACCTGAGCCAAACGCTGGCCTTAGCTGACACTCTCTCCTGGGAAGGCAACCCCGTCTCTGCTGCAGTGGGCTTTGTCTCCTGCCCAGAGCAGGCGGCAGGTTTTGATCCCCGGACGCTGTGGTGCAGCCCTTCGCTAAAAAAGCATGCAGATGGCAGCAGAGCTGCCGGGGCCTTGCCCTTGTGCAATTAGCCAGTACACAGGTAGCTACAACACATCTATTAGCTTGGTGCTGTCTCATTAAGTACAACGTAGAGGAAGAGGGAAGAGTTCCCTGTGCTGGTCCCCCTGCTCCAGGACAGCGAGGAGGTCAGGTTCACTTGCAGCAAACCTCAGTGTTACCTGCCTGCTCTTGTTACAGGTACTGTAGCAGTTTATAAATATTAAAAGGATTTCTCCCAGAGGCCCTGGCAAAGAACTCTGCTTCTTGTACATGGAGAGAGAGAGTGCACACGGGGGGGAAGACTCCCACATCAGCTAACTTCTCCCTGTCCTCACTCTTTTCAGTGCTCTTATAATAAAAGCTTTGATGAAGCTCAGAAGCATGTAGCAGTGCTGAACATATAAATATTAAAGCAAACTTTCTACAGCAACTTACCATTCAGATGATGAATACAAGCTGTTCTGTTTGTTTAGGAAGAAGGGAAAGAATGCAAGAAGGCGGAGGCTGGAAACCACTGTCTAACCAGGCAGTCTGCTCCTGATTTACTAAGATTTGTTCAGCTCCCTGCTTTCGCAGCTCAAAACCTGCTTTTCATTTTTTTCTTTTTAAAACTGTCTTTGAATATGCAGGTTCTGGTGGAAGGAAGGAGGGAGCTGGTACGAGGATGAAAGCTGCCAGCTTTAAATGAATGTTAGGAAGGGAGAGCTGCGAGGAAATCCTTGGTTTCACGGTGTTTGGCTGTGTGCGTGGATGGGCAAGACCTTGGTCAGGGTCTGGTATCCTCTGCCTGAAGACAAGGGGTGCGTTTGTAGTTAAATCTGAACTGGTGTGTTTTCTTCTTTAAGGGTTAAAAGCACCTGTAGATTGGGGAATTGGTCTCCGCTTGACAAAAATCCTCATTCAGGATGCTTGGACACCAGACAGGTTGAACGTAGTGTTAGGAATGTTTAACAAGAGTGTGACAGCCCCTGCCCGACTGTCCACTCGGTGTTAGAAGGGACCTGGAAAGCCAGCGTTGTCCGGGACTGTTTCAAATTTCTTGGGCTGAGAGAGGGCAGCGATGCGACTGTCTGGATCAAACAACTGCCGGGGGCTGCTCCGTTGGGATAACAGAGGAGTTGGGAGGAGCACCTGGACTGTCACTCATCTAGATGGTTAGATTTTGGGGAGCGGGTGCTGCCTTTGGGTGCTGGTGTCTGCTTGGGGTTGTGGTGCTGCTTAGTGACCAGAGCTGGATGTTCCTGCTGTGGCCTCTGTTTGCTACAAAAGCTTTTAATGAGGGGTCAGTAGGTGTTTATTATGCAAAGCTTTAACCCTGGGGAGAAAAAACGGCGATGCTCCTTGCATAAATTCCCGTTCGGTTGTTTGCAGTGGATGCAGATCTAGATTCTGCTGTGGTATCTGCATGGGAAGTTGCCCATCGTTCATTAGTATCTCACTCAAAGCCTGTTGTCTGTCTGCCTTCTCCCCCACAGAGTACGCGGAGAACATCGGGGATGGGAAGAACCAGGAGTTTCGGGAGAGCGAGCAGAAGCGGATCCTGGATCTGCTGGAGAATTTCTGAGGGCTCGGGGGTCAAATTCCGTGTCTGCCCACAAGGATGCGACACCTAGTTCTCCCCCCTCCTGCTGCCCTCTTCCAGCCTTGATTGCACGATAAAAGTGATGTTTCTGTGAAACTGCTTCTAAACGGGATTTTGGAGATATTAAAGATAGTTTGCTTTTTTAAAATTCCTCGTTTGTTCTTTCAGTAATCTGCTGCGATGGGGTTGCAGCCACATACCTTCAGTGGGGCAGCTCAAGATTTTTCCTTCTTTAAATATTTCTTTTCCCAGTCACACTGCAGTGATCGCTGTGAAACAACCCAACAGTGTATGCGTTAGAGGGAGGGTGAAGGGGAAGCCCGGGTAGCTCAAGCGCTTGTTAACAAGTTACTCCAGCCTGATACTTTAATCAAAGCATACAACCCACCGTACTGGTGTAAACTGGGGAGGCTGAGGCTTCGGTATGTGTCCAGTACAGCTGTTCTTCAGTGGCAGAGGGAAATCAGGAATGCACCACGTGAGCCATTCCTGCTACATCTGCTTCCCAAAGGGGAGTCAGAATCAAAGGGAGGTTTTGGCAGAGGCTGGTCAGCCGTCACCCCCCCGAAGGGGACGCTGGGGTGAGTCTGTCTGGGTTATACCCAGCACCGAGAGGGAAGGTGAGTCATCAGCGAAATGCCCAAATCCCACCGACTTCCTCTCACAGCCGGCTTTAGGTCTTGGCTGTGCTTGTTCTGGAGAAAAAAAATCAGTATTCTGATTCTTGAACCGGGAGTCTGGTTTTTATAGCAGCAGTAAGCTCACCGGTAGGAGAGGGGAAACCCCACTCGTGCGGCCTTTTGCAGGCGCTCTGCGGGAGCTGCAGGAAGGCCAAGCGATTCGCCTCTGACCGACGGGCTGATTGCAGTGGAACAGACCGCAGCTCGTTTTTCTGTTACCCTTCTGCACGTGCAGTGTAATTTCAGATGTCAGCGTGCCAGACCCCACCGCTTCCTCGAGCGGTGACTCCCAACTGGGACAAGAAGTAGCTGAGAATATTTTCCCGCATCCTCCTTTCTTCTGCTAAAGTTAATGACTGTCATCACAAAACATCGCGGCTCCAGCAGGCTGGGCCTTGCCTAATTTAGAGAGATTTGCATGCTGGCAGCATTCATTTTTTATCTGCAAGAAAAATGCATTGTCAGGGAAGCTTAAAGGCTCCCTTCAATCACGACTGCGTAGGCCCTGCTGGCCTGGGTGCTATCTGGCGCTGTTATTCAGGGGATCAACATGGCAGTCATGGTTTCAGCAGCCACAAAAAGCTACAAAACCACATTTTTTTTGGTGCAGAACTTGTTTGAATTCTTCATTTCTTCTATTTTTCACCCCTTTCCTTTATCCTTAGATATGTTTAGTTTTTTACTTTACTTGAGTCTTGGAATTGTTCCCTTTCCACCCCCCTGGACAGTGGATTTGTGCTCAAAGCTGGTCCTGGTTTTCCTCCTGGAAGGTGATCTGTCGTCCCCTGTCTCACGGTGCCCTTGTGTTTGAAAAGCCGAGAAAGGGAGGGGCCGTGCGGGAGGTTTGGGGCAGAACAGAAAGGGGAACCTCAGGAACGTGAAACGGCTTCGACTGAAAAGTAGGGGCCAGATATCTGGGGAGGGGGGGGCAGGGAGGTTCTCGGCACTAGGCCTATAAACTGCTCGAGTACAAGGTAAGTTTTTTAAATCTAAATGTTCATCTTTAACCTGATTTCGCTCGGTTTGCCGCACGAGCGTGCGCGCGGGGGATCGTTTCAGCGTGCCGTTGGTGAGCTGGTGCGGGTGTGCAGGGCACGATCGCTGCTCTGAGGCGGCTCCTCTCAGATGGGGCACACGTCCAGCGGCGTCTGTGGCGGGAGTGAGAACCCCTCTCTGCGTCACAGCCTCGGCTGGAGTTTTGCTTTCGGAAAGTAAATTTCTCCTCCTTCACCATTTCGGTTCCCGACGCGTTAGCTGGGCTACTGAGCACGGAGCCTGCTGAGAATCACCCCCTGCTCTGGCGGCTGGCCGGCCCGTTTCGGGGAGCGGTGCTGCTGGAGGGGCTCAGGCTGCCCCTCGTGCACGTTCCTCTTGTGTCAGGCGGCTCTTCTGTGATTGTTGGGGTTTTTTTCCCCCTTTTTGTAATTTGTTAGCTCTTCAAAGCGCTTCACCAAATCCTTTAAGTCTCTGGATAGTTCACTGAAAGAATTGGTGTTGAAGCAGCGGGGACTTAATGTGTGTGTACCCTGCGATTACGTGGGGCGCTGCTGCTTCTGCCGGGGTGGGAGTCGCTCCCAGAACGGGTGTCTGCTGGAAACGAGCCCGAGCTTCGGCTCTCACCGGCTCGTTTCAGGGTAGGTTTCTTCTGGGTTTTTCCATCTGCTCGATGTCAGTCGCTGCCGTGGTGGGTTGTGCCAGGGAACGCGTGGTGGGAGCATTTCTGTCGAGGGGCGGTGGGTGAAGGAACCGAAGGTGTGGTGCGTGGGTTCGCTGGACGCCGGGGCAGCGGGGAAGGGCCCCGGTGTTGCTCTGGGTGCCAGCGGTCAGTGCTGGCCCGGCTGGGGAGAAGGGTCACGGCTTTCCCACCTGGAATGGGGACAACTGGTGATGGGGACTGGGGCTCAGCATGGTCCTGGCAGCTGTGTTCCCTGTGCCTGGCAGTACGGGCTGCACAGGGTGGCTGGGGTGGGGAACAGCCGCTGCTGGCCTGGCTGCCCGCAGGAGGACCCGGTGCCCAGGCCACAGCTTGAGTCGGAGGCAGCGCTGGGGGCTGCAGGGCCGAGGACACGGTGCCACCCCCTGCCCTGCCCCGCGCATCTGCCACCGTGGGGCCCTGCCATGGTGCTGCGCTGTGCCGCAGCCGTCCCCAGGGTCCGGCACAGGGACCTGCTGCTGAGCAGCCTGATGGCAGCGGCAGCTCCGGCGGGACAGCCCGGCTCTGGGAGAAGGAGCACATTGCATGGAGTGTTCTTACTAATTTTTTTTCTTCCTGAGCTGAAGGAGATACTTGTGGGGATTACAAAAAGCCCGAACGCCCGTGCCTACCTGAGCACAGCGCCGCCGCCGGGTGTCTCTGTGACAGATAAGGGTGCTCCGGGTGTTGCTGAGGAATTGGCGCAGCGCTTGTTACTGCACGTCAGGCTTTCACAAGGTGGATGATGAATTATTCTCTCCCCCTAATTTCCAAACTCTTTCAGAGGGAGGAACCCCACTGCACAAAAGTTGGGATTCTCTGCCTGAAGGTCCCAGCGTACTGAAGAGACTGGAAGCAGCTCCCTGCCCTGTCTGGGACATAGGAAACCCATTCTCTTGTACAAAGCCCTGGCAAAGCACAAAATAACCCTCTTAGCGTCCCCAAGGCCCGCTGGGTGTTGGTGACCCAGGGTGCTGCACTGGGGTCTGACTCCCTGGCACAGACGGGAGGTCAGAGCCCCCGGCTTCTGCCTGTGCTCCCCCTGCTCCCGGGACCGTTCCTATCCATGTGTTGGCCTCTGGGCTCACATCACTACTCCTGATGCTTGTTCCTGGAGAAATCCCTGCTCCATAAATATTTTCAGCAGATAAATAATGAAATTTGGTGGGGAGAGGGAGGTGCACTGAAAGAGGGTGATGATCAATAAATCACGATCCTGGTTTGGGCCTGGGGCAGCTGAGCTGCTCTGAAAAGCAGATTTTATGGGTGCGGTGCCTGGGGCAGGGTGGGTGCCTTGTGCCTCTCCCGCGGTTGGGGGGAGCCTCGGGCACCCGGCTCCCCGTGCAGCTGCGCCCTGACCGCGGGCCCTGCTGCTGGGAGACGCCAGATCCTCCACCCTGGTCCTTGGGATGGGCTGGGTGCCCACCTGGGCCCGCTGTTATTAATTAAGATAATTATTCAGCTTAATGTGCTGCTGCAGGCCAGCTCATTTTTGCTGTTAATGTTGAGCAGCACAGAAGAGCCTTGGAGGTGTGAGGACGGGCGCCGTGAGCCTTAGCAGCTGTGGAGAATGTCGTTATTGTAATTGGGGGAGGATTAAAGGGTTGAGCTAATAACAGATTTTCTTAATGAAGCATTTGTGGGTTGTGGACAGTGGGATTTGTTCCTGGTTTAACCCCTTCTGGTTTTTTTGACCGTGGGTTAAAGTTCAAGGGCGGCCACGCCACTGCTGGGTTTTGGGCTAAATGTGGGTTTTGGGAACGAGGCGTGGGAGCGACGCAGCCCCCAGGCAGCACCCGCTGGGCTCCGAGCTGCTGGAGGCGATGGCGGGGTGACAGGAGCTGGGTGGCTTTGTCCAGCTCATTCGTGAGCCCTCGGCACGTTGAGCCTCGCGTTCCCCTGCCTGCCCGGGGGTGGCCCCGTGCTGTCTGCTGCGGCCAGCTCCGTCCCTTGTCCCTATTCCTGCTCTTATGGCAGCACTGGCCGCAGAGCTGACACCAGGGTGGGAGTGTCGGGGACACACAGCCCCTGACAGACTGCCCTCGCCCCGGCTCCCCCGTGCCGGCTGGGGGCCAGGCTGGGGCACGGAGCAGCGGAGCGTGCAGGGAGAGACCGATCTTCATCGCACTTCTCATTGGGTCGTGTTTTCTTGTCTCTGATTGTAAACAGATTTGACTAAAGAGGTAAATTAGAAGTTAATTAGAGGGAACATGATTGATGAGGCACTCTGGTGATGGGGAGGTAGGGAACTTGAGCTCTGAGAGAAAGGAGAGGGGAGGGTGTCCTGCAGCAGGAGCATCGCCCTGCGTCCCGTGGTGCTCCATGCTCCCCCTTCCCTCAGCAGCGGGACCGGGACGTGGTGTCGGGGACTTGGCTCCCCCGGGGAAGCCCAAGACTGCCGCAGGCTGAGGCCAGCCGTGGGGAGCAGCCACTGCAGGAGGAGATGTGAGCCCATCACCTGGGCATCTGAGCTCTGCAAGGGCACTGATCCGGGTCGGGAATGGGGTGCGTGAGGCTGCTGAGCGCTAGTGCAGGATTTGGAGAGCAGGAGAGCAGCAAGGGGTGGGAACATCCTGTCCCTGGTTTACAGGGCTGTCTGCTTCCTCTGTGTGGGCTCTCACCCCAGTAGGGTTTGCCCAGGCCAGGTCTTCTCCAGGACGGTCTGGGCTCTGCTGGGGCTGGGACAGGTCCTGGGGAAGCCAGTGCAGGAGGGAGGAGGCAGAGGGACAGTTACACCAGCCCTGCAGTCGGTAGTGGGGTGGGAGCCCCGGTGCAGGCAGCTGCCGGCACCAGCGAAGGCGGCGGATCCCAGTTGCAGGAGCACTGGTTTCCTCCCAGCAGGAGCGGCAGGAGCTGGCAGCGCTTCCCCGCGGCCGCAGAGACCGGCACGGTCCTTGTCGCGTGTCTGAATCCATCCTGAGCTCTGCTCCCAGCTGAGCCTCCCTAAACGGGGAGAAATGAGTGCGAATCGTGGCTGAGGAATACCTCTTGACACCCCGGCAGAGAGACCCAGGCTCCGCTAAATACAAAGAGACACTGTCAAAATTGGGAAGCAAACCTTCAGCGGCACAAATAAGTCACTTAAACTATTGATTTTTTTTTTAAATTTTTTTTTTCTTGTAAGATGGGTTTCAGGGAAGATTTTTCTCATATGGCAGTAAATAATCGGCGGAGGAAGGAGTGGTTCTTTTGGGGTTTTGGGTTTTTTTGTGGGGTTTTTTACATTTGGTTTTTTTGTCCTTAAAACAATGGTTTGGAAAGAGGGAACCGTTGGTGAAATGATTGACACCTGCGATGGCGCTTCGCTCCCGCGGGAACCTGATGGTGGGTTCTGCAGAGGAGGAAGGAGTTAATGGTCTGGAAATGGGCATGAATTTCTCTCAAGAAATAATTCAAGTAATGTGTGTGCTTTGGATAACCCTGCTCTGTGCGGGGGCTGCTCTGGGCAGAGACCTGTGGCTCCCGAAGCCTTTGTGCTCCGGGTGGAGGTTCCCACCACCTTCCCCCAGGCCAGGACCCCCGCAGCTTCCCCAGGGGCTGAGGGCACGGGGCTGCGGCCAACCCCGAGCCTGGCAGGAGGACGGAGCTGCCACGTTTCCGTGGCCCAGGGAAGCGGCGGGGCGCCGGGGCTCTGGGTCATGCTGCCGGGAAGGGCTGTGCCTGTAGTGGCACGAGCAGCCCGCGGCAGTGCTGGAATCTGAACCCCGCGGCTGGTGTTTCTGGGGCAGGGTTCCCTCTCCCCAAAACCTTCTCCCCAGCCTGCCTCCCTGCTTGATTTATTTTTTTATTATTATTATTATTTTTTATTTGTTATGGCACAGCCGGGTTGTGATCGCTCACCGGAGCTCCCACCCCGCCGCCTCCCCTGGCTGCTTCTCTACATCGGGGTTTTTCAAATGGGTGCTGTCTCCGTGGCTCATTGTGCCCGAGATGATTTGTGGAGGAGAAGGTTGTAGCGTTGGATGTCGGTAGTGTTGTTTTCCTGCAGCGCACGCAGACCTTTGCAAATAATCTAATAATGCAGGAATGTCAAACTTCAGCTGTGGAAGGAAATCCTTTTATACAGGGATTGTCAAGTCTCTAAACAAGTATCAGAAATGAGCTCGTATCAATGTGGAGGGTGTTTATTCTGCCCGTCACAGAGATGAACAACCCAATCCGCTCTCCCAGGCAGCTGTGGGTTTGAGCGCTGGCTCATGGACCTGGGGAGGGCTCCGTGCCCGGCCCCGCAGCGCGTGGGGGTGCAGGACCTTGGGGGAGCCCCGGGGGTGAGAGTGGCTGCAGGCAGGCACCAGGGCCCGGAGAGCAGATGTCCTGCCGTGCCCCAGAGTGGGGGGTGCTGAGCCTCAGGGTGCCCCCGCACGAACCCTTAAAAACCTTAATTTTGAAACAACGCGTGAGGCAATCCTCAGCCCGTCAGTAGCTCTGGGCTTTTTTTTCCTTTGGGGTTGGTGCGTTGTTTTTTTCTCTTCCCTGGACGCCTTAAGCCGAAGATGCAGCTGCTGGGTAGCTCTGCTGGTGAAAGGAAACACGGGGTTTGGATTGCGTCAGCGCGGACACGAGCGGCACTTGGTTGCCGGCAGGAAGGACTGACCCCGTCTCGGTTTGGTTCTGGGTGTCCCTGGGGAGTGCTGGCCTGGGACCGTGTCACTGGGGGACAGTCCCTGTGCCCTGGCTGTGGCGAGTGGATCCTCCTGGGGAGCCGGTCAGGGCGATTCCTCAGTGCTGCCTATGTGGCTGCCCCCCCCCGCCCTTCCGACCTCTCATCCAGCAATTCAGAGCTTCACAGTGACCTCCAGCTCCGCGGGCTCACCTTTGCTCCCCCAACAGATGGGCAGCCCAGGGAAAAGGTGCGCGTGAACCTCAGGGCGTACGAGTGGCAGATCCGCCGGGGTCTTTGTGGTGTCGCTGCGTGGAAACGGCCACTGGATTCGCCCATCTGGCGGATGCCCACCCTGAGCAGAACTAAACGGTGGGCAGCAAACCTGGCGCTAACGGAGGTAAGAGACGTTTCATCCTCAAGAGCGAGTCCCTGGGCACGTTTGGCTGGAACAGGAGCCCTGCGAGGGAGGCGCCGGCTATTCCAGAGTAACAGCGAGCGTGCAGGCAAGGGAGCTCGTTGCGCAGCGAGCGCTGGCATCTATCCGGTCCGGGAGCTGCTGGCTCTGCTCTCGCTTCTGTGTGTGAGCGGCCTTCCCTCCTATCCCTGTCACACAGGGGTTCATCAGGGCTGCGTGGCTGCAACCGCAGACAGCGTCTGCTCTGAGCCCTTCCCCTGATGAGTTAAAATTGAGGAGGAAAATGAAAGCTTCCAAGTGTGCCCAAGACGCGCGGGTGCTCGGCTCTTCCCCGTCTGCTGGGCCCCTGCGCAGATGTGATGTCCCTTTGTCATCCAACTGTGGCAGCAGAAAATCAGCTGGAAATGGGACTTAATTCAGGCTCTGCATCTGGAGGTGTTCCCAGCTCCCACAGGAATTTATGCTCCTTTTGCTTCCTCGTGGCATGATTTAAGCATCTCTGGTGATGCCCTGGCAGGTTTCAGCTGTTGAGGTGCAGTGACGCAACCTCAGCCCTCGCTGTCCCGGTGGGCTGGTGGGGACTGTGCCGCCCCTCGCGCTGGGGGTGCAGGAGCCAGGTCTAGGACAGGGACCCCTGCCCGGGTCCCTGCTGGGTGACTTCTCCGGCTGCACCCATGGGTGGGTCCTTTGCAGAGCAGGGATGTCAGGTCTCTAAATGCCATTTCGGCGTGGGTTCATCCAGGTTCCCTTGCCAATCGGTGGCAGAGGAGGGACTTGAGGCCAGGCAGCAGCCATGAGACTGGACTGCCCGAACCACGGGGCTTGCTCATGTTTGGCCTTTGTTGCTTTTTCCTGTTGCACTTGGCCCTGTGCCTGAACTCCATGTCTTTGTGCACGGGTGTTTTGCCTCCATATGCGGCTCTGGGCAATCTGGCACTTTTGCTTTGCTTGGGATCCCACCCAGAGCTGCTCCCCAGACGTGGCGGTAGCTGCTTGCTGGCTCCTGGTCAGAGGTCCACGGCTGGAGCCCAGTGTGGCCCAAGGAAAGGGTGTCTCTGCTCAGAGCGCAGTGTGTCCCCAGGCCCCTGCTGCGACGGTGGGCACGGGGGCTGTTCCCCCAGGCACAGCGAGGAGCTGTCTGGGCCCAAGTGGCCGGTGACTCCTGAGCTCTTCCAGCATCCTAGCACTGCGCGGCTGCCACCGGCTCCAAGGAGCTCTCCCTTGGGAAGTCCGAAGCCCTTCACTGCTGCTGCTCTTCCAGCATCCCAAAGCGGGACCCTCTGAACCCAACCAACCACAGCTGCAGGCGCCCGGCTCGTCCATTACCGCCGCTCCCTCCTTCCCCCAGCTTTTAGCTCTAGAGGGAGTAATGAACTCGGGCAGAGATCAATGCTCTCTGCTCTGCTCTGATGTGGGCTTTATTCTGACATGCCAAAAACACTGCAGCAGGTGGAACTTTTTAAAAACTATTGATATGTAACGCAGGTATGAGGCCGCGCAGCTGCTGCAGCCGTGCGCGGGGCTCTTCCCGGCTGAGCCCAGGGACCCTGCCTCGCAGGGCGGTAATGGGAAAAATACTCCTGCTCTTCCTCCCGGAGGAACCCTGCTGAGGGAAGGGCGAAGAAATACAGTTTGTATTTTCAAGTCCAATTTAAAGAATCTCTTTGTAGCAAGCATCTGTCATCTCCTGGCAGAAAACACCTGAAATAATCTGATTTTTACTGTTTATCTAGAGAGCAAATATCCTTCAGATTGCTGTGTAGCACGCAGATAATATCACGAGAGTGAAGTCTGAGTCTGTGCCTTGCCTTCGGTGATGAAGCTTGGTGTTTAGGGTGGAGATATACTGCCTTGGGGCTCCTCTTTACATTTTTGGACTTTTCAGAATAGGTGTATAAATTGTGTAGGTCACGGTGCCGTGGTTCTGACCTGCTGCAAGGTGCAGGTCTGGGGAGACGCCGGTGCGCTCAGTGGGGTTGGCTCCTAGATTTGTGCAGCTGAAGGGAGATCCGAATCTTGCCCGTTATATTAAATGCTTTTTGTGGAAAGCGCAGGTTTGCTGTTCCCAGCCCGGCAGGGTGGTTGTGGGGAACAGCCTCTCCCGCCGGAGCGGTGCTCGGGCAGCTCCCTGCCTGGCTCTGCTGGGACCAGCAACGCTCCAGCCGAGCCTGGGGGGCAGGTCTGAGCCCACACCTACCCACGCTCCGGGTTTTTCCACTCGGAGACGAATCTTGCGCGGTCTGGGGCAGCGATTGTGCTCTTGCTCTTCCCTTAATGTTTAAAGAAAAAAAAAAAGGAGCAAACCACCCCCGGATACGCCATTTCGCCGGCCCGGGCTGCAGCAGGAGCTCCAGGCAGAGCCGAGGAGCAGGCCAAGGGTGCGCGAGCCCCAGGGCTGCTCCCTGATTATCCCGTCATCTCCTTTCCCCATAAATCATTCATTTTCCTGTGTGGGGAGGGGCGGGCTGCATCCACCGGCCTCGCTTCCCGCGCCACCCGGGAGGGTGAGACGGGGGGGCGCGGGCACCC
>VWZZ01001032.1:88034-107589 GCA_013399095.1 Psophia crepitans
TGGGACCATGCCCAGGGTCGAGGCATACGCCCACGCGTGGTGGTCCCCATCCCCGCCGGCCCCATGCGAGCGGGCACCTCCCTGCTTGCTGCCACCCGTGGTGCCACACGCCGTGTTGTGCCCCAGCTTTGGGTGCCCAGCAGAGGCCCCCCACCCGCGGGACCCTCCCTACCCTCCCTTGTGCTTTGCAGAACCAGCCGTCTGTCCCCGTAGGAGGCCCAGTTTAGTTGCTCTGTTCCAGCCCCGCCGTGCGCATCTAAGTTCCAGCATCCATCTCACAGACCGTGCCCATCACCTCCCTGCCCCTGCCTGCCCCAGAGCTGCCCCAGCACGTCGAGGCCTGAGCTCAGCGGAGGAAGGGTGGCACGGCACGCTCCCGGCACGCTCCCCAGCACAGCCGGCCCAGGGAGCCGTGCCCAGAGCTGCCCTGCCTTCACCCATCGCTCCTCCCGGCCCTTTGCATTGCACGGAGGAAGCGGGGCTTGGCCGTCAGCCCCGGCTGCCCTCGCTCCATCCTCACTGCCCGTGCCGGCGCGGCTCTCAGCCCCCTGCTCCTGGCCAAGCTTCCCTTCCTCCTGTGCCACAGCACCGCCATGGCAGGGTCCGGCTCACGGGCTCTCGGTCACAGAGCCCATCCCCGGTGCCCTCCGTGGGTAAACACCGCCGCTGGGGATGGAGCCGTGGGGAGGGAGAGGGGGGTCCCCAGCCTCCCCCATCCGGGTGCTGCTCCCCTGCCGCCGCTCGCCCACGCCACCACACCCGCCGCCACCAGACCTGCTGCAGCTAATAAAGCTCTTTAAACGAAGCCTCTGCGGCTCTGTGCTCTCTGTCCCTGGTGCGGTGAAGGGACGTGACTTTGGCGCTGTCTTGGCTGGAAAGGGTCACAGCTGGGGCTGTCCCGGGGGGCTGCTGGGCACTGGGCTGGGGGTGGGGGTGTCACGGGCACCGGCACCATTGCCTGCAGGTGAGGGCTCAGAGCATTTAAAGGCTGCAGCTGGGGAGCTCCCCTCCCTTCCCCTCCCTTCCCTTCCCTTTTCCTTCCCTGGGAGCAGGGTGGTGCCGTCCTGTGGGTGCGGATACGGCTGGATGTTCCCAGGTGAGTGGGGACCACTCTGCACCATGGGGTGCTCGGTGGGCAGCGGGGCGTTTGGCCCCTCTCTGTGCTGCTAGGTGCCAGCCCTGACCTGACCCCTGCCTGGAGCAAAGGCCTTGTCTCTGGCCAGGGCTGGGGTCCCCAAAGCAGGGGTGCTGGCTGCCCCCCCAGGGCTGGGCTCTGCCCCACCTTTGGGAGAGGAGCTCCCAGCTCCAGCAGTGCCTGGCTCAGCCCCAGTTGCCGGGAGTCCTCGGGATGCTTTGCAGCTTATTAATCCCTGGAGCTCTGTAGCACTCACCTCTTGCTTCGCTGATATGAAGCAATTTGTCATGTGTTAGAGCAACAAAAGCAAAAGCCGCTGGCCTGGTGTCAGCCGGCGCCGGTGGCAGAGGAAGGGCACGGCGCGGCTGGTGACCGCGGGATGTGGCGAGAGCCACGCTCTCCTCTGCCACCCGCTGCGGCTCTCACCTGCAGAGACACGGTCTCAGCGGAGCAAACGGCACAAGGGCCTGTAAACACGCAGGGTACTTTGTCAGGAGAAAAATATTAAGCAGCCGCAGGGCAAGGGGGCTGTTGTTGGCAACTCTGCTTTGCCACAAGCCACAACAGCCGCCGTGCCGCAGCTCTCCCTGGCAGAGCCACGGGGGTTGTGCTGCGCCGGGATGCTCTTTGTCAGGGAACTGTAACGCTGCGGGGAGGAGAGGGAGCGGGAGGCATCGGCCACCGGCACAATAAAAACACTCTACGGAGGAGGAAAACGAAGAGCCAGAGCTGCTTTGGGAAGGGTAAGAGGCTGCAAATCACCTCAAATGGAGACTAAACAAATTGCTGTGTGGTGTAGTAATTTGCAAAACCTAGAGGCGAGCTTTAAAAATAACAGGTTTTATTAGAAGAGATTAATTTTGCTGAGTTTATATGAAATCTTGGGAGCAGGAGTCAGAGGAGAGACTCCTGAGAGTCAGAGATCCTGCCGGGTCTGCCCGCAGGACACCGCAGCCCTGCAGCAGCGCCCGACCCCAGGGCTGTGTGCGGGGCTGTGCCCCCAGCCCCCGGTGCAGGGGTCTCCCATGTCCGTGACGGGGTTTGTGCGTGGAGGAGGTGGCTGGACGTGGGTGTCTCTGCTCCCTGCCCCTGGGGGGGTGGCTGGAGCGTGGTTAGAGCAGGGTGAGCCGGCTGGCAGCCTTGCTCGCTGGGAAGGGCCGTGCTCCCCGCGCAGCCCCTCTGGCCCTGCGGAGTGGGGGGCAGCTCCCTGCTGGGGCTGGGTCTCCTCTGGGATGGTGAGGGTGCTCAGTGGGCTGGAGCTGGGCACCCGGCCTGGTCCCAGACCCCAAGGGGCTGGGGGCTGCTCGGGTGCCTGCCTGGGGAGGAGGGTGCGGGCAGGGCAGTGGCGCAGCCCCTGGGCTCTCTTGCAAACGGGCTGAGCTTAATATGCAAGTCACTGCTGGGGAGGAACCAGCCTCATGAAAATGCCATTTCCACGCAGTCACTCTTCTGGCCATTATCCTGCTTCAGACAAAAGCAATTTACTCTGCCTGTAATAAAGCAGGGGTGATAACGAAGCTGAGAAGAGCTGTGACAGGCGGCCGTGTGACTGAGACAGGCCAGCCTCTCCTTGCCACCCACACCGAACTGCTGGCTGGGGACGGCGGCTGTGGGGCAAATCTCCAGGAGAGCCGAGAGAACGCCGGGAGAAACCGGCGCTGGGGCTCGGCAGGTGTCTCTGTGCGGTTGGTGGTGCCGGAGGCCTGGCTGGGGGGATGTGGCTGGTTCCTGGGCACGGGGGCAGTGACCAACGCACCGACCGGCTCACCGGGCAAGGCAGGAGGGTGGCCTGTGGGAGCAGGCGTCAGCCCTCCCTGCCCGCAGCGCTCTGCCCTGCCCAGTAACACCCAGTGAGGGAAGGGGCTGTGCGGGAAGGTGCGTTTGCCTCCAGGGATGCAGCATGTCTGTGCTGGAAGGGGTGTCACGGGGGGACAGAGCAGAGGGTCCTGCCCTGTCCCCAAGGGGCACAGCAGGAGTGTGCCCTCGCTGTCCTAAGGACCTGAGCACCCTGGTCCCTGCTGTGCCGGGGCAGTGACCTGCTGTCCGGGTGTGACGTGCCCCATCAGCCACAGGGTGAGGCCCGGCAGCAGCCCCTGAAGCCCCATCAGCACCTCTCCAGGAACCCGGCTTTGCGTGCAGCTGGGGCGGTGGCAAGGGCTCCATCAGCCCGAAACCAGATGGCGTGTCACGGAGTCACCAGGAGGCCCACGCGGGAGGGGCAGCCCAAGGCCCCCTTCCCGATGGATGCAGCTGATCCCGGTTGCCTCCCCCCAGCTCTATCACATGGGGAAGACGGTAATTAAGGGCAGTTTTCTAAGTCCTCACTGGGGAGGTGTTTCCCTGTGGCGGATGCTGCAGATGCCGTTTGGCTTTATGCCTTTCCTTTCAGAAACATGTAAAACTATTCTAAAAAAAGCTAGAATAAAGGTTATTGGTTTTCCTTTCAAGCTCGCCTTGCCTCAGCAGAGGTGAGTCCAGCCAGGCTGGGCCACTCCTGCTTCCCAGCGGTGACCGATTCAAACAGCCAGGACACGTGCAGATCAATCACTTGTCTGCGTGCAGCCGGTGATGCCCGGCAGCAGGAGGGGTGCGTCTCGCCAGGCTGTTTTGGGGGCTGGTACCAAGCTGCGGGAACATGGCACAGGTTTCCCGTGGCCATGTTTCGCTTGTGCCTCCCTGGCAAGAGGCGCAGCCCGTGACAAGCCCGTGACAGCCCCGTACCGCTGGCTGCAGGCAGGGCAGGGAGAGGCCGGAGCAGATGGTTTGGGCAGGAGCACCGAGTGCCATCGCGGTGCTGTTGATTTGTCACGTGCGAGCTCTAGCCAGCGTTGAAGGCAAGGCAGAGATGTGTGCACCTGATGGATGGGTTTTATCAAGTGCTACAACAATCCAGAAAATTCTGCACCAACCCCAAGGGTGCTTTGGAGACCAAAGGTAATATTTCACCTTTCTGCCTCTCCTGTCGTCCCCTGTCAGACCAGCTCTGAAGGGTTCCTTTGAACAAAATCCATCCCAGTGTTGAGCACTGAATATCTATTTTTAAAAAGCATAAAAGGGTAAAAGCTGAAGTGCAGCCCTGTCCTACCTGGTAAAAAAACCCCACTGACTTGTGTTTCTCCTGGAGACGCAACCAGAGTGAAGCCTGAACAAACCAGGGAGAGAAGGGAGGTACTGTCAGTGGAGGGGCGCGTGGGCACCGGCAGCGGCCCCTCGGTCCCAGCAGTTGAGATACATTTTGGACGCGCACCCGGGATCCCCCACAGCGACGCACAAAGCCCGTTCTATGTAACAATCAGTTTATTGCTTTGGTTTTTGCATTTCTGAGCTTGCTTCCAAATTTACAGTCAAGATCTGTCCTTTTGCTTTACTAGCATAAAACTTTCACAAGTGTCTGTCGGGAGGCAGCCTGCTGCCAGAAGTAGCTCTGGGTGAAGCTGATGAATCCAGGAGACGGTGAGGTCTGGGAGCAGCCAAGTAAAGCAACACCTGCAGACTGTCTCTGGGGACGGAGCCTGGAGGATTCGGGAGCTGGAGCACACTACAGCAGCTTCCAGGTGAGCGGTGAGCCCTTTGGCAGGGGCACCAAGCAGACCCCAAAGACTCGTTGTCCTCTATACCTGCTCAAGCAAACCGTGGCACTGGTGCGGTACCACTGTGCGCACACCTAACGTCACCGCCTGCGTCGGCTGACCACGTGTGCACCCGCCCGGGAGGCTGGACGGGGGGCACAGGGAAATTCTTCATCTAGTTCTCCTGGGGGTGGGTGTTAAAAATCTGAAATGTCTTAAAAAACGGCCTAGGAGAATGGCAGGCAATCTGGGAACGGGGAGGAGTCTTAAATCACTTGCAAGCTGTAAATCAGGGCAGGCCATTTTTCTAAGGAATCTCTCTCACTCAGCAGTGAGAATCGGGGGAACACAAGGCATTCGGATGGTCTCGGCAACTGGTCTTAACAAACCGCAAACTGTAGGGAACAGCCTTGATACTGCGAAGAGGACACGGTGTTCCTGCCAATAATACTGGGGATGAATTCACTGGAAATGCATTTTAACTTTTTCTGATATTAACTGGGTTGTTTTTTTTTTAAAAAAAAAGGTTTTCAATGCAAACCAAACTGGATTCTCTCCCTGGGAAGGCTGAAAGCCAGAAAAAAGCTTTTGTTCTGAGCTGGCAGCCATTGTCCAGCTGAGAACAGGAGGGAACACCACAGTTGTGAGGAGGTCGAGGGGGTATGGGGGTGCTGAAGGGGCACCACCCAAGCATCGAGTGTTGGGAAGTCATTTCTGGAAAATGACTCTCAGTACTGAAGAACCTGAAATAGATGTGCTCCGACCCTCGGACTTCTCTCCAGCCCCATGTGCGGAGAAGTACAAGTCTGGAGGAATAAGGGCAATGTACCCACCTCATCCTCAAACACTGTTTAAAAAAAACAAACCACAAACCAAACAAAAAACAAACAAACAAAAACTTTGGACCATGGGGCCGGTTTCTTGGTCAGTCCCCAGACTGCCAGTCCTCCCTTTGTCCCCAGAATGATTCCGGGCCCAAATGATGGGATTTTCCCAGGTGAGCACTATCCTGGTGGTTTTTCTTTCCCCTCCCAGCCACTGCGTAGGTCTGTCAAGGAGGAGATGCCTCTTGGGTGCCAGCCCAAGGCGTCGCGCTCTCCTGCTGCCGCAGCCTTTCCAGCAAGAGCAGCACGTTGTCGGTGAATTCGTTCCGCTGCCTCCCCATCCCACTTAGCTTCACGGGCTGCAGGCTGACGTGGGGGGGCTTGTACTGGTGAGGGCAGCAGACCTCGTTCAGGAGGAGCCAGGTACTGTCAGGGTCCACGTGCATTAAGTGAAGGAAAACGCTTTGGAAACAGTGAGAAGAAAGGAAAGTAAGGAGAAGGCCTTTTGATTGGCACCCAAGAGGGTCATTAACAGAGAGCTTTGATGTTGTCGGTAACCCAGACTTGGAGGCTCATTAGAGGGAGCCATTAAAATGGCTCCTGTGCTCAAGAGAAGACAGTTCAGTGGTTTCACATCACCGGCAAGTGAGAGAAAAATAGTTATTATGCTACACAGCAAGTTACCGACATCAGGCAAGCAGCTGGTGAATAACTGACCCAGGCTTTGGTCTCAGCATCGTGGGCTGCTGCTGGCAAAAGCCTTTCTAAATCTGCCTGTCCCAAGTGCTGGAGAGGTGACTGCAAAGTATTGCACGTGCCACCTACATCTGGCATGTTTTGGACAACTGCTCCTGCAGAGATCCTAAAAGAAGCTGTATATGTTGTTCACCACCCTCTCGGGTTTTCGGGGAGTGAGGGGGTCAACGCATCTGGACTTCTGTCCCTTCTCAGAGGTGGTAAAAACAAGGGTATTCCTGGATGGCTGTCCAGGCTGGGCCACAAGGAGAGCTGAATACTGTACTGAGGGCTTTTCACTTATATGAGGTCTCCTGTCATCCCAAGTCCTTATTAGCTGTGTCCAAATTTTCTTCCTTCTGCACAGCACCTTTCACAAAGCAGGATTTATTTATTTTTTTAAATAAATCTTCATTAACAATAGAGTGGAAGATGAGAGGAATGACAGCTTCCTCTGGCATTTTACTGCTGTGTTGATGGTTTTTACTTTGAATTTCAGTGCCTCAGGTAAGAGCCGGGATGTGAGTATGCACTTCACAGTTTTGACTCCAGCCGTGAGCTGCTCTAACGCAGACGCTGGGCAGTTCTGCTGGAGAGCAGGAAGCTCCTGGCAGCAAAAGAGCAAATGGCTGATTTGCATGACCTACACTTACTCATTTCTTCCTGCCAGTCCTCATTACTGGTAACCTTTGGGCTTGGCGAGGTCTGTGTCAGGGTCTGATGCACAGAAGGCATACTGGGCTAAACTGGTATTAAGTTCTCTCGCTGTGCCATGTATAAAATTAAACTAGAATTTGCAGGCTGCCCTGACAGCACTGCAAGGCCGCCTCCTGCATGGTGCTGAGTATTCTGTGCTCCCATGGAAGCTATGAGCACCAAGGGTACTTGGCGCTCACCAAACTTACGGGTCAGCTTTCCAAGACCCCAGTAAATGCCTGGCTACACATCTCAGGTCTCTGGGTTCTACTGAAATCATGCGGCCATGAGGAAAACAACTGCTGGGTGAGGTAATGTGAAAACAAACCAGAGTAGGTCTGTCTCTCTTCCCCCAAGCAGCACAGGACAGAGCTCCCCTCTTTAAAATCAAAGGTCACCCGCTACAAAAGCCACACAAAACCCAGAGCTGCTTGCTGTCAAAACTTCTCCCTGAAGAACTTTCATCCCTAAAGTGAGCCTGCTTCCTATGAGCAGGCAGAAATCCCTTTCAGAAGCTCTCCTCTGACAGGAGGTGCAGTGCCACGGGTAACCTGAAAAAGCACAGAAATGAGATGGAGGCACTGGCAAGCTCACCCATCTCTTCCCAACAATCTTGTGGCTGTAGGACTTGTTATTCAATGAACAGCCAAAGTTTTTGCTTTTGTGTCTCTGCCATTAACCGCTTGCCCGTCTCTGTGCAGGTCTCTGAAGAGCAGTGAGGGAAGATGTTGCCACTGCAATCTGCTGGCAGCAACCCCTCCGGAAAGTGCTTGCAGCGCCTATCTGTCCGCTCCAGAGGAACCCAGTGTGAACGTGCTCCGAAGTGATAGCTGTGCTTGGCAACGACTGCAGCAGTGATGTGCCCTCTTTCTGGGGGACGGCCAGACGCAGGTGAGCTCATGGGGTGCTCTGCTCCCCTGGCTTTGTTATTGCAGCTCTGCTGACTGGAAAAGGAAGGACTGGCCCATCCTGAAGGGCAGCAGGCTCGCTGGGAGAGGGTCTGGAGCTTGCACCTGATATACCTGCACCAGCTCTTCAAGCTGTGACGGCTGCCAGGGCTCTCCTGGTGCTCGCTTGGCCAGGACAGTGTCAGCGTGGAGCTTGTCTGCCTGCCAGCAAACAGCAGGTCCCAGTGGTCTCCCCTAGCTTATGATGGGCTGCTGCTGGCAGGCAGCTGCATAGAAACGATCCTCGCTCCTTATGGCTGGGGTGGATAGGACTGGGCAAGAAAGATGAATCACTGGGAAGTAAACATAGGAACTGGGAATACTATTGAGCTGGCTTCTGCTTCTCCAGCACATGAACAACTTTCCCTCTTCTAATCACAGCAAAGATATTCTGCTCTCCAACCTCTTCCCAATCAACTGCTCTGGAGAGAGCAACCCTCAAGAGATTAGCTGGTCCCTGGAGAACTCCACTGCCTCTTCTGCCCGTAAAAGCCAGAGGCGTGTGATTATCTCCTGATAACCTGGAACATTGTGCAGCTTAAAGAACAACTTGACTTTTACATTTTCAAACTAACTCTGGGGTAGTTTCTAAGCAACCTGTTTCCATGGCAAAGAATCCTGGGGTTAATCCAGGTTTGTTTTCTGTTGTTGCTTTTTTTTACTTAAATATCGTTTTATTGATTTTTCTCTTTTGCCTTGTGCAGGTGGCTGTTTTAGTGTATTTCAGCCCAGCTTGTGGATGACAGCTGTCAATAAGTACCCAATAAAAACTACACAATCAAACCAGAAGAGGTACGCTGCATAATCAACGTTGGTATCTAAAAAGGTCCGGATTGCTCATATTTGTTCCAGTTGTGCTAAACAACTTACTCTCCTAGCACAGAGCAGAATTTGGCTATTCTGTTGCCTTGTCTCTTCCCAAGCTCTAAGCAAAGCCACAGCACAGTGAACAGGCTGGCAAAAGGACAAATCTTCCTGGCTTTTCCATCTCTGCTGGATGTTTAATTAGACACTGTTTACCACAGATTTCAGTAAGAACTGGGGAAATTATTTCTGCATCCTGGAAAAAACCCCCGATTCTTATTCAGACTGTTGACTGAAAGGTCAAACTGTAAAATTCACAGGCTGTAAACATTTATTAGTAATTAAAGGTAAGTTTCAAAAGAGTTACTTCAAACTGAAAATATGCAGAACTATTTGTAAAGTGTTGACATAAGCCAATTTCTTAACCTCTTTTCCTTCCAAGATTTTTTCTTTCCCCTAAGTGAAAAGCTTGTCAGAGATAATGCAACTTAATAAATTGATGAGAAGCTCAGATTTACCTATTGTGACTTTTTCAGCTTACACCATCTTCCCCCTGCCTTGCTCCCACACCACCCCCCCCTACTGCTCAAGTGTTTCTGGTCACTTCACCCAGTTTCACTGGCTTATTTTCAATGAAAGCAAAAATGTATCTAGCTTTCCCTAGCATTCCCAAACTCATCAGTGTTTTTTTTTCCCCCCCAAGCTTTGGATAATATTTCTCTCCTGAAATACTCCTGCAGTCATTTTGTAATAAAGCCTATTGTACAATTTTCTCTTCCTCAGACATGCTGGAGGTTGGTTTGTTGGTTTTTTTTTCAGTGTCTATTTCTGCCTGTTGAGTATTGCATGAAGCTGCAGTTACAAAATTCACTTACTCCCACTGGTTTATCTAATAAAACGACAGGGTCCCATAAATGGGATTAAGCAGCCTCCTTGGGGCATGATAACATCCCTGGAAGACTGCCAAAACTTTTCTGTTTGTTTTGTGGCTCCAGTACCTCGGCCAAAAATTCCTGCTTAGCCCTTCGCATACCTACAGAATCTTTGCTTGGTGCAGGGAATTATTGGAGCTGCAACTGACTTTGTAAGACCTGACCTTGTTCTTGGCAGGTCACAACTCATGAGTTGAGTAAGAATCCAAAAAGCTGAGCAAAGGCCAGTTAGTATAAATCAATATGGCAAGCTGATTCCAAACATCTTTTTACCTTGTATGATTTCTGCAGTGATAAAGCTGAGTTATGTGACGTATGTTGGCACTTAGGCTGTGGTTAAGATTAGTTCTGGTCTATCTGGTTTTAGAAGCATTTAAAATGCAGAATTTTTCATGTATCGGCCTGATAATGTTGTCCTCGCCTAGATGGAAAGGGCCTTACATGTGACCTGTGTCAGTTTGCAGGATTACTTTCAGGCACACGGAGAGCAAGGAAAAGAACCGGAGCTTGCAGGAATCTGGTGGTTAAGCCGCTGGAGAAAGGCAGTTGAAGCATGGCTGAGAAGTGATTCTCATCCCGGCGCTGGAGCCGATTGCTACGGTGAAACGAATTTTGACTTTTCCAAGCTGAAACTTCATATCATGTGTTAGTTAAAAGTCATTGTGACATGTTTAACTGATCCATCCAGGTTCCAAGACCAGGGATCAGACAGGACTAAACTAAACAAAAACCAAAACTACAAGTACTGCCATATGGGTGGTTAATATCAGGCCAGACGTGATGCACGCCTCAGTGCATAGACGTGCCTGGCCAACAGAGCTGTACGTGAGAGAGCTGCTCACAGAAGACCTTGCTTTGTTCAATGAAATATATAATGTATGGTGCATCAAAGGTGTGGGGAGAGCAGTGTAAGATGTGGCACTTTTCCCTTAAAATAGAATAAAAATAATATACAGGAGAAAAATGTTACTGGCCCTGAAGTTTGCTGTCCTTTTTCTCCACTAACAGTGGGTTTGCTTCACAATATAGCTTCTAATGACCCCATCGCATCAGAGGGCTAATTCAGTACTTCCCCCCACCCCTGCTGTGGGGGGAAATTGCACAGCTTTTCAGACTGCTTTGTTAATGATTTAAAAGCTTAAGATTCCAAATGTCTAGATAAATCCTGGTGTTCTGCTTTCCGTTCCAGCATTGCTTACACAGATGAACGCTTTATTGTATTAAGGGTATGTGAGCCTACAGCGAAGAACCCCTTTGCAGAACAAATGCTACTGAAGCCTGCTGCGATGCAATAAAAGCCACGAAGGTAAAAATAAACCTACTCCCACCAACGCAGGAATACAAACAAAGGTACGGCTACAGCTTCTGAGAGCGCTCTCCCTCTAAACTGCTGCCCAGCCACACAAAAGCCCTTCACGCCCTGCACCCCCCTGGGATGGCTGCGCTCAGGTGACAGGGAACTGCCAGCTCTCCGCTTTGCAGCAGCCTGCCCTCTGAAATCCGCAGCGCCTGCTGGACCCGCTCACTGCCGGCTTCCTCTCCCCTCCAGGGAGGAGAGGGTTGGCCACACAGAAAGAGGGGAGGCTTTTACCCCTGTTCTTCAGCAGAGACAGAGGTGCATGGCTTTCTTACTCACTTTGCATGCTCTGTAACTGGACTTGTTTTGCCTGCTGAAATCTCTGGCCTTGTTTCCAGGTGACAACGTATGACAATAGTGATTTCTTATCCTGACAGCAGGAACATGCTGAGCAGGATGCTGAACACCAAGCAAAGTAAGTCTGTCAACACTTCATAGAGCTGATGTGTGTTCACCTAAACTGTTTGTGCTTTTTTAACCTCTCCCAGCCTTCTCAGAGAAAGACTGGTGCCAAGACTAACAGCTTCCCAAACAAACTCCGGTCCACCTGGCAGAGCCTGGCTTGACGTGATCACAGGAGCCCAGGGAAAACGGAAGGATAGCAGAAGTAAATCTCCCAGTCTGCAGAAGGTATTAAGTGATAAAATACATGGGAATCTCTGGCACATCCTCTTGCATAGCTGTCTTACGGCTTCAGTGGGCCAAGAGCCCTAAGTATTCTAGCGTCACAGGCGGTTAGAAAAAAAACCCCAAGTGGCACATCTTCCTCCTCTGTCCTCAAACACACTGCAAAGTAATCTGAAAGTCAACTGTAACTTCTGGGCAGGCAAACCTCTCTAGCTCATTTTGGGTAGGAGCTCCACCAGAGAAAGGGGTTAACTTCCATGAGACCTTGTTCTGCAGGACTCAAACGTGCCAGGAGGAGGAATGGGAAAAGGAAAGGGGTTATCATGCTCCCTCTGTCCCACATTACTTGTACACCTGATACCCCTGCATTTAAGAGACATTACCTCTGGGCAGCTTCTTGCAGTTTCACGGGTTGCTTGGCGCTGAGGTAAATCAGGCAGGCATCTGCCACTTTATTCAGGTCGCTCTCGCCTGCAGAAATGGAACAGAAAAGGAGGATAGGAGGTAACCTACTCAGCAGCTGCTGCCTAACAGAATTGGCTCTAAATTGGCAGCAAGTGGCTTCTGAGCCTTTGAACTGTCTGACCTGGAGCTCGTCTGACCTTGCCTCTTAAGCATCTTGCTGCAAAGCAATCAAGGGCACTGAGAGAGGAAAAGAACAACTAGCCAGCAAACTTTCTCCCTCATCAAAGTAAACTCCAGAAAGTTAACCTAGGAGAATTTCAGAGTGTTTCATTCAGTAGAAGAATGTGATGTGCTGCATACAAAGGGTCACCCAGAGAGATGCCCTAAAATGGAACCAGTCAACTTAGTCAGAAGTCTTATTGGGGCTCCAGTTCTTCAGTTAATTAAGAATAAAGCATGGCCCAACAGACCTAGCTGCAGCAACCCAGGCACGCCACTTCTCATGCACAAGTGAGATGAGCAGTCAGATTCTGCATGGTGCTGGGAATCTTCTCTCCCATTTGTTTCCTGGGGAGCAAGGAGCGACCAGCCCCTCTTTACAGAGCAGCAAAGAGGACAGATCAAGGCCCAGCAGAACCTGAATGGGATGAGGCTGGAGAAGATCAGGAATTCAATCCCACAGGACAGCAGAAGGATGAGAAGAAAGTGCAGACCTGGTCAGTTGAGACGACAGGAGAAGAGGTAAGTCTGGCAGAGATCCTGTACAACCTCTTCTTTTCTTGGTACTCACCCATGTCCAACTTCTCGCACAGGGAACCCAGTCCCTCCAACACAGCCAGCTGCAACTTGAAGGCAAGCGTGTGGTTGTACACAGGTCCGGCTCTGGCACTTGCTGGGGCTTGGCTGAGGAGGGAACTGGTCAGCTTAGGCAGGACGTCTTTGGAGAATCTCTGCCTCAGGAAGTCGCCACACTTTTGAGCCAGGGTACACAGCACCTAGTGAGGAAACGTCAGTTACCGGAGGGTAAGTGCACGTACAGGTCTGGGAGGAGCTGGGCAATCCTCACCAGCTTGGGGGATAAGGCATTCCTTCTCCCTCAATCATTTTTTTGCAGTTGAGAGCAATGCCACAGTTTCCCATAATGAGCAGAAGGCAAATCCTGGATTGAGAGGCCGAGTGACCTGCACCCTGCTCTTCAGAGTCACATGGCTAACCTCCTGGAACTGCCAGGTAAAGGTAAGAGAAGCTTGTGAAGTCTTACTCAGAATTGCTGGAGGACCCTCTGATGGAAAATCCCATTAAAATATAAATCACCTTTGTGGTGGAAACAGTCCATCTTTATAAGCATGCCAGCGAAGAGAAAGGCCAACTGGCTACAGCATAAGGCACCCACCACTGCTGGTGTGTATCCAGGATAAAAACAGAACTGGCCTAGAGAATGGCCTTAAATACATATAAAAATGAAGGGGAATTCCATGGGGCCAACCCACGTGGCCAGAACACGGGTTTCTCTTGGAAATTCCCTAAGCTCCTGGTCTCAGCGTGCAGGACTGAGATGCTGGTTATGTTGTATTCGGCTTACTACTTCTGTCCTGAGATTTAGGAAGGAAGACACTCCTGGAGAATGTTTTACGACAAAACCCAAACTCAGTGCTAATTGTTATAGTTCCTTGAACTTCTCAAGAGTTAAACAGTTTTTGTGCAGTGCTCTTTCCCTTCTTTTAGGCCAGGCACATGTGAGGTATGGCTACTCTGAAATCCTAGTGTATGGCTTCTTGAATTTGGGGAATCAAAACTCTCCTTTATTTACACTGAAGGATTCTAAAATAAATATCATTCTGCACAGCAGAGGAAGTCCTGGGGCTGGCAACCTCTGGAACGGGACTTTACTGTCCAACTTGTGAGTCAGGAAGAGAATGCAGCCAGTAGACATGGTCAGGAACTCTCTTAACAGTGTGGTTATGAGGCTAAATCTCTGCTTAACCTCTCCCCTCCCCTGCCAATGCCTCAATCACGAAACAATCCCTTTCCTTCAGTCTAAGGCTTCCAAAGGGGGGTGCTGAGACCGTGGTTCACAGCAAGGGTAAGTTGCACTATACAGTGCCTCTGACAGACCTCTTAGGCTGTCAAAAAACTGTTTTCCTCTTCCTTGCAATAACCACTATATTGCTGTTTCCCCCAGGAACAGTGTCAAGGTTTGTTTTATCTGTGGACAACCTGCAGAGGGAGTGGTACAAGCCTACCCACTGCAGGGTGGCGACCCCGTGTTCCAAACCACATTTAAAAATCACTCCACAAGCTTGGAGCTTCTCTCAGAGGCCACAGCAATGCCCGAGCCACCTGCCTGCTAAGCACCAGCGTGAAGGCTGTTGGCAGAGATTCGCTGCTGTACCTTGAAGGCTCTGAGCACTGCCAGAGGGTCATCACTAATCAGCCGGGTGACGAGAGCTGGCCAGACGCGATGAGCCATGGGAAGCAGATGGTTTCCATGAGGATGCAGCACAGTTACGCAGAGCTCCAGCACGTCCAGTACCTGGGCAGGAGGGCAGGTAGCAGGCTTTCAGAGCGCTGTAGCACCAGCAGCACCAGGCATTCAAGGGGATCCCCAGTGTCATAACAGGGAGCCAGAAGAAGGGCTTTAATACAAAAGGGTACCGTTTTACTCAGTGTGAGCTGGGATGAAACAACGGTGCAGAGCACAGGCCTGTTTGGAAAGGCACAAGTAGCGCAGTGACGTAACTTGCGCTGGGCTGGAACCAGGGTGTGATTTGTGGCCTGATCCCGCAGGCTGAGCCACGCACTAGGACCCTCTGCTCCTGTGGCACGGCAGCGGGATCACCTGGCAGGGCTGGGGCCTCTGTGGTAAGAATCTGGGTTATGCCTCACTGCAGCATTTTCTGTCTCGCTTTGCAGTTTGAAAGGAGGCCACCTTCAAAGGATTTTCATAATTAAAAAAACCCAGGCTTTTAGCCCTGCTTATCATCACCCCAGCGACTTCAGAAGTGTTAATCAGTCTGTGTACCACAGTCTGAGGAAGGGGGATGGGAGGCCTGGATGGGAGAAAGATGTTTCTGCTTCCTCCACCAAAGGCCGAGGCACAAGACATGACTATCATGAGCATCAAGGGAATGTGCCTGATATGAAGCCACCCTTAAGATTCTGTACAGCCTGGCTGCCATTCCTAAACCAGGCTACTCCTAGAAAACTGTCTCCCTTTCCCTTGCCAACACTTAGAGGGTCTGTTCTGAATAAGCAAGTGGCAGCACTAACCTCGTTAGGACAGGAAGCCCAACGTACATCGCCCCCTTCATGAGCACCGCCTGTCCCCTCAAAGCTGGCGTTTACTAACCTTCAGCCGCACTCGAAGGCTCCCATCAGACAGCAAGTGGATGCACCTCTCCATCACATCTTTGGCCAGTTGAGCATGGCTTGGCAGTGGAGTTTCTCCTTCTGCATCAGAGTCTGGCTCTGGCTTAGCAAGGGGGGGAACCTCATCTGGAAGACAAAGCCATTACTGAAGCAATGAAAATGACTTGGACGTTCTGGGAGATCACAATACCAACCCACAACTACACTGCAAATTCCCAAGTGAGGCCTTTGGCATTTTTAAACATATTTAGATATAGTCAAGTCTCTGCTTGAGTTCTGCAGGTTAAGTGTCAGATTCAGTTAAGAGTGTGGGACTAGGGAAAGTTTGCTTTCTTTACTGGACAATGCAGTTGATCTGACATTTGCAGTCTCTCTTCACCATGGACTTACCTCCCACTGATTTTTATTAAAAATGAAAAGCCTGGGTATTTAAAGATGAAGTATTTAAAGGTCAGAATTGCAGCATGGCCCAGTAAAGACTAAAACATTCCCTATATGAATGCCTGCAGGGCCTGCCAAGGCCAAGTGAGAAGGGAGTGGTGGCATCACTAGCCAGGAGAAAATGGGACAGGGATTCCCAAGGGAGGGTGAGGAAAATGCAGTAGGATGCTGGAATGAGGAAACACTGGGTCCTGAATCCAAACGGCCTGTTATGAGGTAAGGAAAAACACAGTGTGCTTCTGCCTTAGAGCTAGACAAGTCTTGATCTGCAAACATTTCACTCCCCCATGCACAGAACAAAGCCAGAACACCCAGCAGCACCTTCCATGAGCTAAGGTCAGCTCGAAGCAGACCTGAGACCATCAAGAGTGTGCTAGGCTTTCAGCCAGGTCCTGAGTCCCCCATCTGACAAAAGGAAACCTCAGAGGTTGCTGCCTTTCTCCAGGCTGACCATATTCTTCTCCAGACACGCACAGTACTGACCTGCCTCCTCATTCCCTGTGTCAGGAAGATTGCCCTCTGCGATCTGCTTCTGTGTGACATAGTCAAGGAAGAATTGCTCCACTTCTTGGCTTGTCACCACCTGCTGCCCCTGGGACAAAGTCCTGCTCCGCCACTCAGCAGTCTGTCTTTGCTGGAGTTCCTCCCCGCAGGATGACCCAAACCACTGGACTGCAAAAAAGGAACTGATATGTCACTAAGTAACCACGATCCCCTCCTGCAAGGTGCCACTGATTCCCTGAGAGACAAACACAGCATGGGACTAAACTGCACAATCAGGCACCTGCTGTCACACCACCACGACCTCCCTGATGGTGTGAGAATGTTAAAACCCCAATAAAAAACGGAATACACTCCATCTGCTTCTACAGAACACTTACGGGAGTGTAAATCCACCCTTTCTCAACCACCGCAGCCCATCTTCCTGCAAGTCTGCAGGCCAGACAAACAGAAACTGGTCGTGGAGAAGGGAAGCTATTGGAGATCTTTGGTTGAGAGCTGGCCTACCAAGGAATGCAAAGTTCCCACTAATGCCACAGTACCTCAGCTACCTGAAATCTCCCACGGCAAGTCAAAAGGTCAAAGACAAGTACCCTCAGTTACAGTAAGACTGAACTGCACAAAGTAAACATCATTTAGATACCTAAAGCTGTCGTTACTGAGTGGAGGACCCTGAGGAAAGTCGAAGCCTGGTTACTGTAAGACTGATCTAGTGCAGACAGGACATCTTGGATAACGTCTTCTACCAGTGGCAGCAAGCTGGCATCTGAATGCCTCAGCATCGTGTCCAGGACCTGGGAAGCATGTGGCTGGTGTTCCAGCTGGCGCAAATTCAGGGAAATCCCATTCACCAGGTAGTCAGAATTCTCATTAATCAAACACTGCACAGAGTCATAACCACAGGCCTCACATATGTCTACCAGTGTCCCCAGTGCCGTCTCACTGATGAGCAGAGTCTTGTCACCAGCCTTCTCCAAAACAGGGTAGAGAGCTGACAGCAGAAGCAACCGGAACTCCTTCCCGAGGACAGCAGCGAAGCAGCCGACGCCTTCCAGCTGGATGCAGATCTGCCAAATGTTGCTGTTCATGGTGCGGGTCGTTACGTGAGGCTCTGTGGACGGAAGGAGAAAGCTGCTGCACGCACCTCCGGGATGGGCAGTAAGTCCTGAGTGCTGCGCAGAGCGCTCCTGGCTGATTTCTTCTGCATCAATGCTAGTGATCAAATACCAGTTCGCCTGGTCTGTGTACTCATCGAGAATGGATGTTACGGACCCTTTGAGATCATCCATGTTCGGCGAAGCTTCCCTTTCCCGAAGGACATCTACCCCCATTCCCGCAGCTCCTGCAATCAGCTCATTGAGGACCATCGCTGCCTGCTTTCGGTACATGCCAGATTCGCCGTACAGCCCCATGAAATGGTCCACAAGCAAATAGAGGTTCCCGTAGTAGCCAAGAACACGACAGACTTGCTGAAGGAGCTGGAAAACTTTCTCCTCTGTGAAGAAGCGGAAGTATTTCTTCTGACATCTGCCCTTCAGTACGCCGTGCTGCAAGGAGCCCGCAGTTCCGCACGAGCTCTCGCAGCCCCAGCGTCTGTCTTCCACTATCTTCACATCTGTCACGTCCAGCTCCAGAACTTGCATCAGCGCTTTGGACAGGCGGTGGAGGTGGGATACGGAGTTGAGGACAATGTTAACCTTGGGGCCCAGCAGCTTCAGATAGCCGAGCAACAAGCTCAAAGTGGAAACTTTTCCCATGTCATCCTGAGAATTCATCAGGCGAGGAAGAGCTGTGGCAAGGGAATGGAGGTTCTCAGAGAGGACGTCAGCAAGAGCCCTGTTCTGCGCCACAATCCTCTGCTCTGCAATGCCGTGCAGAACCTCGTTACATCTGCTTTGGACTTCGCTGTTTTCATCATTGACCAGCCCGACCAAGGCCTTTAAAAGATGACTGAATGAGTCCACCAGCGACTGACTGCAGTTCCTTAGTAAGTGGTGGACCAGTTCCACCAGCTCCAGTCTCACTTTCCAGTGAGGGTGAACTGAAGAAAATTCAACCATTTTATGCAGGAGGAGAGAGAGTTTTTCAGCAGTGCTTTTACTCCAGTCAGGTCCTCTATGGACCATTAGTTCTGATATTCTGCTTTGTTCCACTGGCAGCTTTTCTTTATTCTTTGGGATTCTGGCTAGCTGTGTATCAGCCATTACCAAGCCAACAATCAGATAAAAGAGCCTGATGGCAGAAATAGTGGGCTTGTGACCTTGTTTGATGTCTCCCGTAATAACCCGAGACAGCGTAATGGAAATCCCAGGCAGAAAAGAAGCAAACAAGTCCCCACATTGCTGTGCCTCGTCTTCATCTAGGTGTCGATGCCCCTGGCAGTCACACTGCAGAACTAGGACCTGTAAGCACTTCAAAGCAGAGATCTTAATTTGCTTTGCTTTTTCTTGCTCTGCTAGGCCCAGAAGCAAAGACACAGCAAATCCTAAGAGAGGAAGGGTGGAAGGTTGATACAGAGACAAGATAACATCCCCATAAGCTGAATGCATCAGGGTGTGGAGAGCCTGGATTACGGCCAGCTTTAACTCCTCTGACCGCGAGGCTGGTTTGCTTGAGCTAGAAGGGGGAGAGAGGCACGTACAGAGCTCAGAGAAAAGCTCCTGCAGGAGCTCCTGCTTCTTCACGCATGTTGCGGCGAGGACAGAGGAAATGCACTGCACCACGCTCTGCACCAGCCGCTCCTGCTTGGGCCCTGGCACCTTCAGGGCGAAGCGCAGGGGGAAGAGGACGTACTCCTGCAGCTCCTGCAGGGCCGAGGCGCTGACCGCTGCCAGGTGGGCCTGCAGGCACGCCACGTTCTCCATGGTCTGTGCCCTGGTCAGCTGCACGCAGGCGGGGCGCAGGGCGCCGAAGGCCGCCTGGGGGGTGTCGAAGACGGCCATGCTCGGGCGGGCGGCGGCNCGGGGCGCCTACCTGCTCCCGTAGCGGGGCGGCCGCGTGCCGGAAGTGACGTTGAGAGAACCTGGGCTGTCAGCGCAACAGAGAGCCCACGGCAGCGCAGCGAGAGGCAGCGTTGTGAGAAAAGTCGCGGCTGCGCGCAGTGCGCATGCGTCTCCTGGGGCGCCTTGGCGGGCTCCGGCGGTACGCTCGCGCACGCGCTGTACCCCCCCCCCCTCCCCCCCCCCCCGGCGCGGGCGGGGCCGGGGGGCGCGG
>VWZZ01001032.1:108408-128159 GCA_013399095.1 Psophia crepitans
TAGGAACGAAGGGATAGGAAGGTCGGTCAAAGTAGTGGTTAGTTGGGAGCGGGGAGGACCCTCCCCCGCTGCTCTGCTGGGCCGGGAGCTTGGCTGTAGAACGAAGGTTGTACGAAGCGTTCTCCCCTGGGTGTGCTCGGGTTCCCTGTGAAGTGCTTTGTTGGCTTTTTTGCTTTTAGATTTTGGGTTTGGATGTAAACTGCTTATCCGTTATAGAATTGCACCAAGGGGTTAGGAGACGAGCAAGGTAGAAGTGGTTGCAGAGATCTGTAAAAACTGCTTGGCAGTATCATCCAGAAATACCTTGTGCTTTTTCTTCTTCCTTACAGATTAATTTATCTAAAGTTAACTTCTGGTAACTTCCCAAATTGCTTCACAATGAAGTCGGGGAGACTGCCAGTGTCGGTGTTGATGCCCTGTCCCCAGGGCAGTGGTGAACCAGCCAGTGTCACCTTTCTCATCCCGGGCAGTCGGCAGCGTTAGCCCCTTGGAGGGGATGATGCTGATGAAGTCTTAGCTGGAGTCTTCCATGTGCTTGCTAGTTGTTGCCATTTATAGCGTATTAAGTATGAGTTTTTGAAAGATCTGAAGTTGGCCTGCTGTGGAAATAACCGCTTTTGTTTTCGGTCTCATGTGTGCATGTTTGAGGCCAGTGTGCTCTGGAGAACTGAATCTCTCATTGGTTCTGGTCGTAGGAAAACAGAAATGATGGTGTCAAGATGGCAAAAAGATGGGGAAAAAATTATGGTATATGGAAGAAATTTAATGTTGCTGTGGCACAGCATTGTCTGGAAAATTATTTGAGTCTCCACAACAGCTTTCTCCTGCAATTTCACTCTGTTCTGAATTAAGTGTTTCTATACCAAGTTTTTTTTCCTGAAGTTAATTAATGAAGAATAAGTTTGTTGTTGCATTGATTTGCTGCTAAGTTAGAACTGCTCGCTTTAACCATGTGTTTCGAGTTGATTTCTTAGGTGGCTTTCCTCAGAGTTGATGTGTCACTGTGCACAAAAAGTATTAAGCTCATGTTTGGTTTAGAACGTAATTAGAAAAAAAAACCCCACATAACGAGCAGAGGTGAAGAGATCAAGAGCTGCCTGACTTGAAGGCCTCTGGTTTGCCTTGGTAACGTGGAAATATTTTGAACTTTGTTTTTAGGCTAAAAAGCTATAAGCAACTTTGAAAACCATGTTAATGTTTCCAGGTGAAGGAAGTGAGAAATAAATGCATGCTCTCTCTCTTTTTTTTTCTTTTTTTTCCTTTTTCCAGCAAAATCAAGTAGGAAACTTACTTTCCTATATTTAGCAAATGATGTCATCCAGAACAGTAAGAGGAAAGGCCCTGAATTTACTAGGGAATTTGAATCTGTTCTCGTGGATGCTTTTTCTCATGTTGCCAGGTATGTTGCTGTGTTATGTACTTCTTCAACCTGTCTCTCTAGAGATTTGCAGTCTTGTAGTACAAAGTTAAATTAAGTTGGATTTTCTTGTCTTGGGCGTGCTCATACCCCCTCTCTACTAGAGATTGGGTTCTGACTACTTTGCAGCTAGGAACTGCGCTGTTAATATTTCTCTTTGGAGAAACTTGTTTGTGTTGTGAACCAGCCCCTCGCAGCTCTACACGTTTGTTCTCTGCATGCAACTCCTATGTACTTTTATTTTATTTGTTACCAAAAGATCTTGTAGATCTGTTCATGGGTAGTGAAATTGAATAGTTGCATGCGTTTGTTAAAGCCACATACTGAATGGGTGTTCCCTGTTGTCACAAGAGTTTAAAAAAGCTGATATTTTGGGTCACTGGATTTCTTGTCAGTCTTCTGGTTTGAGCACGGGTGGTTTTTTTTACATTGCTTGTTTAAAGTTATCTGATTGTTACTCTCGTTGCTAGAGTAAGGAAGAATTTTATACATAAAAGGGAAGAAGTGATGCAGCTACCATCCTATCAAAGACAGACTATAATTTGGTTAAGATTTTCTCTAAATAGCATAATAATTCCTGTTAGCTCAACTAAAGAACTGTAATGTTCTGCCTGTGTAGTGGTATGCTGTTCTGGATGGCTGTCTAACTTTCAGTGCGCTATACAAGTACATTTAAGTGCCTAATGAGCCAAACAACCTGCTTTTTAATTGGGATGTTACAGACTGAAACAACTGTTTAAAGTTAATGCTCTGAATTGTAAACATGTCAACTTGGGGGTTTTTTATAACTCTTTGTGCAAAATCTGAATGATAGCGAGTTTCTTCCTTCAAAACTTTTCCTGCTTTTACTTTGGGATGGGAATGTGGGGCGCTTTCAGGACATCTTTGATCCCAATAAAAGGGGAAAATCGCCCACAAGGGTGTTTTGCACAGTTTGTCTCAGACAATAGGAGAGACATTCTCTCCAAATAGGCAGATATTACCATGGAGGCAGCTGCTAGTTTGGAAGATGCTTTCTTGAAACATAAGGAGTATTTTTCAGCTGAACTCTTAATTCTTTTCTAATCGTTGAACAGAGAAGCAGATGAGGGCTGCAAAAAGCCCTTGGAACGATTGCTTAACATCTGGCAAGAAAGGAGCGTGTATGGCAGTGAGTTCATACAGCAACTGAAACTTTCTATGGAAGACTCCAATAGTCCCCAAACTAAAGGTAAATGCAGATTGCTTTTGTTGCGTGCTTTACTTTGTTTTTTAAATTGATGCATGTTTCACCAGAAGTACTGTGAAGAGTTGAGCCCTGGGCTCCTGTAGCTGAGTTGTTGCCAGAGCAGGTCGTGGAGATTCTTTGGGATTGTCTTGAGTGAAGTCTGGTTTTCGTTAAACTCGCAGTTCCAGTTTAAAAGAGCGTTGCCTCGTGGCTGGCAGTAAGCTGCACTTAAGGTAATTTCTGCTTCTGCTCACGCAGACAGAATATGCCAGGGCTGCCTTCTGATGTGAAGTCAAGGAAATAGGGCGCAGGGAACTGTTGCGTTCACCTTGAGACTTAAAATTGTTGCATGCTGCATCGCTGAGAGTGGTCAGCTGGGTTGTTATAATGGTTTATTCAGTTTTGTTAGTGCTTTCATTCTCATACTAATTTTAAAAAAATTTATATAGTTCCTGCATTTTTATTGCGATTTTTAATAATTGAAGGCTGGAATATGTGCTCAGAAACTTGTCTGTTCTTTTTTTTTTTTTCCTTATACCAGCTGTTGTCATTTGGGCAAAACAGTATCTTTGCATCATTTAACATCGTTAGAACATCACGGTTAGAACCTTACTACTGCATGAGGCAGATGTGAGAAACCGAGTATAAGCTTCTTACATTTACTGTGCTTTTATATTGCTTTGGCAGATACTGCCACTTCTGTAGCGTCTGAAAATATTTAACTGGTAGTACTTAATGAAAAGAGGGGAGCAGTAGGGTGCCTAACCTGTGGAAGGTGAGGGTCATTAAAAATCCAGAGTGTTCTGGTCAGGGGAATATTTGTTCACTTAGCAGCTAAAGGAAGTGTTAGTGTCTTCAAATTAGCTAAAATCACATGGCCACTTTGAAATCTTGCTCTGTTCCCCGCAGAGGTGTGATACTTTGTGGGAGAGTTGGCTTGGCCATTAGTGAAGTGCTCTTATGCCGTTCTTAGGTGGTGAAAACAAGCAAGATATATCTACAGGAGCTGGTAATCAATACAAAATTAGTATGAAGACATGTGCATTAATATGGGGTGTGCATATGAAGATGTATCGCTGTAGTTCTGTGGGTTTTAACGTGCTTCAGGCAGAAGTACTGGATGAGGCTGTAGCAGCGTACGGCAGAGGCCTTCCAGCTTTCCGTAATTTAAGTATGACATTCAAAAGGTATTGCCTTTTTTCTTTCCCAAATTCTGGGAAGCCAGCTGACCTGACCAAAGGGATTCTCTCTCCTGTATTGGGATGGAGCGAGTCTCTGCTCTGAGTAGTGGGAGAGGGGAAGGGTGGAAGGTGTATGGTTTCTATGGGAAATAGCTCAAATTGGGGTTTTCCTGTTGTCTGGGTGCAGTGTGTAAGACACCTGTTTGTCATGAAAGCACAGAATTTACGTGCCCGAATTGCTGTTGAACTGATGAACTGAGGGTTTGAAATTGTTTATTTAAAGTACCTGGATAAGTGTTTCAAGTGTTTAATATCTAATCTAAACAAAATGACACTATGTGTCCAAAAAACACAGCTGTGATTTCCTGGTGAATTGGCAAACAACCCTTGCTCAGTATGGTCCTTCCTTTGGCTGGTGGTAGCAATCAATCCTGCTGCTGCTATCTTCTCACCTTAAAAAATGTTTATATAAAATCAAACCCTTCCTAAGTGTAACAGACCTTATCTGTGGGAAACAGAATGAAAAATACAAATGTTTTAAGAACTGCTGTGTGTGCATTTTCACTTGGCAAGAAACTTAGCTTTTGTCGGGGTACTTGAAGATACTAATATAGCATCTTTTGAGAGAGCAGTTCAGGCCGTTTCATGAGTGTGAATATTGCTGCTCCCTTGTCAGTTCTTTGGAAAAAAAGAAATTGAGATTTTTAAGCTAAGAGGAAAAGAAATTTGAAAAAAACTCAGAGTTCTCGTTAGTTTTTCTCCTTGTTTTGACTGGCTTGTTTTCAAATTAGCTTTGTAATAGTAAGAGCTAGTGTCACATGGGAATTTTATGGATTTCTAAGATAAATTGGTGCTGGTCCAGTTTCTGGTGGGCAGCTATCTATGTTGCAGGCGGCTTTCTTGTAGTTACTCTGTCCCACTATCAAACAGGTCAACGTAAGCAAGATGGACAATAACATATCGTATCTCACAGATAAGACATTAATCATACAAGTGGAAAACCGTAGTGACATAGCCATTCTGACCTCTTGGTTTTGTCTATACCCAAGGCAGACACAGCTGAGAAATAATATCGTTATATTGGTACAAGATTGTGCTGTTAAAATAAAATTTTGAAGCTCTTTAAGCTCTCTGGTGCTGTGATCATGAGTATTCTTTTCTTCAGCCCAAGTTATGGCAACAGGTCTATGCAGGTAGTTCTCTGTGGCTTTTTCATACAGCAGTATCTTAAATTCCTGGGCTGGTAGGTGCTGCCTTCTGAACAGGATGGCTCTGCATGGGTTGCAGAGCACCGGTTACACTGGTGAAAGTCGTGAAACTTGCCAAAATAAAATAAGATAGTGTCCTGTATCAGTGAGGAAAGACGTCTTTAAAGCGTATCGGTGTGCGTTTCAGTGGTGCAGCTTGTTTCATTAGTAGCAAGGCCTTTGATAAATGTGTAGCAAATCAGTTGGCAGCTCCTGCGAAGTTCCTGCCATGGAACAGGGTTGATTGCACAAATAATGAAGCTTTATCTTCAAAGACACAAAGGGGGAAGAGTACTGGCCCTTTCTAAACGTTGTGTTTCCTGCTTTTGATTTCCTCAGTGGCGCAGCTTACTACCATATTTTAGTATTTCGGATTCCTTAAGGAAATATGCATATACATGGAAATGAGCGTTTGAATATTGATATCTTACATTGTTTTAACTCTAAATGTATTCATTAAGCTTGCATTTGCTTTCTCATTAATCTCATTTTTGTTACAATGATTCTTTTTGCAAGCAATAGGGAAGAGAAGAACCAAGCCTGGGAAAACTAGGCCTGCAGAGGTTTAATGTAAAATCCTTTAGGTAGTATAACCTATATAGCTGACACGTTTTCTTCTCATTGTCTTTGTAATAAGCAGTTGAAGGAAGTCCTTGAGCATGCTCTGATGTAGGAGTGTCACACAGAACTGAACTGCTCTGATTGTGTTTATATTGCAAATTGTGTCACAGGAATTCAGACCCATATTAAAATACGGAGAGAAACACCAGAGAAGAGAGCAAACAGGGATACTTCCAAGCATAACTGAAACGAAGGCACCTTGGGGGCAGGACTAAGTATAATTTTGGAGCAGATCAACTCCATTTATGCTTGACCTGTGAGAAGCTACCAAAAATGTGTGTTGTAATGCAAACTTTTAACATTCATGAGCAATCTGTTCCCAAAGAAACAAAGGGTTAAAGCGGTTGGAAGGTAGACTGGGCCATGAGGTTTCTCTTATTTTGTTCTTCTGTGCCTTCTGGTGTTCTATGGTGGTCTCCTGCTTTTCTTTAGGAAAGCTGGCTGGTTGTTGTTGTATTATTCAGTGTTTTGTCCTAAACCACTTTCCAAAAGTGTCTTTCATTTAAGTTTATTTGGATCTTATGCACGCTGCTAAACCTCTGGTGTGTGGAAACTAAACCCTACAAAAGTTTAGTTTTAGTTTTGGGAGGCTGATTTTTTGTTATGTTGTTTGCTGATAATAGCCCTGCCAACACATAAAAACCCACTTAAATTCAGCTGGTCTACCTTTCAAGTAAACTGTTATCTATAGAGCTTCAGAAGTAGAAACCCCCGTTTTACAGGTTTGCCTGTTATTCTAGAACTGGAGTATCTGTTCAATGGCATTTCCTTGTGTGTTTCCCTGTAGACAGACGTTTCTCGTCATGCAACTTATCATATTAACTGTGTGCTTATCCGTCAGAAAAGGCTCATGATGTAGCTGTGTCGAGACTGATAAATCCTCATGTGAATTATGACTGTTTGTTCTTTAAAAAAATCTGAACCCTTTGCATTTTCCTCCAGTGAAATGCGTTGTCTACATGGGGCATTCCTTGCCACACCACGTGACTGCTTCTTGAATGAGGAGCTAAATGTAACCAGGTCCTCGAGAGAAGATAATGTTCACTTTATATTGCCTTGAGATGGAAAAAAAACCACCTATAAAAACACTGGTTTTAACAGAGCAAAGTTTTAAAATCCTGTTTATAATTTTTAATATATGTATACAGATTCCACAGTTGGTTTCTCTTTACTGTGCATATGAGCCTGGAGGCAAATTGAAGAAGCCTACAGACTAAAACTAGTTGTCAGGAGACAAGAACAAGAAGGTGAACACCCTAGATGGGAAGATCTCCCGTGTTGCCAGCTTATGGGAAAACCTTGTACTTTGTCACTAAAGTCTTTGATGCTGTAAGCTTCCTCAAGCCACCAGAGATGGTTTGAAGACTGAAAAATTGGTGGAGAAATACCATTACAAGTCTCTGGACGTTGCAACAGCAAGATCAACAGCAACCTGCAGTTTCACTGCAAAGCTGTTATGACAGCAATTGTCAGTCATTTTGGAGAAACAAAGTGCTTTGCTCATTGAAGGCTTTTAGGGAGTAGTTCAATTTCTGAGCTGCGAAGACAACCCCAGTGAAGCAGGAAAAATGAGTTTGTCTCTCGCATTGGCTTCTCGATCTTCATGTCCATGTCAAGAATGAGCTCTTGATTTTCCTGGAAACAGCTGTCCGTATTCTACAAGGACATCTTAATTGTTTCAGATGTGTGCTACATACCGTTGTTGAATTCTGATTAGTGTTGATGCTCTTATGCTTGCTTTTCTCTTCTCTTGTTGGATTTGACAGGCTTCTCGAGAAATGTAGTCTGCTACGGTTAAATTACTTCTGTCTAACAGATTTTGAAAGCTACCCAGGCAGGGTGTGTTATAATTTCTACCCTCCTGTTCTTTCAGGGGTCCTTTTCTACCATATGCTCCTGAGTTTGAAAATAAGTGTGGGTTTGTTTTTTTTTTTCTATTTTGATGAAATGGAGACAGTTTTTCAAGAATTCTTCAGTGAGGTCGTCTGCTGCCCCTGTTTACTAATGCCGGGGAAGAAAGTGCAGCAGTCCACATTCATGTCATGCTGCTCATGCCCAAAATGCTACTTCAAAGCTGACCGCTTTGTCTTTGCTCCTTTGTCTGCTGGCCAGTTTGTCCCATCAGCTGCTCAGGAAGCAGCATCTCTTCAGGTACGCCAGCTAGTGACTAGTGCTTAGGACTACAGATGTTCACGTACCCACCTTCTTCAGAGTCTATCTAATCAAACTCACTTGGCTTTGTTCAGACAGAAAATTGAATTCTGAATCCTCTGTGTTAGAATAGTAAGCAGGTATGATACTGCATGGTGTGGCAGGCCAGTTGGCAACACAGCAGGAATAGCTCCTCAGCGATTTGAATACCAATTCTCATTTTCACTTCTGTGCACCCTATGGTCATGCGTTCTTCTGTTGATTATCTTGTGTTTATCCTTTGTTGGTTAATTATTTTGTAAGTACACACAAACGATAAATAGCAATGGCACATTGCATTGGCTGTGTAACTTCAAATGCTTTCTTTGGCAGTTTTGTCATCAGCACATCTCCTGTTCAACTCATGTCTTCTGCAGACCTCAGTGGACAGCAGCTGTTTTTCCTGTTGATCTGGCTTCTTACTTGTTTGGGTGTCAGATTATCAAGCGCTGTTACATCGGTTGTGCACATACAATACTTAGACTGTACCATTTTTTAGCCTACATAGCTTTACTCTAGCATACATAAAAAATTCATTTTATCTAGGATAACTTTTTTCTGTTTGCTTTGCTTTTCATTGAGTAAATCTGTTCTCTAACAGAGGTGCGTTTCTGTCCACCTCACAAAGGTTGTTCAGCTCTTTCTCACATGAGCAGAATGTATAGCACCTCTGACTTTCCATTAAAATAAAGTTTTTTCATACATATGTCCCACCTGACAAGGCAGGCAAAATTCTGCATTTAGGGGCAGACCTTTGTTTGCGTCCTCATTAGAGCTGGGCAGACTGTGATTTAATTTTAAATCAAAAGTGATCTTTGGATTCTGCTGTGAATTGAGGTATATGCAGGCTCTTTCTCTTGAACTCCATGATTATCTTAGCAAGACTTGATTCCATTGAAGAGATGTTCTCAAGACTCTGTCTAAAGCTTTGTTGCAAATTACCCTGGCTCTTATGAATTTTGGTGGTGAGTCTGAAGAATGATCTGTCTTCTGAAGGCTCTGTAACTGGATCAAAGACTTCTGACTCATTAAATAAACTGTCCCTTCTCTTTCAAGCAGAGGTATGCTATGCTAAAGTTCATTTAAGCAACACTGTCTTGCTTCATGAAATCCTTATTTCTGAAGTGTTACAGGTTACCTGCTTGAAGATTGGTTCATGCTCTGCCCGTTGCTGCTGCTGTTGTCACATTGTAGAGTTTTAGTTCTGCAGAGCTGTCGTGAAGCCTTTCTTTTGGTGGAAGAGCGGAAGGTTGAATAACCAGCAGTTTAGTTGATTGTGGAACCATGGCGAGTGTTTACTTGCTGCAAAAAGATAAACTGAAATTCTTCCGTCCACATGTACCTTAGCATCAATGCTTCATTTCTACTGTTAGAAATCCTTTCCTGCATACGTGGTATTAACCTGAGAACCTGAGCAGGGATGAAGACTTGCCATTTATTGACAAATAGGACGTTTGCTTGCCTTTTCCACTTTCAGTGCAGGAAGCACAAACAGGTACACAGTGCACACTGCTGATATGGAGATAGTGTTCCGGTACTTGCATGTACAGAGATACATGTTTGGGCAGAATCAACCTTTTATTACTGTTTTGCATTTGAGTGTTTGGAATATGATGCCAACTTTAGAGTCCAGCTGTGGTCATCCTTCTCTTCAGAGAGCTTAACCATCAGAGCATCTGGTACAGTGTTTGCAGTAGAGATAATTAAGGTGAGCAGATCTGGCATCCAAATGAGTTGCTCATATGTGTCTTTAGTTGCAGAGGAGAAGAAGTCTTTAAAGCGGACTTTTCAGCAAATACAAGAGGAGGAAGATGATGATTATCCTGGGAGCTACTCACCCCAAGACCCTAGTGCTGGGCCACTGCTGGTACGTGGGACAGGTTGGGTGTGGGAGAAGTTCTGAAAGCCACCTCCTGTGTGGTACAGCCACAAGATGGAGCTGCCAACAAGTAAAATGCTTTTAATGGAGAAATTCGGTTGGGGGTTGAAGTCCATGTGAAATGGAACAGATTCATTTTTTTCACGTTGAAACACTCTGCCCCTTCAAGTGATTTCGGGTAGTCTAAACCAAGGTCTGAGTAGTGGTACCAGTAACGCATCTCAAAGGACTGCTGGAAGAACAGACCATGTTTTAAATTCTTTCTAAGATGGGTGTGTAATCTCAAACCCAAAGTTGTAAGACAGTTAAAACTTAATTATTTTTGTAGGACATCTCTCTCCATGAGCTATTAAAAAGTTCAGCCTTTGATAGATTTGTATGGAGTTGGTTAGGAAAACCAGTTCTGAAGACTTTGTTTTGAGGCTGAAATGTTAGTTAAACCATTGTCTGTTTGAAAAGGATAAAAAAATATACCATCCATCTGGTAGACTGTAGACATGGAAAAGTAAAAATAAGTAAGTTGTCAAGGAAATAAGTGAGATTTTGTTGTTTTTACCTCCAGATGCCTTGCAGGTTATGATTTCTCTCGATGATAAGCATTGTGTTTGTTACTGTTGGAAATGGTTAGCAGTTTGCAAAGAAGCAGTAAATATTAGGTAATGGACTTACATATTTTTCAGATTAAAAAAATATTTATTTTTCAGTGTTTTCAAACAATTGAAATGTACTTTAAACATCAGTGGTGGTATTTACAGGGCTAGTGTTCCAGTTTCAAAAACTTCCTGTTAAAATGCCAGAATATTTAAAACAACACCACTTCTTTTTTTTTTTTTTTTATCTTCCTCTTCAGGGAATCTCTTATTCTCCTTTTTTTATTATTTTAATTTTTTGAGCAGGGAGGAAATACGGTGTTTCAGAGGAGGTGCTGTGATGGCTGTCCTCATCCACAACCTTTTTAAGCTAGAATACGTTTTAAGTGTATTCATTTAAACTGACACATTTTTCCTCAATGCACTAAAACCAGCTGAGAGGGGAAGTTGAGGGGATACAGTGGAGTCCAGTTTGATTGCAGTGTGCTTCGAAGAGCCAGCTGAGCTAAGTGAGAAGAGCAATGACTTTGCAAAATTAGGACAATATAAAGGTTGTTTTAACAGGGATAGCTTGCATAGTCATCAAAGTTTATGGCAGGTAACCAGTTACAAAATTCTAAATCTTATAATGATGGAAATCTGACACAGTTTTGTTTGGACTGATGTAAGTTTGGGGTTGGTTTCTTGGGTTTGTTGGTTTAGTCTTTTTTTCTCTATGTCAGAGTGCACCTTTGGAATTACAACAAAGGTGCACGTATGCTCCTGCTAGTCTCAGAGAAGGTGTCAGGGATATTCAGCTAAAAGACAGAATCCCAAATGGGTGCAACAGAAAAGGCTGCTGGCTGTTTCTCATACTGGTGTGGTCATGTACGTTTTTAGCTTTTTCTTAAGTGATCATGTCTCTTAACTGGAATGAGAAGTTTTCCACTTTGGTCTTAAAAAAGATGATCCTACGGTAATTATGCATAATTTCCTAAACATTGGGATGTTGTAAACTTAGTGAATACTCTCTGTGTTAGGAAGCAACAGTTTAAAAATTACTTGAAGAAAATATTCCAGAAATGGTTACTTTCCTGGGTAGGTGACCTCAGATGCAGTGGCCACATCCACAGGAAATGATATAAAAGTTCCCTGGTTTTAATGTTAGCTAACTTGTCTTGTAGACCGAGGATTTGATCAAAGCCTTACAAGACCTGGAAAATGCAGCATCGGGAGATGCAACAGTGCGGCAAAAAATTGCCTCCCTGCCTCAGGAAGTTCAAGATGTTTCATTACTGGAGAAAATTACAGGTATGAAACTGGAAGGTGAATGAACATGGATCCAAATAATGACTTAGAAATCAAAAGAATTTTTTTTCTTTAAATAATCTCAAAGTATAGTGGAGTGAATTCCTGCTTTTGTGTCCTTGTTTTGTAGCTTCTGTGTAATTGATAGATAGCAAACCTATGGAGTAAAATTGAAGATGAAACTTAGATAGCTGCTTCCATTTTTTTGGGCTCAAACCAGGGCTTTTGTATTTGAAGAACATCAACAGCATTTTGCCAGAATGTAAAGGAAATAGGGACAGAATTCTCAAATGGATATGTTTGATGTTGAGCACCTTGCCTGTTAGATATTTGAGTTTTATCAGACCGTACTGAGTATACACATACTCCTTGATTGCTATGGAAAAGAAAACTCGCTACCCCCCATTATTCTGTCAGTCTTGGTTTAAATGGACTTTTGCAATTGTATTTGAAGAGTGATCTTACTAGAAGCATTTAAAGGTTGAACTGATTTGACCCTTCCTGGAAGTAGTTTTAATGTAGAACTCCTTATGAACCGACACTTACTCAGTCCTTTATAATGTGCTCTTACAGTGTCCAACTGTGAAGACTAGTGTGCAATTCATGTATTTGCTTGTGTTGATACATCAGGCATTATTCAGAGAAAAGAGGAATTAAAAAAGCACACCATGTTTAAAAGAAAAAAACACCTGATTGAACTGAATTCTGAAAGTACAGCCTAAACTTATAGTTTAATTAACCTGTTTATAGAGGCTGACTTTATAGATTTATCCCACCCCCTCAAGTCCTCGACATCTCTGTAAGGATTAAATGCAGTCAGTCATGTCAGTGTCTAAAACCCACCACTGTTGAGTTGTTAGTCCTATTTCCTCTACATGCCCTGTGATAAGAACTCCTACTTACCTGTCAAGCCAGAAGTGTATTTATGAATGAGATGTTACTGTGCGTGTGGGTGGTGAGTTGTAGCCATCTTGTCAAAGATGAAAAGTTTTAAACTTTGTCCTCTAAATTACCCAACGCTTTTGCATGTAGACAAAGAGGCAGCCGAGCGTCTTTCGAAGACCGTGGACGAAGCGTGCCTGTTACTAGCAGAGTACAATGGCCGGCTGGCAGCAGAGCTGGAGGACCGGCGCCAGCTGGCACGCATGCTGATCGAGTACACCCAGAATCAGAAGGATGTATTGACGGAGAAGGAGAAGAAGCTAGAAGTGAGTACTGATCACATCGATGCCAGCAAACTGATTCCCTCACCAAACGCTCCCGCTTGACTCCTGATATATGTGTTTCTCTTAAGGGAAGTGATTCTAGGTGTCATCTTTTCATTTGGAGTGGAACAGGAGTATGAATGCAGTGTAATCTGTTCTGTTGGTCAGTCTAGTATGTTTTAATACATGTGATCACGGAAGGCCCAGAACTCAATACATTTTCAAGAAAAATAGGCTCACTTAAAGTTTATTCATATTTACTTTATTTTTTTTATGCAATTTCTATTTCCAAAGAGTCAACCTCCTTTTGCCATAGGTAGCTGGGGTTTGTTTATTGGTTGGGGGTTTTTCTTTTTCTTTTCCTTATGGTTGGGTGCTCCTCATAAGCCTTCCCAGCCCCTTCTTGATAAGGGGACGCAGTTTAAACAAGATCTCCTGGGATCCATCCTTCAACAGCCACTCGTACCTACAGCTCCTGTGATGGAGTGTCAGTTGGGCGATACCCAAAGATGATGACTTGCATTTCCTGCCATAACTCCCTTGAACAAGGAGGGCAGGGCGCTGTAAAATGAGACTACGCTGACTGGACCTGAGCACCAGCTGCACGTCCTAGAGTGAGTGCAGGGGCTGCGGCAGCCAGCCATTTATCCGATTCTTTCTCGGAGGAAGTTCTTTCAGCATCGCATCTTGGGACTAGTGTGGAAGTTTAATTAATGATTGTGGTTGTATGTCACCCTGCCATCTGTTAAACTGCCCCTTGGCGGCACATTAAGGGCTTTCTCTACACTGTCGGCTGCTGGTTATTATGAACAGATGTTGCTGGGTGGGACATGAGTTGCTGTAGAGGACAAAAATCTTCTGGAAGGAGACTGCTGTAGCAATTGTAGGCTCTGTTTACTGTCATGACAAACCTAATCCTCTGGCAGCTAGGCAACATTGTTCTGAGATAAATTTAATTTTGAATGATTTCTTTGTCATGTGTGTTTATACTAGAATTTCTCAATGTTTTGTGACTGTGAACATGTTGCTTTTCCAGAGCAACATTTTTTTCCAAATCGGCCAGACAAGTGCTGATGCTGCATTCAGAATTAATGTGGATATTAATAATTCTGTTAGCTTGTTTAGCTTGAATTTCTTCAAGCATAGCATCTGTCTTATGACTGCGCCATTAAAAGGCACTTTCAGACACAGATACGAGAGATGTCATAAAACCAAATCCTGTTTGGCACCTGATTTATTTGCTGAATAGTGGAAGACTTGGGTCAGTTTTGGTTTTTTTTCCCCCTTGCTGAAAGGATGACACCTGTCTAGTAGAAACATACATATATATGTGTATACATAAAAATATGTGATAAACATACTGGTGTTTACTTTTTTAAAAAAGGCAAGAAATAGGTAGCAACATGCTGCACAGCAATGTCTTTAAAAGCCCAGAATAATGCATAAAGTTGAGTCAGTTTGAGACTGTGAAATTAATAAATTCACAATGACAACATTAAATAAAAATTTCTAATGCAGTAGCTGAGGTGATGTGAAAATTGTCTTGTTTTTTGTTTTGAAAAATACACTTTTGGTAAGGAATGTTACTTGAAAATTGTTATTCTGGCAGAGGCAGAAAAGTAATCCTGGAAATTAAGCGGTTCACTGGCTGAGCTATTTTGTTAATAGGAATAATCCTGCTGATGGCAACAGGACAGGTTGTTTGCCCACATTCTTTAATATGTTAGAAACTAAAGAATTATCTCATTGAATATCTGTTTCGGTTGGCATCTTTGTTGTTCTGCCGAAGCAAGGTGGCCTTAGTGCTGTAGAAGTCTAAAATGAGTTGTGGGAAATGCCACTTGTTAATCCTCACTTAACATGAAGGCACAATTCATATTCATGTCAAAACTCAAATCTTAGCTGAGGGATGTTCCCTGATTAAAGCATTCCATTGTTCTTGAGTTGTAGAGGGTTAATAAATAGTGGAAGATGTTGGTTACAGATATGGCAGGTCATATCTGCTTATCAGTTTTATTTGAGTCTTTGATGTTCTTGCAGTACCGTTACTGATAAGCCTGGATTTTTCTTTGTAGTGCTAATAAGAATTTTAATAGAAGGATCTGAAATTCTTGTAGCAATTAAGATTGTATTGGAAAAACAAAACATTTACTCAGGCAAAGACTGAAATAAGAAAAAAAATATCTGATTTTGCATAGCTTCTCGTTGTATGCTTTGCTCTCTCAAGGTATCTTTTCTGGAATCTTTGTTACTATTGACTGTAAGTTTTCTCTCTTGTGAAGTGAGTTTCCTGACTCTTAGATGAGATGGCATTTTTAGATAGAAGCTGGATTGTTTATTTCGCTATCCTAATCTAGCCAAGGCTGGTAGTTGGGGGAAGGAGTTTCTGATAATAGTACGGCTCAGGGTTTTATTTTAAGATATGGGAATGTCTAATTCGGAAGTCACTCTGGATATTTTTGGTATTTTATTTACTCACAAAGCAAAGTCTGTCACTGTGGGAGCAATGAAAGTAGCTAATCTACATCTTTTGAAAAGCAGCTTTTGTGGTCTAAAGAGTTACAGTTGTTTACTAATCCTATTAATACTATCCCTCATGAAACACAGCAGATTCTCAAAACACATGCATAAACTCAGTGTGTGTCTGGTGGGCTAACGCTCAAAATACTTTGCAATGTCAAAACCCTGCGACACAGAGCTCTTGTCATCAGCTGCAGAAAAGCTGTTTGTTTACAGGACTATACGCTGAGAAAGGTGGTTTTGGACAGCGAATGACACTGTTACACTTCAGCGTTGATACGGACTGGCAGGAGTAAGGATTGAAACAACGTGGTGCTGAGAAGCATGGTAATTTGAAGGAGAAAGCTGGCACAGAGCTGGAAGATCATAATGTATGGACAAACTCTGCTTTTAGGATAGCAGCTGAAAAAAATGGAAAGTGTAATAATTAGGATTACTTTACCTAGAATGGGAGAGATTGTGATAATTTGATTGTAGTCTAAAAGCACTTGGAAGGGCAAGGTAGAATTCCCTTACTTCTGGCAATCAACTGCAGAGCAAAATCAGCTGAACTAAAGCTGCTGCTGAACAGCCTATAACAAGGCACATATTTAAGGGTAAATATTCCATAGGTTAACTTGCTGAAAGGAATGGTGGGTTCTGTCATTCAGCATCTGAACACTGAATTTCTTTTTAAATGGTGCTTCATCTCAGTCAGAAATTGTGGGCTTGGTACTGCAGCTGCTGTGTGATCTTCCGTGGCCTGAACTGGATCAAGAGTCAGCCTAGGCTTTCAGAATTGGTGTCAGGAAATAAAATCCAGTTTCAGACAGGTGTAGAAACAAGAACTGGTATTTCTGTAGGAATGAGATAAGTTGTCTTTGTATTTCACATGAGTACTTAGCTTCCAGTGAAAGTTCTCTGATTTGTGTTATTTTTGGCCATGTACAATCAGCTGGGAAGGTTTTTTGGTCCTTCAGCACCTGAGTTTGCAGAACTTCAAGGGCAGGGATTGTCTTTTGAAGTGGTGTACTCTTTGTGAATGCATGGCAAGCAAGTAGGAAAGATCCAGGGAGTCAGTTTATGTAAAACTGAAATGTAGGGGGCAGATCTCTGGGAGAACATTTCCATGTTGGTGTACCAGGTGACTAAAATGAAGTCAACTAAATAGATGGAACTAGAAGAATTAAGTGAAAGTAATGCTAGAAAATGGCAAATTGAGTGGAAGCTTTATCGGTGTCTAAAATAACTGCTGACAATAGAAGATTGGAGTAAGTGGAGGGGGGCATTTTAATGGGGAGAAGGGGGGGGGAACAGGAGGATGTGCATTCAGAACTTCTGTTTTGATTTGCAGTCAGTGGTGCCAAGTTCTTCCCCATGCTCTCCTCTGTCTCCTGTACCTGCGTTTGTAAAACGTGGCATCAGGAACGTACTATAGTATATATGTTATGTGTATATAGTGCAGGGTGTATGCGGGGGTATGTGTATATACGTACAAATATATGTGCCCACATACACACAGATATAAAAAAATATAAAGACCATACTGTATTTACCATCCAGTTCAGGGGAATTTTTCTGATTGGTGTCTGCACCTGAAAAATTGTGACTCAGAATCCTGCTGAGAGCTGTAGGGGTTTTTAGATGTTGGTGGCTTTTAATATTCATGGCTTCAAGGCACCTTTAATAAGGTGTTAAAGCTGTGCCCATATGAATTTGCAAACGCTCTTTGATAATGCATCTCTGAAGGATTAAGTACAATCTCACTTGAGGTTTTTTGGACTGCCCGGCACTACACATTTTCTTGAAATACGATTTAGTTCAGCGGGTTAATATGCAATTTATTGCTGTATTGCTTCCACTGCTTAGGCTTTTGTTGCATGTCACTGTTGGCATGCCTTTGTGGCTGCTGTTTTCCTCGCAGACAAGAATTCTTGGGTTGTAGTCTATTCATTTTGGTGATTTAAGTAGGGAACAAGAGATGAAGTTCTAGTTCTGCCAGGAAACAACAGTGTCGGTACTTTAGGTGCATGCAAGTAGCAGGAGATAGCTCTGGGAACTAGGCAGCGCCAGGAGGTCTGCTCTACACCCTGGGCAGGGCAAGAAGATCCTGAAGAGCACCCAGACAAAGAGTGTCATGCTCAGGTCTCTCAAACGGAACTGCTGATTAACATGGCAAAAAATGACTAACTGTACATCAGTATTTCCAGCTGTGAGCCAGTCGTGCCTTTGGGTGTGGGACAAGACAGAAGGCTGTTTCATAGCGATACAATAAACTGACACTGGGGTGAATCTGGTTCTGTTGTGCAGTGTATGGCTCGAGGCAACAGCTGTATTTCTTTGCACAATGCAAAAGTATAATTTCTTCACTTTGTAGGTACTTGTAAGCGTTCATAATTATAGTAGTACTGCAAATGAAATTGTACTAAGAAAATAAAAGCAAATAAAAGTCATCCAATATTAATGTATAATGGTTTTATGCATTTTACTGAAGGGAACCAGTATATAACTACTCTTTTGCTTAGCAATCAAAAGCATGAAGATGCTTGCAGAGGTGAATACGTAGCTGCTTGCTTGTGCCCTAAATGTTGATTTCTGTTGTGAACATAACTTGTATAGAATAGAATAGAACTTGCGCCCTCCCCCTTCTCCACACCACCCCCCACCCCTCCCCAGCATTTATTGTGGAAAGGATATGCTGCAAACGAAGCTGGGTTTCGTTGCCATTGTACAGTAGCAGCCTGGGCCAGCTCTGAGAGAGCTTTTAAACATTGCAAAGGCCGGTAGATGTGGAGGTGGCATCCCCAGCACCTGGAGAAATGCTCTGCAGAGCCCTCTGACTCTTAGTTGGACAACTTAAGGTTGTCCTCAGTAGAGAGGAGAGCAAGGAGACGAGTTGTGGTTTCAGAGCATGTAATTGTGCCGAGAGCAGAAATGCCATCTCTGGTGAAATGTGATGAATGATGCTGCAAAAGAAAGAAGCCTTGTCAAATTTAAAAGAGCAACACTGTGAAGAAATTTAAGGTATGAAAATGAACTGTAGCTCTGTAAGGAAATAAACCATTCAAGCTCTGACTCCTGGACGGCATCTTTCAGATGTGTTGTTTAAAAACTTGGGTTTATTGGTTTAGGACTGCTGCAAGCTAAGGAAAAGTGGCTTAGCCGCTTGCCTTTGTTTTCACTTTGCTTTTGAGGTGGGTTCTGCTGCGCTGAATTTGCGCAATAGAAGGCATTGCCCTGTTACTGACTTCTTGCAGGGGCAAATTGACTGTATGAACCCCTCGAGGCATTTGCCACGCTGACTGCAGCGCTGCTTTTGAGTTCTGCCAGGTACCGGTGAATATTCTGTCCCCTTGGCACTAAAGCACGTGCTCCTGCAGTCAGGAGGTCAGGACACAGACGATGTGCTGTGCAGCTGTAAGCGTTTCTGTGCTTTTCTCTGCAGGTTTGCGGCTGCTTTGCTGAGAGGCAGTTTTGGGGCAGGGCAGCCTTGCTGCCAGGCCTCTGGCTGCCTCACCGCACCAGAGCAGGGACAGGTCTTTCTCAAGGTGGCATTGCGTGTCGTAGTCCACCAAGTGTCCAGACAAACTTATTTCAGGGGACTTTGCGCTCTGGATCAGGCCTTAAATGTGTGTAATCTCTCACTTGTGTTCAGCTGAATTGCCATGGAAAATAGCAAGTTTATGGATAATTCATGTTTTGTTTCCAGTTCTTTGCTCTCTTGATTTTTTTTGTGTGAAGGTTTGTCAGCTTCTTTTGACCAAGACTCATTTAGTCTTTATTTCTAGGACTGTACATTTGTTTTACAAGACAAATTGTCTGTTTTGCAGAGAGACTCTTTAAAATTTGTTTTCTGTGAGGTTTGGGTGGTTATAACCGATGTGGAGAAAGCTGTTCTGCCCTCTTCCGCGATTGAACTGTTAGTAATTCTGCTTGGCGCGCTGACCAATGCCTTCCCCCGCTGCGTGGGGAAGATTGATTTATGCTTGTGCAGTATGAAATACAGGATAGAATATGAGTTTAAACCTGGGCTTGTTCAAACCTGACACTTGAGAGAATGTGGAAGGAGGCGGGTTTGAAGGCAGGAGAAACGTGCTGATACACTTGAGACATTTTACATTGGCGAAGGGGAAATTTTGAACTGCTTTTTGAAAAGGCCGAAAGGAATAGCCTGGCAGGAGGTGGAGCAAGTGCCTCTGTAGCATGAAAACTGAGGATCTTCTGCATGGAGTTGTTCTGGAGCGTGGAACTGAAATCAAACGGTAGACTTTAAAAAAAGTTATCTAACAAATTATCTATGCTAAAAAAATGTCGAGTTGTCCTCTAGGTGTAGATATACTGGAAATAATGATTAATAATCCAGCTTTCTTACATAAGAAAAACAACCTTTGGGACACACACACACACACCCCCCCCCCAAACCAAAAA
>VWZZ01001032.1:128210-156685 GCA_013399095.1 Psophia crepitans
TTGGGACCCCCCCCCCCCCCCCCCCCCCAAACCAACAAACCAACCCCCCCCCTTACTATTCTAACTGCGATGTGCTGTGTCTGATACTCTGTCAGGATGTAAGACAAGGGCTTATGTGTGCTGTCCTCGTACTTGCTGAGCAGGAGCTTGGCTGTCCTTGTTTTAGAAAGCTTTCTACTCGGGGTAGTTTTTTCCCAACACCCCCTCCATATTGGTTATTTTTTATAAATATGTTGTCATTGTGGCATTGTTATTCTAACATGTTTTAATGAGTGTGTTTCAAAAGTACTTTACATAGGGTAAGAGGCAAGCAGCAAAAGCTAAGGAAAATCAGCCTGCTATATTAACACTATATGTTTCATGTTTTTAAATAGAAGTTTTTCATGACTGTATAAACATGCTATTGTCAAACCTCCCACTTCATTAAGTACCCTCTTCAAATTTCTGTTGAGCCTCTAGTGTATTTTTTCCCCCTGATTTCTGTGGTCTTTTGCTGTCATACATCTGGCTTCAGCTACAGCATAATCAAAACTGAGACTGGCTGCTCTTCCTATTCACTTTCTAAATTCTCATTAATGCCTAACTAGATGTTTTTCAGTAGATACAATTGCTGTGATGACTTACAGCATGTTACTGCTTGACCCAGAACAGAAATGGAAGTGTCCAGTGCGAATTCTAACCTCAATAAAATGAAGTCCGTACTGTGTAATTCGACAAGGTGAAGCAGACGGTGCGGCACTGCTCAGAATGAATTTCCCGTCGTGTTGATTACAGTCAGTTTTATGATGTTCAAGCGAAGCTGCTTTTGAATGAAATGCTTCCGTCAGATTTGTTCAGTGGTGTTTAAGTCTGATTTTGCATTTGTTTCAAGGACTAAGTATCTAATTTACTTGGCTACTGTGCATGTAGATTCCTGCATACTGAAAAGGGAATGTTGATTAGTAAAAGCATTCGTGTGGCACAGTGCCAGTTTTTTTCGGTTTCATCCTGAAAGTCCTGCTCACAGCAAAGATCTCATTATTTTGCCTAAAAAAAGCAAATAGCATCCAAATACTATTAATCTTAATGAAAGCTTACTATGCAGCGAGGCAATTAGCTAGGCACATAGAGTACAAACTAAGACCTCAGAAAGCAGTGGTTTCTTTTAAGTGCCCTTCATATTATTTTTTTTTCAGTTTTATAGAAGGTAGGAACCTTATGCAAAAACCTGCAAGATACAGCTTCAAAAGCATGCCATGGAAAGGAACTAAATGAAAAGCATGGTTTTACCATAAAACCTGCTTCCAGAGTCCTGCGTTGCAGAATATGGCCACAGCTCGATTTGTGGAAGAAGAAAAGCCCCCGAGCCTGGAGGGGGGGTTACACCTCTCTGCTTGTGCATGTTCTCGAGTGGAGCTGAGGCGTATCCCTGAATAGTATAAATGGCAAATCCAAATAAACCTGCCTTGTGTTTCATGTGTAGGATTAAGTCTCCCTCTAGGTGCTTCTTCCATGTTGCAGAGGGACTTCAGAGTTCTCAGCTTTGAGGATTAGCTGCCCACAAGTGCCGGGCTGCCTCCAGGCTGTGTCTTTGGTACCCTGGCTTTAGATCGTTGCCTTGTTCTCGGCGTGGGGTGCCTGCCAGTGCCGCAGTGCAGTCAGCACACCCTGCCCCAGCTTTGGTGACCAGTCTCTCAAGGGCTTTACTGCTCTGCCATGAATCGGCACAACCTTTCAGTACCAGAGCAGATGGAAAGTGTTAAGTGTGCAGAAGACGGTTCTCTAATAAAGTCTGTGTTGTGTGTCAGATCTGTCCGGCCAGTATTCATCTCTTCTAGGAAATCTTGGTTCCTGCATTACTCCATTAGGGCATTGTTTCCGGTCCTGAACTTAGTGCCGTTTTTCTGAGTCAGAGGTTTTTTAATGGTTTTGGGGCTGTTGCTGCCTTTCTTAATTTTTTTTTTTTTTGTCCCTCTAACAGATAGGATTTAGTCCTCACTGCTTTAACAGACTTTTGTGTGAACTAGTTAATGCCTGTATCAGCCTACTAGTAAGGTAGAATTACTTAGAATTGAATGGACGTGGTTCTCAAGGTGACTTGATTTTTTTCTTTGTCATCATATATGTACAAAAGTCCAAATTCCAAAGGTATTTCTGATAGCTCATTACTCCGTGTAGCCATCAATACAGACTGTCCCTAAAAATGGAAATACATGAAGAGCAATATTTTCCTAAACATTTGAGGTTGTTAATTGTTAATCTGAGAACAGGTTGGTGCTGTTAATGTGTAAAAGAATTGCTCCTAAGTCTGTATGTTTTCTGTACCACGTACATATGGTTTGCGTACATCTTAGTGGTTCTTCATTTGTCAGCGTGTTTTCTGAGAAGTGGGCTATCAAGCAAGGCATTGTAAAAAAATTTTTCACTCCCCTAAATAGTTGTATGGGGAAAGAAATACTGTTTGGATCTAATACAATTGTAATAGTAACACAAATTGTCTTCAGCTTAAAAACCATAGTGTCCTAGTCCTAACTGTCCGCTGGAAGTAGCGTATCCTGGTGATTCTGTCAGTTTTGCCCTCAATGTAGCAGAACATTAGTCTTCCCATGGAGGTAGGTGTTGCCTTGTACCTGTTTTTAGAGAATTCTTGTGTGTGGATCTTGGCAATTCAAGCAGTGTGTGAGATCTTTTCTTGGCTTACACTTCCAATTTGTACCTTCTACCCCATTTATCAGACTTGGAGAACTTGCCAACTGCCTTGCCCTTCTCGATTTCTTTCTTTTCTTAAGTAAGAATTACTACAGCAAAAAAAAAATTCCTGCCAATACTCACTCTTGACAGAGTTTGGCATTCTTGAGAAAGCGCTGCCCTTTCTTTCCTGGCTTGGTATCCATCGCTTCCTGACAATGTCCTGAATTATGATTATTTTTTTTTAATTTTTCTTTAAGACAGTCTTCTGGAGGGTGAAAAAGTGGTTTCTGACTCCAGCCTCTTCCACCTTCTAGCTGTAAGCATTTGGAATGCAGTAATAAAATAAGTATTTTTACTGTCGCTATCCTGTATGTGCAGGAGCTGGTGTTCTCCTGCCTCTTGTTAATCACGACCAGCCAGCGTTGAGCAGAGCACTCCATTTACCATTTCTCTTTCCGCAGTGTTGGCTTCTACATTCTGTTGGAGAAGTACACCAAAACGTGGACTTTTTCCCCTGTTTCTGTTCTCTGTTATCATAACATGACTTTCTTGAGTTGTTACCGTATTTAAGTGTTTTCCAAAATAGTATGACTAGGGATGTGGGATGCATTCTTATTTTGGTGCTGATTCTTCATCTTCCATTAAAACCAAACCTTGCAGTCCTAAATCAGTGGGCACACCTTCTCCTGAGTTTGTGGAGGTTTTTTTTGTTGCTGTTCTCTAAGCTTGTGCACAGTACACTTTAGTTTATGAAGCTCACAGAGCTTTGTGTGAACATGATTATTTCAGTATATATCCCATGTATGTTAACAGGAGCGCTTGGATATGGTGGTATGTTAACTCACTGAGCCTCATAAAAGGATTTAAGTTTGAAATAGATTGTTACAGGACTTTTTTTATTTGGTGCTGCCAGGAAATTTATGGAATATATCTATATAGCCATTCCATGTGTCGGGGTATTCTGAGTTGCAGTCAACTGCTGCTCTCACTATTCTAATTAAAAGTTATGAAACGTGGAGAGAGTAAACTCATTGCTTGTAACCCTGCAGGAACTGCTCTGCTTTGATATTTGGAGAAGGTGAAGAGAATTTCCATCATTGAGAAGGTTAGAAGGATTGTGTTAAAGTTGCAAACTCTTCAGAAAGATGTTTTGATTAAATGTGTGTCTAGTTTTATTTGATCTTCAAAGATAAACTTCTGTTCTCTTTGCCAAGTAATTAAGAAATGTAAAGTAAGTTAGTATTACAACTGTTTATGTGGAAGCCTATTGTGTGCTATTTTTCTTAAGCTCAATGTTTTCTGCATTCTGGAGATGCCCTGAAAAATGTCATGTGTAGTTGGGTAAAAACTGGTACATTCCAAAAGAAATGATGTGATGCTGTTTTTAGTGACCCAGATAGCTGTTTCTTAGATTGTGGAGATTTCTGAAGATGGATAAATATTTCTTACTGGAGTTTCAATGCTCAATCCAGACCTCATTTGTGGAAAAATCACTTGCGAGTTTCCTCTTCAGGGACTTTTTAACTGTTTTTCTCACTTTGTAAAAAAATTCTGAAAATTTTAGTGTCTATATTTTGCTTGGCTTCAATCCAGTGTGGATGTGTCTTTTTCTGATTTACATTTAGTGATTTTACACATAATTCTGTGGTGGTGTTTGCTAATGTGCCAGTCTAGTGCTGCAGCTGCTGTGGTTGTTAACACAAGTTGTCTGACAGCTCACAGAGGAGACCCTATTTCACAACCAAAACTTGGGTTTGATTTAATTACTTAAAAGGGAGAACTGGATCATCTAAATATCCAAAATTCATCAAGCTTGGGGTGGGGGAAGGCATTTTAGCAGCATTAAGGCAACAAAGCTGGTGAAGAGTCTGGAGCACAAGTCTTAGAAGGAGCAGCTGAGGGAACTGTTTAGTCTGGAGGAGGCTGAGGGGAGATCTGATCGCTCTCTACAACTCCCTGACAGGAGGGTGTAGTGAGGGGAGTGTTAGTCTCTTCTGCCAAGTAAAAAGGGATAGGACAAGAGGAAACGGCCTCAAATTGCTCCAGGAGAGGTTTAGGTTGGAGATTAGGAAAAATTTCCTCACTGAAAAGAGGGGTCAGGCATTGGAACAGGCTGCCTAGAGACGTGGCACTTAGGAACGTGGTTTAGTAGACACGGTGGTGTTGAGCTGACGGTTGGCCTTGATGATCTTGGAGGTCTTTTCCAACCTTAAAGATTCTGTGATTTGTGATAGTAATACCAACCACTATGTCATAGAGTAATGACACTTCTCTCAAAGATTCTACCAGGCCCCGGTGGGTGCAGGCTTGGGAGCATTTTAAATTGCTTCTGTTAAAGTAACACAGGGCAGGAGTAGTGGTTTTGGAATGCCAAAGCCTGTGGCCTTCTGTAGATACCAGGCTGTGAATTTGGGTGCAGATGACAGGGTCTGCAGTCATGCCAGCAGTTGCTCAGAGAATTGGTGTCTTGCCACCTTCTCCCAGAATCCTCACCTGGAAAATGAAAACTCCTAGCTTAAGTAAAAGCACTGTCAATGAACCTGTGCTTAATCTTCATTTTCTTCTCTCTTTCCCTCAGGAATATAAACAGAAGCTTGCTCGGGTAACCCAGGTCCGCAAGGAGCTGAAATCCCACATCCAGAGCCTTCCAGATCTGTCACTGCTGCCCAATGTCACAGGAGGTCTGGCACCTCTGCCGTCTGCTGGTGACCTGTTTTCAACAGACTAGAACAAATGATGTCTCCCAGTTTCCAATGTTACCAGCAGAAGTAAGAAGACTGGTAGTGACTGGAAATCCAGTCTTCCAAGTTCTACAGTAGGAAGGAACTTGCAGACCCTGCTTTCAACCTCTTGGCTGCTCATACTCACCCTCTCTCTGTCTACACCGGCTCACATTGAGGGGAGGAAAAAAAGCCAGTTTTTGTGAGCTCTGAAGGGAGTGGGGATACTCCATATAGGCAAACGTTTCTCATCTTTTTCCATACTCTTTAGTTGCTGTTTGCTCTTAGCACTTGTTACCCCCACGAAAGTCATGAGAATCATGTACATACATACCTGCAAAATTTTCAAAGAAAGGTTGACCATATAACTTTTTTTTTTCCTCTGTAAAAGTACCGTATTATTTCTGAATGTCTTGTCTGTTTTAGTTGGGTTTCTGAACCTCATCTCTGAGAGCAGTAGAGTGGCTAGTGGGCTTTGGAGGGGGGTGTGCGTGTGCAGGCTCTGTACTGTGGCGGCATCTACCGAGCAATGGTACAGAGAATTTTTTTTTCTTAAATCTACAGTTCCTCATTCTGTTGGGGGACTGTCACGATGGTGGTTCCTGTCGGGCATGTGCGTAAACTGAAACTCACCACAGGCAATAAAAATAACCAACTTTTCTTTGTGAACGAGAGAGCTTCCTAATTTACACTCTGCTGAGCAATGCAGAACTGGATGTTACCTAAGTGAGAGTGGAAGTAAATTTTGTTCTAGCTACCTTAGATTTATACCACATTTTTCCTCGTCATTATGCAAAATTAGATGGTTGCAGAAGCTTTGGTTTAACAAACTGAGAGGTTGGAATGGTGTATTGCAGCTGGTGATATCCCAGTGACGGGCACTGTCTGATCTTCTCTGAGGATGGTCACATTGAAAATACTACTCTGCAAATTCTCTCCATAGCTTTAGTGAAGGTATTTGATGAACAGAAGTTAAATGTGGTATAAATATTTATTTATATAGCAAATAGACCCATATATATGCACATATCCTGTATGCACATGTACCATGTCCATGCATGTAGGTATTAGAAGGATGCACTTAATTTTGTGTCACAGATTATTGAGAGTTGTTTTTTATAATTGGGAAAAGTTAAAAAAAAAAAAAGGCAAGTTTAAAATTAATAATTCCATTGTGTTGCTCGCTAATGTTTTAGCTGCCATGGGTGTAGTTACATTTCAGTTTGTGTGTTAGGTCTAACAAGCTGGACTCTGATCACTGAAAACCATTCCACTTCAGATAACAATTCTATTTAAATCGGGCACCTCTAACTATAAAACATTTTAAGTTTCTGGAAACACTTGATCTGATAATACAGGTTTTGTAACACAGGGGCTGAAATTAGTTGAAGTGACGTGCTGTGTTTGTGCCTCCCTATAGTCTTAAGCTGCTGTTGTCAAAGACATGAGAGGAAGAAATGCAAAGCTTGTTCTGCGTCCTCATTAATTTATTTTACAGGGTGTTCAGCAGCCTATTCAGTTAAAACAAATAATACAGCATTTTTTGGTCATTAAGTTAAGAAGCTCATGTCCTTCTTTTACTGACACTTCATTTTGTCCTTTTTTTTTTAAAAAAAAAAAAAAGAAAACAAAACAAACCCCACCACCTCCTTGCACCCTTACTGCCCAGCCAAGAAATGTGTTTGTAGTTTACAGGAAATTTTCCAGTGGCAGAACCATTCTTTCCATGACTTGGTTTGATTGTACTGCCTTTTATGGTCCAAACATGATTTAGATAAAGCACTGTACATTCTCTCTGCTTTTGCCAAAAATGAAAAACAAAAGAAAACCCCACCAAACCTCGAAAACCCAAACCAAAAGACTCGTTTCTATCCTGTCTCAGCTCAGAGTTACCCTGAGGCTGTTTTAACCAATAATTATTTTGACCATTGATTGAATGTGTATCCATTACAGGACAAAAAAGCTGTCATAAAAAAATTCTGTAGACAGATGTGTTGACATCTCACGCTGTTTTGGGCAGATCTTCTCAGAGTTGTATGTCTCTTGTTTTTTTTTTTAATTGAAATGTTTTGATTTTATTTTTTTTTTCCCAAATATATGTGTGTGTTTTATTTTGCTTAATTTAAGTGAAGTCTCGTGGTTTTTAATTTTATTTGTTTTACTTTCTGGGCAAAGGGCATCTGGTGAACTGGGTGACATTCTCTCAAGGTTAAACAGATTTCCCCAAGGTGTGTCTTTTTTTAACAAAAGCTTAAATCTGTATATGAATTGATTTAGGAATTAATTTAGACAATATAGGCTGCCATTTGTGACAGCAGTATATTCTGAAATGTCTCATAGATATCTATTTTTGAATAAAGAGGGTGTCGTTGAATAGTAGTGGTTTTACTTCTTTCCCCCCCCACAGTGCAGCTGTTGCTCTGACACGCCACCGGTTTCGTTTGGGGTTTTTTGCCCTGTAAAATCAGAGGCAGCGACTGCCGAAGGGTCCTGATGTCAGAGTTTGGGGGTGCAGAGTGTCGCCTGAGTCTGTCGAATTAAGTCACCCCTTCCGGCAGCTTAATGCCAAATCAATGTGCAACTTTCTCAGGTGATTACTGCAACGAACAAAAATAAAATGCGTTCCCCTGCACTAACCTCTGCTTTGAGGGGCAGAAGGCTGGCTGCTTAATTCAGAAGTGAATTTAGCTTGTGTGGAGGACATGTAAATAATTATTCTTGAAAAGATCCAAAGAAAGAAAAGTCAAACCTGGGAGCCTGGAAACTGGCTTCCCGGTACGAGCATCGGGAGCTGCTGTTCCCACAGGATTTGCGATGCAGTGAAGTCGGAGCCTCTCTGCTTTAGGGGAGGGGGGTCTCCCCCTCTTACTGGGTGTTAATTCTCTTGGAGGGTTCGGGGGGCCCAGGGGTTCTTCACTCCAATTAACTACTCTACGACGGTCTCTTTGGGCAAACTTAGTAATTGTTTCACATGCCTTGGAGAGTGTCTGTAAAGCTGCTTACATTTTTATACCAATTTACAAATCTGCCTTTAAAGAGACTATATTTAGCGCCGCTTTCCTGAAGGGCTTGCCGAGGTTTGATACGCAGCCTTCTGTGAGTAGGAGGGAGGCTGATGTGATTCCTTGCAGTTAAAAGCCACCTTTGTACCGTGTTTGTAGGAACTAGTGAGGTTTTCAAAGGCATAAAATGTGTCTGGTACTGGATGTCCTTTCTTGCCTTTGAGATTTATTTATTTTAAGAACAGAAACAGCTGCCTCCAAAAACACTTGATTGTTACGCAGCTTTCTGTGCAGTTAGCTACTTGGGTGCGGGGGGGCGTGCTCCCACGCTCGCCAGGTATGGCTGTGTAATGGTGTCGGCTTGTGTGTCTGTAGAAGGTGAGACCTTGATCCCACTTAACGAATGCTTAGGTCTGTAAGGTCGCAGGTTATAATGGTGATAAAAAAGCAAGGCTGGTGCCTCAGAGCGCCGGGTCACTTCTAAAGTTTATGTACATTTATCTTTAAGATTAGATAGAAAAAAGTATGAAATGTACCTTGTGCCGTTTGGAAAAAAGGGACTTTGTGAAATATTTGAATGAAACTTCACCACAGATGCTGGAATGAGACTGGGACACGCGTTTGCCAGTAACTTCACTTGCTGTTTGGGGTGCCGCCGGCGTTGGGTGCCTTCCTCCTGGGTGCGCTTTGCTGTGCTCTGGGAGGTTGAGGCGCACCAGGTTCCCCAGGGCTGGTGGTGTTTTGGAGATGTTTGGATGAGCCAGAAGGATTGGGAAGCTTTGGAAGCCTTGGTTCAGCATTGCTGCGGTGCTAAGATAAAGGCTTTTGTGTGTGCAGTGTAAGTATTATTTTTGTACCATCTCAGAAAGTAAATTCTTGTCTCTATAGGCAAGTAAAATGAAAGTGAAGTTTGAATCAGTGGTTTATAAAGCAGAAGGGTAAAAATGTACCTGTTAAAATACGGCGAGTAAAGAGTCTCGGTGTACAGGAAATACCAGGGGTGGTTTCACAAGCGGGAGGCCAAGGGATGGACGATGGGGAGGGTTGGAAGAAGAATCCAAGTCTGAGTTTTTACATACCTGCAGGCGTGGGTTACGTGGCTTTCCGCTGGCTGCGGAGGATCTGGGGCGTGCAGGGGAGGGCATCTACGCTGAGCCCGGGGGGAGGCTTGGTGAGGTGTCCAGCTCAGGGCTTCCCTAGCGAGTCCAGAAAGCAAATTAGCTGCTGTAAGGGATTATATTGTGAAAAGCAAGGTCTTGTGGAAAGGCGATTGAAAGGAGATGGGTGTGAATTACAACGTAAATACCTTCTTGTCTTCTGGAGAGGTGCTGCAGCCTTTCCCTTCTTCCTTCCCCTTTTCCCCCTTGCAGAAATTGTGTGAAAAGTCTGCTGGAAGGCAACAGTAGGTAGAAAATTGTTTCTTTATTTGTATTTCCAGTAGGGGCTTCACATGGCACCATTTAGCAACGAGTTCAATAAAAGCTAACACCATACCGAGCCTCCGCATATGCTGGAGCAGATGAAACGTCATGGTTGTGCTGGTCCGTCATGGTTGTGCTGGTCCGGAATGCAGGATGCTGTTACTGCAGGAGCGCCCGGGGCCCTGAGGGGGGGATCAGCGCTCCTGGCCCAAAATGCCCTGCGCAGGTAGGCAGCGCGGCGATGCTGGGGTGGGAGGCGAGGCGTGGAGGCAGGCTTCCCCCGGGGGAGAGGGGGCAGCACGGGCAACGCGCCCTGCGTCCCATGCTTGGCGTCCCCTTGTTCTTCCTGTTAACTGCCCGGCTTCTGCCGCGTGAATCAATGAAGCGGCCGTTCCGGTGAGATGATGGGACATCTGCCGCTAATTGTCACAGCAGATGACAATCATCTCTCTGCTGCAGTTATCAAATATGTTCTCTGAGGTAATTTGTTTGCTGTCCAGGGAATGGAAGCTGAAGTGTGTATCAATGCAGGACACCCAGCTATTTTCACCCTGCATCTGCCTTGTGTATTTTCCAGCACAGAGTTAACTGTGGAACGCTTTTCTTCACCTAAAACTCTGCGGCTTCACGGTTTTTCTGATGCTCTGGGGTGAAGGAAGCTTCAGACAGGACTTCTGTTTGGTTTTGATCAGCCACGCTCCCCACAGCAGTGGGGAAACCCCAAAACCTCCACTCAGCTTCCCCTTGGCTGTGTTGCTGTGGTTGTTCTGAGGTTTTTTTGGAGGAACCAGGTGGTGAAGCGTTGCAGATACCCCTGGCCAGATGCGGTGGCAGAAGCCACTGGGGATGCTTCTCTCCCACCCCTGAGCAGTAAGGAAGCCAGCCGGGGGGCAGGCAGGGCGGCTCCATGGGACCAGCCAGCACAAGTTCCAGCGGTGCAGCCCCGCGATGGAGATGCTTGCTTAAGGTAAACGAACGCTTTGGGCACAGAAAGACCCACCAAGCAGACAGCGGCCTGAGGAACAGGCGGTTTGAGCCCCCATCGAGCCTGGACCCTTGAAAGCAGTTGCAAATACATGTTACTTTCTCAGAGTTTTCCTCCCCTCGGGGATTCGATGTGTGTCGCAGCCTGGCTGGGTCACTGTGGTCCAGCGTCGTGCTGCTTCTGAGATGAATCAGTGTGAGAACTAATAATAAATGACAAGAAGATTTAGGGTCTTGTCTTTTCTTTCTGGGAAGACACGAGGAGCTGACCAAAAGCACGTCTGTGCCTGGCTGGTTCTCACCAGTCTCCTTACTGGTTTGTCTGTCTGAGTCCAGCCCGTACAGGAGCGGTGTTAAGGGCAGGATGGGGACCTGCCCGTTGGAGTGGAGGAGAGCTGGGACTGAAACCAGGGGGCTGGGCTGGGCTGGGCTCGTCGGCTGTTCTCTCCTGGGGGCTGTGTAACGGGTTCAGGCAGGCACGGAAAGGCTCTTTGAGCTGTAATTCTGCTTGATGGCCACACCAAAAGAACCATCTCTCCATGGTGCCTCCTGCACCTCCTGTGGCCTTGGAAAAGGGGGATGGCTTCCCATGGGAGTGCAATGGGAGCTCTTGCCATCTGGGGTTTATTATCAGAGAATCACAGAATCTCTCGAGCTGGCAGGGCCCCCCCCAGGCCCACCAGCCCAACTCCTGGCCCCACACAGGCCCAGCCCCATCACAGCAGATGGCTGAAGAGCGTTGGCCAGACGCTGCTTGAACTCAGCCCAGCTCGGGGCGGTGACCACTGCCCTGGGGAGCCTGTACCAGGGCCCCACCACCCTCTGGGGGAAGAACCTTCTCCTGATCCCCACCCTAACCCTCCCCTGGGGCAGCTCCAGGCCGTTCCCTGGGGTTCTATCGATGGGCACCAGAGGGAGGAGATCAGCGCCTGCCCCTTGGCTCCCCCTCGGGAGGAAGCTCTATTATGGGGGGTTTGTTTTGCTGCTTGCTGGTACCTCAGGTGTCCGGTTGGTTGGGTGAGCGTAAAAACGCATCTCTGTGTGTGGAGGAGGAGGGAGAGCTTTGGAGAGGCGGTGGGATTTGAAAATCCCAAAGAATCGTGCTTGTGCGTGCTCTGATTTATGGTAGTTTGCTCTAGCCTCGATCCATCAATGAAGGTAAGTTAAAGGTCCTCAGGTCTGAAATGAGTTTACAGTCACTTCTTGGCAAGTCAGCATCTCTGGTGAGCTGAGATGTATTAATAACCTCCCCTCTAAACGTAAGTAGTCTCGCATTGCTTTGGCACCTGGGCTAATGCTGAATTACAAATTCTCCCATGCAATGGATGCTGTAAATATTTAATTTACAATTTATTGCTCGCATGGCAAGAGTGCCAAAGAGTCTCGTGGGTGTAGCACAGTACGGCGGTCGGGCACCCAGGGATGTGCAGGGAAGCTGCCCCGTGGTGCGTGTTCACCCTGTTGTCACAGCCCTTGAAGGATGACTGAGGTGTGTGGGGCAAACACCCTTGGTCTTGATGGAGGAGCCTTAAGTAATTCATTAGGCTCTGCAAACAGGCTGGAAGAAAGGGGTGGTTGCTGGATAACGGGGGAGAAACCGGCCCTAACGAGAGCCAAACCCCAGAGCCAAACCATAAATACAGCATTTGGAGTTTCTTACGAGCTCGTTTCTCGTCAAAGCAGCCTTGCTCTGCCGAGCTTCAGATGGATGGGAGTGACCTTCAGAAATAGCTGTGCTAATGTTTATTTTATCAGGACCCAGCTTCGAACTGGAGGAGCTGCCGGTTATTTTTAAACCAGGCATTGAGCAGCTTGAAGCCTGGCTCAGCAGACCTCTGTGTAACAAATGCTCTTTAAAGTAAGGCTGTGCATCATCGCTGGCTCTGAGGAATGTTCCTGACAAGGGAAGGCAGCGCTGGGCTTGTGCTGTTAACTCCTTCGAGCACTGCTGCTCCTTTGGGGCCGTCTGTACTCTTGGGATTTGCGTCTTGGGGGTTGATGCTGCCAGAGCTGGGGGCTGGCGTGGTCCCCACGGCTCGCCTTTCTGGCTGCGGGAGGAGAGAATCCCCATCCCTGTCTCTCCTGGAGCTGCTGTCCCATTCCTGCCCGCAGGGTGAGCACTCTCAGCTCCTGTCCCTCAGGAGAGTTGCTGGTGGCAGCTCCTCAGCCCTCCCGGGGGCTGGACCCTTGCTCCCCACCTGCCCCAGTGAGAGGCACCACCAGCAGCCCCTCCACAGCCCTGCGGTGGAGTGGTCTCACCTGCGTTTTCTGGTGGCATACGAGAAAAGTAGGATGGAGAGATGTGGTGGCTGAACCTCCACAAGGTAAGGGGAGAAGGATCGTGTGGCCATCCTGGAGGGTTGTCTTGAAAGATTTTGGTGGCCGAATAACCCATTGCCGAACATGAAGCTGGAGCAGAAGCTGAGGCTGATACCTGTTCCCAGGCTGAGACAGAGCATGAGCAGCTCCTGCTGGTCCTCCCTTGGGGTGAGCAGGCCAGGGTGCTGGGGTGTCTGGCTGTGGACCCCCTGCCAGGCTTGGGGGAGGCGAGCAGCTGTGTCTAGAACACTGCACATGGAGATTGTATCTGATCTTAAACAGAGAGTGAAGCTGAAGGACGGGTTTTCCTGGGTAGGAAATGCTCCTGGCTCCCCATCCATCCCGGATCATGGCTGGGACAGGAGAGCCCAGCAGCCGCTGGCAGTGTCGGGGTAAATTTGGGACCATCCGGGCACAAGCTCGCTGAGTGCGGTCACCTTGTGCTACAGACTCACCCAGGCCGGGCGGTTGGAGGCTGGCCTGGGCACGTCCCCTGTGCCAGAGGCTGCTGTGGATGTGGGAAGATTTGGCTGCAGCGGGAGACCACCAGTTCCGTAGTGGTTGTTCTGGTGTTTGTTTAACAGGAGCAGGGAGGTTCCCAGGATGTTTGTGGGGAGAAAGCGCGAGGGTTATGTTCTGGCGTGGGAAGCGTTTATCTTCAGTGGTGCCTTGACCCCCGTTCCAGGCTTGAGACAAATCCCTGTGCTCCTCCTGCGTCCCTGTGCTCAGCCACCCCTTTCCCCTCGGCGCTGGGCTGGGTTTCGTGCCCCTCCATAGCCGTGCTTCGGCTGCTGGCCCATGCTGGGAGCCGCCGCTGGCCGCTCCGACGACAGCCTGGGTGTGCGAAATCTGTTTGATTTCCCATACGGGTTTCCTCTCCTGTCCTTAGTGCGCAGTCGTGCCGTTCCTGCCATGGGAGACGCGCCAGGAACGCCAGGCGTCTGCGTTGGCCTCGGGGCTGCGCTCCCTTGAGAGGCTGGGCACCGGTTCACCCTGTGCCGCGGGTGCTGCAGGGGACTGGGAGAGTCGTGGGGGTCACCATGGGCCCCGCAACGGCTTTTTCTGGGTACAACCCATCCTCGGAGAGGATTCTCAAAAAGAGCCGGGTCTGGCTTTAAAAGTGAAAAATAGAATTTTTTTATTCAGTGCTTGCATAGTTAGTTCGTGTCAAGGCAAGATCCCGTCCCTCAGCACGCGGTGCTCGCAGCAGCACGAACGGGTATCGAAGCGAATACCTTGGTTTCCCTATGCGCTAAGGTTATATGCAGTATGTATTTATAGACCTATAAATAGATTCGTTATAGGTGTATATAGCATATAAACAGGTTTGTGCTCACAGTATACCATCTTTACCCTATTGCATTCCGAGAATTGCAACGGCACGCGGCGGCACGGCGCAGGTGCCGTCAGCGCTGGGGAAGGTGGTGGCTCTGGTCGGTCTATGAGATCCGTGCTGCGGCCCGGGGCTGTCGGTGCTGCAGACAGAGGAGGGGGCTGCCCACTGCCCGGCTGCGCTGGGGGGCTCTACTGTGCCCAGGCAGGGTGGGCAGGCACGATGGGGACATTTCCACCCCGTGGGGTGAGGGCAAGGTGGTGAAGCAAGCGGCTGCCACAGGGAGCTCCCACCACCCCCGGCCCCTCTCTGCGGTCCCCGCTTCCATTGCTTCTCTCCCCGCAGCACCGAGCGCTCCCGGGGAGGAGCGCAGCACCGCAGCCGCTGCGTCGGGGTCGGGCTGGGCTTTGGCACCCCGCTTTCCGTGTGCCGCTGGGACCGTCTTGGGATAAAGCGAGTGGGGGGCCAGCAAGCCCCAGAGCAGGAGGGGAGGCAGGGTCTCTGTGGAGGGGGCTGCTGCGGCCGCTCACTTGGGCTGGGGTGCGATGATGACGTTGCGGTAGCCCTTCACCCCTGTCAGCTTGTCGCTCTCGAAGTCCACCATCAGCTTGTGCAGCCCTGCCTGGCTCGGCACGAAATCCAGCCTGAACTTGGTCTCTGCCTGCGGCTCCATGGGCTCCTCGCTGGGGGAGGGCAGGGGGTCAGCGGGGCAGCCCCTTTCCCTCCTGGTGACCTGTCACCTTCCCTGTGCCCGTGGTGCCACAGGACCGTGCTGGGGCCCCGCCATGGTGTGGCTGAATCCCCCACCCCAGTGAGGTGTGGGGCAGAGATGCTCCAAGCCCCCGTGCCCAACAGGGACCAGTGCACCCCCTAGCAGAGCCAGACCATGGGCCCACCCTCCCTGGGGGGCTCTGGGCACAAAAATCCACCCTCACCCCATTCCCAACAGCCTGGCCAAGTGAAGGGAGGGAAAGCTCTTACAGCTCCTTGATCTGCTGCCCATCAGTGAGGCCAGTGCCCTCCACCACGAACACGCAGTTGTTCAGGGGGACTGTGAAGGGGTTCACCAGGCTGATCTCTGCCACCAGCTTCCGCTTCTGCATCGGCTCTCCTAAAATCTGTAAGCGGGTGGAGTTGGACCCCAGAACCAGCATGCCGGGGGGCCGTGGTGCTCCCCCTGCCAAGGCAGGTCCCTGGGGATGCTGCCCAAGTCCCACTGGTGGGATTGCTGCAGCCCAAAGACTCAGATCTCTGGGACCAACCCCCCCAAGTGATTGCAGGAACCCCCTGTGAATAGGAAATATCCTCCCAAAACCCATCCAAGACAGAGTAGCTGAGTCCCTACCCTGATCTTGATCTCTGGATTCTGGATGTAGACATCCCTGAAGGCCACAATGATGTTGCCAGTCTCTTCCTCAGTCAAGAGAGCCACCACCTTGATGAGGTTGTCCTGGGTCAGGTTCCCCCCATACATCTCATACAGGATACGCAGGGGCACACTCTTCTCTGGAAGGGGAAGCAGAACAATGTCAGTGATCAGCCCCCCCAGGAACTCAGCACCTATGGCCCCATGCTGGCACCCCTCTGGTTTGGACTCCCCAGGAGCTTCTCCAGGTACCTTGCAAGCATGGGAAAGTCTTGGGGGAGCTGGGATCCCCCTGGCACTGGGCAAACCCCTATAAGGAAGGGGCACTGCAGGGAGGGCAGGCACCATGAGCTGCTGGCTAGAGCATCTGGGAACAAGCCTGTGCTGGGGGTGTCTTGCCTAACTGCTTCCCCAAGAAAATGGGTTATATTTAGCTGTCATCCACTCTCAGATCGACAGAGTTTTCCGAACGAGCCACAGACAACTGCAGCCAGTCACCAAGCACCCAGCTGGCTCCTCAGGGTGCTGCTGGGGTGCTGGGTGCCAGTGCTGGCTCCCACCCGAGCAGGGAGGCAGAGCTGCCGGCGCCCTGCTCGGGGCGGCGGGGAGGGACCTTGCAGCCTGGCCAGGGCTCCAACTGCAGGTGCCAGAAGTGACTGATGCTCAGGGCGTGGGGAGGGGAAGGAGCCACGTGCCGGGGCAGGACCCCAGGGACGCGCCTGCGCTGGGGCTCTAGAGGGGCTTTGCCAACGCTGACAGCCCGTGCTGGCCGTGGGGCGCAGCCCGGCTCCCCGGCAGCCGCCCTCGCTCAGCTCCGAGCATTGTTTATCCCAGAGCCCTTTGGGGACTGGGCTGTCTTGTGCTGAGGGGGAAGGAGGGCGAAGGCGTCCAGCTGCAGAGCTGCTCTGGGGAGGGACCCCGGAGAGGCCGTGACCGCTGGCAGCAGAGCCCGGGGCAGGACGTGCAGTGCTGGCGCATCAGCGGAGGCTGCGGGGAGCGGGACGAGCTCGGCACCGCTCCAGCTGGGCTCCCTGCGCCGGCCCGGCGTGCAGGGGTTCCCTAAGGGCTGCAGTTAGGGGAGCCCCAGCGTCTATATTCCCAGGGGGGGGGAAGCTTCAGGAGCTCGTAATTAAAAACTCAGAGAAAATGATGTTGGACAGGCCAGCGGGGCTCCTGCAGTGGGCTGGGCAACGTGTGGCCCCCACTGCCCCCCATCCAGGGAGGCCCCAGAGCAGCTCCGCAGGCACTCGCGGGTGCTGGTACCCACTGGTGCCACCACCACCAAGAAAAGGGGTGCAAGCGTGAGCAAGGGCAGCGTCCCCGTCCCTTCGGTGGCCAGAGCAGGCGCATTCGTTACTCCCTTAACGTGGCTCAACAAACCGCAGAGCGCTGACTGCCGCATTTGTCACGGGCCCCGTTAAGAGAGCAGATCTTGGCGTAGATTAAAAATTAGGCTGTTCCAGGACAGCAGATGTATTAAGTTTTCCAAGCCCTAAAGGGTCTGTGGAAAACTGACATAAATCAAACCCTTTGTTTAATTACCAGGCAGTAATGCTGATTTGTAACGAACAAAGGAAGGTTCAGCGGGCCCGTGCCAGGACAGCGCTGCGGCGAAGTGCTGCGAGACATCGCGCCCGGCCAAGGAGGAAACAGCTTCGGCGCTGCTCCGACCAGCCTGGGACCGCGCTATCGGAGCTGACCCGGGGTCAGCCCCGCTCTCCCTGCCTGTGGGAAAATCCTGCCGGAGGCACGAGCCTAGCCCAGCTCTGGCGTGCGAAGCAGAGGTGTAAGAAGAGCGGGAGGGATGCGGATGAGTGCAGCAGCGCGCCTTGGGACGAGCACAGCTTGCTCCCTCGGCATGACGGGCGCAACGGCTGGGACTTTTGTCCTGCTCTAAATGCATTTCCAGCCCCCTGCCTGAGCAATGCTCCTTATTGCTTCATCAAAGATTAAAAATCCACAGTAGTAGATAAATAAGGATGATGCTCTGAAGGAGGCATCGCTCACCGAAACAGCCTCGTGACAGAGCTGCAGCTCGCTTGAGTTCCCACCCGCCGAGGCGGTTGTTGGCAAACAGGGGTGATGCGGCACAGGGCTGCCGGATGGATGAACACACCGGCTCGGGGTGCTGGCTGTCTCTGTCCCCCAAGCTGTGCTTTAGCACTGACATTATTCCATGGGATCAAATAGAGATCTCTGATCACTGCCCTGTGCCAGCCCGGAGCACGTCGACCTGACAAACTGGGGGTAGTGGTACAACCGGAGGGGATACAAGCGGAGGGGATACCATCATGCCTGCAGCACCAGCAGTTCTCGTGCCAGGCTGGAGAAGCAAGGAGGGGAAGGCTGAAAGCAAAACCTGGCCCTTGGCTCACACCGTGTTTTCAGGGACGTTGGTCTCGACCCTTCCTGCTGCTCCCAGCTCCCTGCCCTGACCCCCCATCGGGACATGCCCAGCACGTGTTGCTGCTCCGCTGTCGTGTGTGCGGAGCTGGCAGCTGCAACCAGGGTTTCCCCTCTGGAAAGCTGTCAATGCAGCACCCAGACCCGTTGGTGGTGGTTCCCTCCCGCCGGCTGCAAGGGCTGCCCCAGCCCCCGGCTGGCATGCGGTCAGGCACGGCATTGCTCTGCCTGGGGGACCCATCCCTGGCCCCCACCCTGGCACTGCGGCCTTACTGCAGACCCCTGAGGTGCAGCTGAACACAGGAAAAACTGCTGACCTGACCCCAGCCCTCACGGAAGCATGCTCTCCTGGCTGCCAGCAGATCTCTTACCTGACCGGGGCGCGATGGTGACATTGAGCAGGTCCTTCATGCCGCACTGGGGCCCGACGGTGCCGTTGTAGCTGGCGGTTCGAGCACACAGCATGAGCCGGCAGACTCGCTCTGTGTCTGTGTTGTTGTTGATGACAGCGAAGACATCGAAGTCACAGCCGTTGTTTGCACCCTCTGACAGCTTGATCTTGAGGTGCAGCCCCTCATCCTCCTCCCTGACAGAGATCTGCTCGTGCTCTGCCTTCGCAAACACTTCTCTCTCCTTCTCAGACCCTGTGGTGCACGGAAAACCATGGTTCCCAAGGGGGGACAGAGGGGGCATGGCCTGGGCTGCCTGGCCCTGATCCCTGGAGCCCTCCTGCTGCAGCTACTGCATTAATTAATCATTCCCCCATCTGTTGCCCAACAGCCGCCCCCCCGTAGCATCTCTGCCTCCATCCGTACCCTCTGGGTACTTGTAGGTGTGGGTGATGTCCTCCCTCTTGTCCTTGCCCACACTCTTGGTGCTGATGTTCTTCCCCACGACTGAGGAATGGGTGGTCTTCTTCTGCGACCCGTCGCGGTGCACCACCCAGTACACCACATCGGCGTTGACCTCCGCAAAGATGAAGGGGATGTCATACTTCATCTGCAGGTCGCCCTCCTTGATGGCTCTGACGGGGGCCGGCCCGCAGCAGAAAACCCCTGCAGGGACCGGAGCTGCTGTCACCTCCCAGGGTTTGGCCACCACAGGGGCAAGACACAGCTGTAGCGGGGGGAGACCCTGCCGTGTCAGGGGCGCGGGGTGGGACAGAGCCCCTGCACGGTGCACGCTGTACCTTCGCTCTTCTCCTGGGGCGTCGGGTCCAGCGCCTGCCACCCATCGTAGCCGGGTGCCAGGTCTGGACGGGCCATCCAGGACTCCACCCAGCAGTGGAAGTTCCTGCAAAGGAAGCCAGGACATAGGGGCCTCAGCCACCCCCAGCCCCTGCCGGGCTCCAGGGAGGAGCTGGGGAAGGGGCAAACGCTACCCCAAGGCTGGGCAGGCTGGGGTCCCACTATGCTGCTCACCAGATCATGTCCTTGGAGCGCCGGTCCTCCTCCCCTGTCTCATTAAGGTAGCGGTCGATGACCAGGTTGCCGTTGGTGTCGTGGGCTGAGTTGTAGTTGGTCACCACCCGGCTGGGGATCCCCAGGCAGCGCATGACTGCAGGCAGGCAGGGGAGGGTGAGATGGGGGACCCTGGGGGTTTGCATGGCTCATACCCTGGGGAGTCCCAGGCGTGCACAGGGTTTGCACAGCTCCTGTCGCCTGGAGCTCCGGGTTTGCACAGCCCTGGGTTTGCACAGATCCCGTCCCACGGAGCCCCAGGTTTGCACAACTCCTGTCCTTCCCTTTCTCCACAAAGAGGTGCCCGGGGACTGATCCCCAGGACGAGCCGGTTCCTGCAGTTGTGGTGGGACTGGGCATGCCACAGGCAAGATGGGTGGCACTGCCAGGCTGCCAGGTTTGATATTGCGGTAGAAAAAAGGCACAAAAGAGGCTGCGAGTGCTTTTGAGGGAGTGCACGGGCAGCAGCATGCTGCAACCTCCTATTTAATCTCACAGCCGCCTTTTGCTGGGAGCGGAGCTCCCTGGGGAGCAGGGAGGCGGTTAGAACGCTTCAAAGGCAGGCTATAAACTTCTGAGAGTCACAGAAAATCCGCTTTAGTTTTCTGCTGGTTCTCTCCTTGAAAAAGGATCTCGTATATCTGTGGTACATCAATGCACGCTCACGCTCGTGCCACCCCACTAATGCAGCGCTTTTCTCAGGGCGAAATTGGGCGAGCGTGCAAGTGCGTGTGTGCACTCCTCAACAGAAGCGAGCCTGGGATTCCTCTTCTCTTTCGCCCCAGCCCACCTGCCGCGATGGCAGCGCAATTATTTTGATCTCAGTGGATTAATGACTTTATTGCAAACTTGACCTTAAAGCCGCTTTCCCTCCCTTGTGCCGTGCATCCAGCCCCTCCCTCCCTGCCCGGCTGGGGAGGCCGCGCTAATTGAAAAGCCAGAGCCCTTTTCTATCATTTTTCCCTCCATTTCCTGACAGATTAGAATAACAGACAGCTGAACTGCGAAGTAATCGTTGCAGGCTGATGATAATCAGCCCCAGTGGTTCCCTCCCGCTGCAGCACAGGGTGGAGGGCAAGGGGGCAGGGTGGGAGGGGACACCCGGGTAGCCCTGTCCTGTGGGGAAGGGGAGATGGGAGGCGTCTGTGCTCACCGGTACACCCCACGGCGGCGAAGACCCAGCACTGGCCATACTTGACCGGCTGACACCCAAAGTTCTTCCACCTCTTGAGAATATCCACGCTCCCGATCCAGGCCATCGGGCTCATCCCATCTTCGTAATGGTTGTCCCACCGCCCCGCCAGCACGCCCCGGTCCTCGTCGTTACAATTTACCTGCAGCATGACAAGAGGGGCCATGATGGAGGGACAGCAGGGCACTGAGGGGCAGGAGCGGGCTGGCGCGGGAGGGAAAGTGCCTTCCCCCCGCCCAAAGGTGCTGTCACCCCCATTAGCCACCCTGGAGCCACGCAGGAATGGCAAATGTCACCTCTCTGTCACAGCTTGGGTTGCAAGCTGTAGCTGGGGGGACAGCGGGGGGATGTTTGCAGGCCAGGGGGAGCCTGGGGACACCCTGCTGGGTGCGCTGGTGGCCAGAGCTCCGTAGACTCACCATGGCGCTCACCACCCTGCCGATGTACACGGGGTCGTTGCGGCGGGAGCAATCCCGGTCCTGGTCCCTCAGGAATTTGGGGTTTGTGTCCAGCAACTTGAGGCAGATGGACAAGACTTCATCCTCAAACTGATGCGGAAAGGGGAGAAAAGGTGTGTGAGGTCCCCATGGTACACGGGGGCTCTCCTGCCTCTGTCCTCACCCCCAGGCTCACCACAACGCCCTGCCAGCAGAGCTGCCAGGCACATGGGGGTCATGCATACCCAGGGTCCCCTCCCCAAGCCACTGTCCGCTGAACGACACCCCCTGTTCGTGCCACCGTGACAAGGGGCTGGCACTGCGGCCGGTGGAGGCTCAGCCTGCGAAGCCCAAGGACGAGCTCCCACCATCGTGTCGGAGCTTCCTGCAGACGCTACTGCAGGGGGGTCAGGCACGGACCTGACCTGCAGGGAAAAACCCTATTTCCCATCACTGTGCGAGCTCCAGCCCTTCCCCGAGTTGAGGCGTGGATCCTGCAGGTGCCATGGGCACCCCCACTCCTGCCACCCCCACAGCCCCTCTGGACAGCCTGGAGCCCAGGGAGCGCAGCCGGGGCTCCCCCTGCACTGGGGCCCAGCACGTTCACGGGGGGCTGCGGTTCGGGGTGCAGGCGCTGCCTTATCGGTACGGCCGGCACGGTGCCAGGGAGCACGTTATCGGGCACTGGCTCCCAGCAGAGCGTGGCCACCCCGATTAGAAGTTTGTGGCCCTGGGGCCCCCGGGAGCTGTGCAGGAACGTTCCCCTCATTCTGTCAATGCTCTGAAGTCAGCACGGTCCCCTCGTGGAAATGAGATCTTGGTCTGTTTGTCCCACAGCTGCGTGGTGGGGCCGGATTCTCCCTGAGGTGCTGGCTGTGTTCAGGCTGCGCGTTCGGGGGCACACACGTGGCATCAGCCCTGCGCTCTGCAGCGCCAGGGCTGCATGGTCTGAGGGTCCCAGGGGTCCTGGGGGGCCGTGCCCCACTCACCTGGCCAAAGTTCCAGGGGACAGAGGTGATGTAGTCACGGGAACCCTGGTAGATGAGTCCCTGCTGGGACAGCACATACTCGCAGCGCTCGTTCTCGTCTCGGAGGAAGACTGTGTCCTCTGTGGGAAGAGTGAGAGATGGGGACAGTGCTCTGCCCCGCATCACCTGGCCCTGCTCAGAGCCTCCCCAGGGACATGCTGGGCAGCAACTGGGATGGATCTGGTGGGAAATGAGGCAAGAGGGGCTGGAACTGCTCCTATCTGAAAAAGCTGCTGGAGAATTTCAATCCAGTTTGATTTGAGCTGATGGGAAATTTTCAGCAGACTTGTTGTTTTCTTTTACATTCTTTCTTATTTGTCTCTTTTTTTCCTCCCTTTTGTTTTATGGAGTTGGGTCTTTCCCCAGGAGGGAAAACCTCCCTGGTAGGAGAAGCAAGCAGTGGGAACCGGGTGCGCTGGCTGAGATCGCAGCTGAAGCCATTTTGCTCACACAGCAGTTACTGCTGGAAAAAAATCCCTATTTACTGGAAATGTTTTCGCAAAAAAGAAAGCCAACACATACATCCCTATCACCAGCCCCTTATCTCGACGGAGCTGGCACCAAGCCTTTGGGATTCAGGAAATGGGCTGTTTCAGCCCAGGTCTGGCCAGGTTGAGCGGGGCAGCTCCCGGCTGCTCCGCAGGGCAGAGGAAGGACGTGGAGAGATGAAAATCCCGGCTGTTGTTTTGCCCTGGGTCATTAAACTCTGCCCTGGTGGGGGTAATTAAGGATAATTAAGAGGGTTTTCCTCCACTTGCCATCCACCCAGGAGCTGGTGCCAGGGGCTGTCCAGGGCTTCAGACCAGCACTGCAGAGGTGAGCTCCTGTGGGGTGGGGGCAGCCCAGATGGGGTGTCAGTTTTTTGGGGTGCAGGTAAAAGGTGCTGCATATGTTCTGGGGTGGGGGGTGTTGGTCACAGCTTGAACCTGCTGAGGGGACTGTGTGGAGGTGGAAGCAAAATGGAGATTTCTGCTTAGGCATGAGGGCGGTGCTTGGGGGTCTGCAATGGGCTGAGACCCGTGGGGATGTGCTGGCCTGGCAGAGCTGGGGGTGGCTTGTGCTTTTCTTACCTGGGAGCCCTCAATCTTGGGAAGGTGAAAGCCTCACCTGGGTGCCAGGCGTTAAAGAGCAGGACAAACTCCCCGATCTGGTAGCTGGAGCCCTGGTAGCTGGTGGAGGCCTCCAGTGTGAGGCTGTAGCGGCCGATGCAGGCGTTTGGGGGGGAGCAGAGCGAGACACAGAGGGAGTCCCCGTCCTGCTGCTGTATCACAGCGCTCCAGCCCGATTCCTCCGGGAAGTCGGTCACAGCAAAGTGGGACTTGGTTCCTGATGTCTCGCTGGAGCAGGGCCCTGCCAAGAAGGAGCACATCAGTTCTGGTTCTCCAAGGCCCTGGGAGCCCCGTGCCAAGGGAACCTGCCCCGCAAGTGCCCTGCGGTGGCTGCCCAGGCCTCTGATCTTGCAACCCAGGACTGTTCGCTGTTTGGTTTGTCAGGTACTGGGGCACAGGGCAGCCCGGCTGTAGGAAGCTCAGATGTGTCTCTTGCCCTTTGGGAAGGGGCAGGACAGAGGGACTTGGCCCCTGGGTGCCAAGGGCCAGGAGAGCAGAGGGGGGGGCTTGCCCCAGTGCCATGTCTCCCCTCAGCTGCACCCACTCCTGCCAAGTCCCTGTGCTGCACAACGCGGTCCTGCTGCAGCCCGCGGTGTGGGGGCCCCAGCAGAGCGCTGCTGCAAACCCCAGAGCCCCCATCATCTGGGTGCTCTTGGCAGGAGCCCCACTATGTGTGTACGGCCTCAGGCGTTGCTGCAAACATCCCTCAATTAGTGGTTACGTCAGTGGCTGCAGCGCTCGGGCTGAGGACAGCATGATCCCTGCCGGCCCCTCCAAGCACGCAGCCGCGTCCAAGCCACCTGCACCCGGCTGGCTCCGAGCACGGCTCCTCCGGGGAGCGGTGACGCCCAGCGCCTGCCGAGCGTGGCCCTGTGGCGATGCCAGTGCCGGTGACCGTGCAGGGCTGGCTGGCAGCCGGTGCCGCGGGGCCACTGCGGTCTGTTCCCCCCTGCACCGGGAGCACAGCCTTGGGCTAGTCCCCTGCCAGCCTTCACCCGCAGCGTGGGCAGGGCGCCAGGCGAGTCACCAAAAATACTCATGAACTCATGAGAGTGACACAGTTTCTCCTCTCCGTTCCTTCAGTGAGGCTGGGCTGAGCTAACCCTGTCCTGGCGCTGCCGTGGGGATGGCCAGCCCCGGCAGCCTGCCGCCGCCTCCTCCCTGCCTGCAAAGCCCACGGCACCCCCCTGGGGCCCAGGCGGCTGAGCAGGGCCCTTTAAACACGCCTGCTTTAAAAATATGGGCTCTATTTTTGCACGGAGCCATTCACCTCTAGCCTGCGGGAAGTGGTAGGTGGCCTTGGTGGCCTTGCTGTCCCGGGAGGGCCAGGTCTGACAGCGCCTGCCCTGGCTGCGCAGCCGGGCGCCTTTGCGAGAGCCAAAGCACCTTTGTCCCTTTTTGCACAAGCTCCGGGGCTGTGCTTCGGCCGCGGCTGCCAGCCTGTGCCCCCACCTCAGGGGGCTGCACTGGGGGCCTTCTCCTGGCTTGCAAAACCAGCCTGGGATCGCCCAGGATGCAGCCTGACCTTGTAAAACCCGGCGGGTTTGAGCAGTGGGCGGGCGGACGCCTGTCATGGCTCCCTTAGAACTGGGGGCAACGGGGGAACTGCTGGTTTAGGGTGAAGCCAAGGGGTGCTGGGTTGTATTTGTCACCCCACAATGTGATCAGAGCTTTCAGGGGCTCCACTTTTCAGTGGAGCTTCACTTTGGGTTCTGGCCCAGTTGACTCAGCAGGATGCTGCAGCCCCAAAATAACTCTTGCCCAAGAGTTTCCTCTCCCTTTACTCTGAACTGGCAGGGGCCAGAGCTGGCTGCAGGAGCAATGTCCCTGTCCCCACTGCTCCCAGCAGGCTCTCTCCACGGCTGCAGCAGCAGGAGAAGCCCCCAAAACGACAGGGACCTGCTGGATGCTGCGCCTGGCTCCCTTTACTGCTCGGACAGGGGACATGCAGCAGGGCTGTGCTCTGGGGAGGCTCAATGGGAACGTTTCCTTTCCCCAGGGTTTGTGTTTCCTGAGCAAATCCCGCTCTGGGGATGTCTGAGTGATGGGGGGGCGGGGGTGACTGGGTAAAAAGACCATCAGGGAAAGTGCTGTGAAACCCTCTGGCTGAAAATATTTGCTTTTGCTGATGTTTGTCAGAAGGGCAAGAGACTTGGGCAGGTTCCCCTGCTGCGAGCAAGGTGCTTGCCAGTGAGCCAGCATGGCCCTGAGTCTGGCTCAGCCACGGGGGGAGGCAGCCACAGCTTTTTGTTTTATTTCTTTATCGCTTCCCTTCAGCTCTTGTTACGGAGCCAAGTTTCTACTTTTTTTTCTCACCGTCTTGGTACGAAAGCTGTGCACAGCACCAGCCTCTGCCGGGAGGGGACGGGGTGGGGGGATACACAGGGTATGTGTGAGATGCGGAGGGTGCCTCCGTGCTGCACCCCCGTGAGCGTGGGGCGAGCCCTCGGGCAGGGGCAGCTCACCGCAGCAGGCACTCACCCGTCTCCACGTTGAAGGCGAGTTTGTCCACCCCCTCCTCGTAGCTTCTGCCTGAGAAGTGCAGGGTGATGGTGAAGGGCTGCCCCCGCCGCACCACCAGCTGCTGGCAGCCCATCTCTGCCGTCCGGTGCTCCCGGCCGTTGCGCTCGCACTGCAGGTCCCATGAGTCCAGCACCAGATCTGCGAAGGCAGAAATGTGTACAGCTCTCCCGTCCGTCCTGTGCTCCCAGCCCCGGGATGCAGCTGTACCCCACGCATGAAGCCCCCGTGTTTGAGCTGGAAGGGATTGCTGTTACCCCACCCTGAGCCCTGGGTTTTTGGACCTTGGTGCTGGGTTTGGGCTGCCTCCTCCCCCCGAGCAGCCCTGTCCTCCCCCGGTGAGTCCAGCACAGCCCCGAGTGCTGCGGCCGTGCTGAGCCCTGAGCATCCCTCCTGGAGGGAGGTCACACTCTGCGGTACCACCACAGAGGACTGGCACCGAGTGCTGCCAGAGCAGTGCCGGCTCCGCAGTTCGCGGCATCCAGTGCTGAAGCCAAGCCTGGGGCTCATTTCTGCTTTTGCGGGGTGTGGGGTCTATTGGCCAGTGTTTGCTGCCTGGGTGCCCCAACCCAAACAAGCTCCGCTGAGCCCAGGGAATGTCAGGGATGGTGCTGTGCCTCAGCCAGGCAGAGGACAGCTCTCCAGGCAGCTTTAAAGCTCCGCTGACAAATTGGAGAGACAGACTGTAAATTCGGTGACAAAGAGGGTGTCCGATTCCCTGGCCTCGGGCGCTCTGCTCTGCCTCCCAGCCGCTGATGCAGGCAGGGCTGTGTGCCCGAGCAGCCGGCGGCCACTCTAGGTGCCGCGCTGGAGCGATGCGATATCGTTCATCATCGCTCAAGGCCAGCGACCCTTGAATGCTCTGCCGGCAGATGAGTTGGTTGCCAGAATAAGCAAAAGTGTTTAGCGCTTAGAGCGAGCTCAGCGCCAGTCAGGGACCGGGGTGCTGCGTGAGGGGTGATGCTCAGCTTGCTGCCCTTGTGCCGCAGCTCTCCCTGGCTGTGCCTGCCTGCTTGCGTGCCAGCAGTGGTGCTCACCAAGCCCTCCTCGGGCTGGTGTCAGGTGGAAATAGCTGACCCTGAACTTGCTGATCCCAGAAGTAAATGAAAACCCCGCTCCTGGCTCTCCAGGCGTGGGGATACCACAGTGAGCATCCAGGGAGGCGGTCAGGCTCATTGCCAGTCCCCCTCAACGCAGTGTGAGAGCTGCTGCGGACAGTTGGGACTGTCTGTAAATAAGGGGATGGTCTCTCCAGCCGGTCTGTCGGGACCCTGGAGTGGGGACACAGCACAGAAAGGACTTGTCCCTTGCCACCTCCCCATCTGTAAGCAGAAGCATGGCGCCGTGCTACAGCACACAAGCTGTTTGCGTGTGAACCTTGCTGATGCTGAACTGAACTTGTTGCAAATAAACATGTTAAGTGAGCAGGACCGGGGCTCTGCCTTGTCCCCGTCATCCAGGGTCATTGTCCTCGGTGGTTTTAGCAAAAAAGGGGGAGTTTTTCAAACTGCAAGTGCCTCTTCCTGAGCTGATTGGTGGCAAGAAACGGGTGGGGAAGGGGTTGCAGTGCCTCCAGGGCGTACGGATGACAGCGGGATCCCAGGTACGGCTGTGCAGGAATAAGGGCTGCCTGGGGTGTAGCCGCTCAGCTTTGTGATGGGGGCTGCCAGTGCCTGTGCCCAGTGCCTGACCCCAGGGACCCCCGCTGGCGCTGCTGTTGAGAGCCCGGTGAGCTGGGACAGCCCGTGGAGCAGAGTGATGTTGTATCACCCGGAGGGCTGTGCACCCGTCGGTACTGCACAGTCCTGTTTCCCGGCACTTTGGGGACAGCTCTGTGGGAGGTGGGGGTTCTCTTTGTCCCCTCGTGCAGTTTGAAAAGCCACCCACGTGGAGGGGTTTCTGAAGGCCAGAAGCATCGCTTCTGGTTGAACCTCCAGAAATCCTCCTTAAACCGGAGTGGGACATAGGCACAAGCTCATAGTCCAGCTGCCAACACTCCAAGAGCACTTCAGGCTTTAAATAGCACCAGCCTTGATTCTGCAAACACTGAGGCGCTCCAGCAGCGGAGAGCATTGGTGCTGCGGGGGGGAAGGGAGCGGACCCTGCACAAACCCGCGCTTTTCTTGTCGTCGCTTACCTCTGGTCTAGCCTTCCCCACTCCCTACCGCCCTTGGCTCCAGGTGAGGGGCCAGCACGCTGACCCTTGCCCCAGCCTGCGATGGCCCGGGGTGCCACCGGGTCCCGACTGCAGGAGCGTGTCGCTCCCGGGCGTCCNCGTCTTACCCTCGGCCATGGTGCCCTGCGCGGGGTATCGCGGTGCTGGTCCCGGTGCCGGTGGAGCCGCCCGTCACCGCCGCCCGGCTGGCCCCGCCGCCCGCTCCATTTATACCGCTGCCGCCGCACACACCCCCGCGGCCGGGACGGTGGAGGGGAAGAAAGGGAAAATAGAGTTTCCAGGAAACCGAGTGCTTTCGGTCCCACCTATTTAAAACAACCACTAAAAAAAAAAAA
>VWZZ01001032.1:156706-181511 GCA_013399095.1 Psophia crepitans
AAAAAAAAAAGGGAAAAAAAACCGCCGGGGGTTCAGCGCCCGCCCAGAAGCGCCGGGGCCGGCCCCTACCGCGGGGCGCAGCCCCCCCGGCCGCCGCCCCCCCAGAGCCTCCCCCGGGCAGGGGCTGGAGACGCCGCCGGTTGATGGGGATAAAAAAAGAAAAAACAAGTGAGGGAAGGAGCGGGACTGTGCCGTTTGCAGCAGAATGCCATAAACCTGACGAATGTTTTCTCCTTATAAAGTTTTCTTCCTCCGTGCCTTATCTCCATGCCCGGCCATTTCTGGCAAGGGATGCAGCTGCTCTGGACTGCGGCGGCCAGCCCCCCTTCCCGTAAACGCATCCCTAAGAGACTCCGTGGCCGAAGGGAAAATGTGCTGGGAACTTCGCTGTTTCAGGGAAAATGTGCTGGAAACCTTGCCGTTGGGTCGCGGGCATGGTGCCATGGAGAGGTGTGCACGGAGCAGGTGATGTAGGAAAAACAGGGGTTAGGACCTTAAGTGTATGCCACCTCAAATATCCTTGACAGTATGTTCCGAAACCGCGGTAACCAGGGTAGGACCTCTCAATGGGTCAAGGATTTCGGACAATAGGGTTCTGGAAAGTGTTCTCGCCTCAATGGGCTAAGGGTTTAGAAAAATAGCACTCTTCAAGGTATTCTTTATTGTAGGTATATATAAAATATATCTAGCCTTGGAATAGTATCAAGAAATAGTGTATCCTCAGCTAACCTGTATTGATTATACTATGAAAATGCACACCCCCTTTGTGGATAATGAGCATGCTAATTAAGGGAACTCCCCAAATGTTTGAAACGTAAAGTAAAATGTGTATGTAGGATTAGGGTGGGTGAAAGGTGGGTAAGAGTGTCTAAGGGTAACCACCAGCTACATTTTGTTAGTATAAAAACAGAACGCTGGTGTTGGATGCCTGGCACCTTACTCTGCAGACTAGAAATAACCCCAAATCTCTGCCCTGTGTGCTGGTTGGCTCTTCGCACACCGGGTGAAGAATCCAGATTTAGGGACAACACAGGGACTGGTGCTTTTCCCGGCAGCCCTTGCCCCACGCACTGGCTGTCCCTCTCCTGCTCAGGGGTCTCTGGCCCCTGCCTATCCTGTCCCTCCCTGTGTACCCCAGCAATGACCCAACATGCTTGGGATTGCCCAGCAGGGGCAGAGGGCAGATGCCCCCACACCTCCATGGGGTCTTGCGGTTTGGTGCGTTGCTCCAGCGGAGCTGTGGGTCCTGAGGACCTTCTTGGGATGGCAGAGTCCTGAAAGTGGTTGGGGTCTGTCACGTGGCATCCTCAAGGTCACCCCACAGGGCCCACCGCTGTGCCTTGCTGTCCTGGGCTCTCCCCATGTCCCAGTGTGCTGTTCCAGTCATGCAGCTGGATCCACTGTCCCAGTGCTCAGGGTGGTCCCGGTGGGAGCCCCTGCCTGCGGGTGATGCTTCCTGCTGCAGGCATGCTGCAGCACTGCACTGGGAGGGTGTGCAGTGAGATGTGCAACCTTTTCCAGCTGCACAGAGCTTTTTGGTACAGGCAGTGTCACAGTGAGGTCTGAGCATGCTTACAGCAGATTGAATATCTGGGAGAAGCCCCACGAGCCAGGGATTCCGGGCCCTGGCCTCGCCGTGAGGGGCACACGGCTGATTTTGCAGCAGCACTGCCCTGCGCTACGCTGTGTGGCAGCGGGCAGGGGGCCCTGGAAGGGCAGCATCCCCTTCGCGTGCTGGGGGGAGCCCTCTCTCTCATCACCATGTGTGAGGGAGGTATGGAGAGAGGTTAAAGCCAGTACAGCAAATCCTCGCTGAGGGAAAGCTTGGGACAGCTGGTTTTAATGAAAGCCAAAGCCATCCGTGCACGCTCCACGACGAGTGTGCACAGGCTGGGGGTGTGCAGCTGGGGGGAACCTTCGCCCGGCACACCGCCAGTGTAGGCACTGGTCTTCTCACCCTCACCGTGGGGTGTACCGTGTGGGTACTGCCTGTGAGCACTGCCCCGTCAGTGTGCCGCTGCCATTACCACCACAGGTCCCGCTGTCCTTGCTCAGACTCGGCAGGAGCCTCTGAAAACATCATGCTCTTCCTCCTCCCAGACCCCTTTGTGCCGGCAGCATGGGCAGAGCTGGGTTGAGCTGTTCCTGTGGATGTAGGGAGGACTCACTGGAGGTGGGGGTCCAGGGGGCTGCCTGGCTCTCCAGGCATCAGGGGCTCAGGAATCCCTCTCCCCTGCCAAGGTGCTGTGGGAGCCCACAGCCCCACTGGCAGACGGTTTTGCCTGCCCGGATCTGACCTTGCTCCCAGGGCTGCTTCCTGGGCGCAGGAGGCATTGCCATCGGCAGTGACACGTGCCGGTGTCTTTGGATTCACGCTGGGGAGTGCAGGGTCTGATTCTGCCTGTACAAGCCTGCTCTTCCTCCCTTACCCTACGTGAACTTTGGATGCACTCAGCAGCCCGAGGTCCCGCGCTTGGGATGTGTTTCATCTGCTCTGGGTAGCGTGTGACAAGCAGCCCGTAATGGCATTGTCTGCCGCAGAACAATCGGAAACAGATTTTTCTTGCTCAGCTCCAAAGCAGGAGCACTTCGTTGCCGTGAGGGGTGTTGGTGTGTTTGGGGTGCACAGCGTCAGGCAAGCCGAGGTGCCTGGCGCTGGTCAGGCTGTAGGGACTAATTTCTGTCTGTTTTTCTGGCCAAGCACAGAGCAGGAACAACTGACAGCGTCTGTCCCTGCTCTGGCACCTCTGTCAGAAACGGCAGGAGCTGAGTGTCCGCCTGTTCCCTGGGGTTGTCCGGGGAGCCCCCAGCTTGGTCCCAGCATCTCAGCGAGAGGAAACCTCCCTTGTTTCCGGCCACTTCACTCACCATCACGTATCACAGAGGCATCTGTCTGCCCAGGCGCTGGAAAATGCCGTGCATGGAAGCCCAACCACACTGATGGCCTTATTTTCACTCTCCTTGGTAAGACAAGGTTGCATTAAGAGGCTGTTTGCACTGTCGGATGCTCGAAATAACTCCTCATTTGCTCAAGGTGTTCAGCAGAGGACTGTGACTTCCCTGCACCCACCCTGGTCTTGGAGTTGCTTCAAAGTGCTGGTTTCTCGCCTTTCCCAGTCCCGCACAGGCAGAGGCTCTGTTTGCTTTCCTGGGTGTGTGCTGGGAGGCTGGCAGCCCCCGGCTGCGCCCGCACATCCTGACTCAGTCTCTTGTGCAGGCAGATAAACAAGCTGTGAAAAGGGACAGTGTCTTCCTCTGAGTCGTCCTGTTGAGTTGTCAACCGACTTTAACAGATCTGCCCGGTTTCTGCCTGCATTGCCTCCTGCCTCAGGGCATCCCCCAAAGCGTGGCCCTTGGCAGAGCTGTGAGCTGCTGCCTCCCACAGCCCTCTGAAACTGGTGTCTGCTCCTCACCTCACACAGCAGCCCCAGCAGCAGGAGCCCCTTGGCGGGGAGCCCGGCATTGTCTGGTCCCTGCTCCAGGCTCCCTGCTGGGGTGGTGCGTCCGGAAAGGGGGTGGCAGGGCTGGGATGCAGCTTCAGGAAAAGGTTAAAGGGTGAGAAAGTGTTTTATGTTCCTGGTGACAGTGTCAGCGGGAAGCGTTTGTGGCTGACCATGGGGATCCCGGCACGTAGTTATGCTGCAGTTATCCCTCACTCCTGGGGCTGGAGAGGAGCTCTGACCTGCAAGCATGGAAAAATATTGCAAAAGGATGGGGGGGGTGGCTGGGAAATACCTATAGCTGGTCTGTGCCTGGTAGGGACCAAGCCGAGGGCTGGGCAACGATGGCAGACAGGACCCGTAAGGGCACCACAGCCCAGGGCGAGGGAGGACAGGCCGGCGGATGGGGGAAACTGGGGTCGGTAACTGGGGCACGGGCAGATGCCACCGTTTGGGGCAGGGGCAGCAGTCGGCTCTGTGTGGACATCACTCCTGTTCCGAGGCTTTGGGTCACTGCGGGCAGCTCTGGCGCTGGGTCAGCAGTTGAGCACGATGGGCTCAGTGCTGAGCTGAGGCTCCCACGGCAGCAGGGCTTCGGGATCTGGCATGAATGGACTCTTCCTCCCGGCCGCAGGCAGTGCCAGTGGGGCAGGAGGGGGCAGCTGCCGTCCAGGCCAGGCAGCATAGCGCAGAGAATAGGCATCCTGCCCTTTGGGAGAAGTGGTTTTTCCAAGGAAAAGCAGATTGGCTTTCCATCTGGCCCCACACCCAGGTCCAGGGAGTCCAGTGGACGCAGTCTCATGGGGTTGAAACGTCCTCTGCTCACAAGGCAGGAGGAGGCACGTGCTGGCAGCGTTAGACGCTGTCCTTGGGCTCTGGCTTACAGCTCTTGGCTCACGCTGGGCGAGGGGCTGTTACCGAGAGTGCAGAGGCCGGCCAGCCAGCTGATAACCAGCTTCACAAGGCACTCCAACCTTCTTCTGCGTCTGAAGGGGGGTTGAGGAGGAATTTGTTATGTCACCATCTTTGTTCTTAGGCCAAGTCCATGTTTTTATTTGAAAGAAAGGAGAAACACAAGCCTCTCACGTGTTTCTTGATTTATTCAGTCTCTGAGCTCAGTGTGGGGGCCGGAGGGCTGGAGCAGGGCTTCCCTGCCGCCCACTGTGCGACCCGATCAGGAGGGGGCTTCCCTGGCATGGGGCAGCCCCCTCCCACTGCCCTGGGGTGATGGGACCCGTGGGACCTGCAGGTGAGCAGCAGCAACATCTTCTCCAGCCGTGTCAAGCCTTGCTGAGCCAACGGCCCGGCACGGCCACGAGGCCGGTCCCAGCCGCTGGCAGGATCTTGCAGTACAGCAGAGCGGGCTGCGGTGCTGCGTGGCACAGACACATCCACTGCTGGGGGAGCCGTGAGTGGGGATGCGGTGTTTCGCAATTTGAACTGGTTGAACCCAGTGCAAGTTGAATTCCAGTCTCCCAGTGTCATTTCCCAGCAGTTTGCTGGAAACCCCCCAGCCCTCCTGCCTCCAGGGTGCCTATTCCTCCAAGGCGCCTCTCCCCAGCAATCCCTCGCTGCCCTCCTTGCACACAGGCTCTGGTGGGCTTTGTGGGGGGAAAGCAAGAGGTGTCTGCACGCCCCAGCCGTGGCCCTGGTGTGTGGGGTGCGTGTTGCGTCTGGACTTCAATGCCTGAAGCCACGTGATCCCCCAGGACTGACACGCCAGCGATGCGCCTCCCCGTGTGGGGGGGGTCTGTCTGTTCTGTGAGGGGTTCCTGGGGCTGGGTGTCCGCCGGAGCCCTGGGCAAACACTGGCACACACGTGTTTTCCAGCAGATCCTCGGGACGGGGCCCAGCCGGGGCTTTGGAAAGCAGCCGGGCTGGCCTTGCCCGGCCGGACTGGAGTTACATTGGGCCACCAGAGGTCAACCCTTTGGTGTTACCTGCCAACCTTCCTGTTTTCCTTTGGTATTGCTTCTGTCTTTGGTTTTGTTTTTCTGTTTGTTTGCTTGTTTGTTTGGGATTTTTCATTTTTTATGGCCACCCTGCAGCACCAGACACCTTGGCTTGATGGTGGGTGAGACCTGAGTTCGCTCTGTTGGAGCAGGAGCTGCCCTGGGACACCTCTGCTTGCTGCCGCTTCTGAAACCCTTGCGAAGTTGAGGATGGTGCTGCATGGCTTTGTGTTGCAGTTCAGCTTCCTCTTGCATTAAGGGCTCTCTCAGCGTTTATGAGCTGAAACCAGACCCGGTGTCTCAGTTGGCCCCAGGAGGACAAATCCAGGCACGACTGTGTTTCCGCTGCGGCATGGGCCAAGTTCCCATCCTGTGCTTCAAATGTTGGGGGTTGCTGTAATGGGAAGGGGCCCATGGCAGCTCTGCTAGCACCAGAACTGCTAGGGGTCCTGTCTGAGGGGTTCATGTTGTCTCACTTGCGGTTGTCCCTGTGCCTTAGTCTTGCCACCCATCGTCCGTGCTTTCTCCTTGCTGGGGATGAAGGCACAGCCGTGGCTCTGCCTGTTTCTTCCTTCCTCTTCCCTCCATCTCTCTGTGGTTGATAGCTCAGCGTCCCTCCTGCCCCCGCAGTCTGCAGGGCAGGGCTTGACGGGAACCTGGCAGGGAGGAGGAAGAGGAAGAGTGCAGTTGCTGACCTTAGCCAAAGCTCCCTGCTCAGTGCCAACCCTGGTACCAGCCGCTCCGATGGAGTGAGGAGCTGCGGGGGGACGGTTTCCCCAAGAGCTGCCCTGGGGAAGAGGAGGGCAGTCCCCTCCCGTGGCTGGTGTCCTCGCCTGACCCACGGCCAATCTCTGTCTCCAGGCTGGTTTTGTTTTCTTCTGCATCTAACATTTATTACCTTTCTTCCTTTCAAAAAAAAGGTATTTCTCTGGCCCTTGTGGGAGCTCCCGTCCACAGGCTGGGCTGGCCACGGTGTCCCCTGTCCCGGCACTCCCAGACCCCTGCCAGCTCGGCTTTGCCAGACACACCCTGCCAGTTCGTGAGGAACGGTTTTGCCATTTCAAGGGTGGGAAAGAGACATTGATTAACTCCTGCACATGCCTTTCTGGAAAGGTTACAGCTTAATTGGTCAGAGTTGGGAGTCATAAATCACGTGCTGAAGAATCAGCAGAGATAAGAAAATTTTTGCAGAATGTTGCAAAAACACTTTTTGGTAGGAGGTACCCAGCTGTGCCCACCCAGATGTGGGGGCTGAGGGCAGCTGAGAGCACAAGGCTCCTCCAAGGAAACGATTCACCCTCCGGCGAGGAGCCGGAAATTCTCCCTTCTGTTATCAGTTAATCTCAGGATTTGCAAAATATCCTTTCTTTTTTTCCTTTAGAAAAACAACAGGAAAGCCATTGTTTGCTTTATTCAGAAGAATCGGAATTCCATATGGTTTGGAAGGTGATTCTGGTTCTCCATGCGAAGTGCTACTCCCCCTAACGTAAAAACTAGAATTTTAAAAGCCCCAACTTTTTCCCAGCCAAGGAGGGCAGTGCAGGAGGCAGAAGGTGGCTCTTTCCACCAGGGCAGAGGAGAGCGGACTGATGGCAGCACCTCCCCACCTCGGGGATGCTGGCAGGTTCCGGCATCCCACCGCCTCGGGTGGTCCCACACAGTGTGGGCTGGAGTGAAGGCAAACACTGGCCAGCAGCAGTGCAGCTCAGAGGTCCCTGCCAGCCCCGGGAGCCCCCCGTCCCCCAGGGACCCGCTGGTGTGCCTGGCCAAGCGCTCGGAGTGGGCAGGGAACGGTGTTGCAGATGTGAAGCGTTTATTATTCATGTCAGTAATTATTTCCTTCCTGATTCTCCTCAGCAATTTATTGAGGAATTAGGATGTTAACATGAGGAATCTCAAAACCATGCCGCAGACATCCCTATTCCTGCTGCCATGCTGCTGCTGCTGCTCAAAAATGGCAAATTAGAAAACACCCCCCCCTTGCTGGGTCTGTCCTGGCCCCAGCTCGATGCTGTCAGCCCCCGCCTCGACACGCAGCGAACGAAGGGCTCGGTATGGCCCCAGGCATCCATCCTGCTGGGGGACTGGTGCCTCCTGGTCTCTGTCCTGACTCCTCTCTCTCCCAGCCTCTAGGCTTTTTTTTTGCCTGAATTTATTTCTTAAACCCCACATCCACGTCTTCCTGGATTTACCTCCATCTCCTCGCAGCCTTTGGGGCAGCCGGTCCCCTCCCAGCCCGTCCTGCAGCCAAGACCCGGCCGTCACGAGGTCTGAACCCACAGAACCCGTCAGCCCGCGGGGATGGGGGCGAGGGGGTGCCCCGCTGCACAGCCGGTGTCCTGATGCCAGAATCTCTCCAGGCGAGGTCAGGGGCCGCGGAGATGCAGAAACGGGCTTTGCTCCATGTGTGATGATGAAGAACAGCAGCCCGGGTTTGAGTGCCTTCTCAAAGGGCTCCCGGGAAAGTGGCTGTTTAAACACAAGTGAAATAGATGAAAAATGGTGAGCACCTCTTTCATTTCAATGTGGGAGCCAGAACAGACGTTGCTTGCCCCAGCGAAGTAAAGAGGCTACTTCCCAACATCGGGCTGTGAAGCCCAAGGCTCGGTCCCTGCCACTTCTACCCTTCGTGGATTCGGATCATCTCAGCCTCTGACCTCGTATCACCGCTGGAAACGGCGCAGGAGAACAGCACAGCATGAAACATCTTCTGGGGCACTGGAGGTGTTATTCCTATAAACAAGCAAAGCACTCTGGAATCAATATGAAGTTTTACTCGTGGCCGCTAGAGAGATTGCATCTCTTGAATTATATGATGGGATAAACGAGATCCCAATCCGGCTGCCACCTCGTGTACCAGCAGCTATCTGTCCACAGCCGCGCTAACGGCTCCCAGAATTAATTAGAATAATCAATCCCCAAAATGACAAAAGTATTGATTAGCATTTCTGTCTCATCACAGCCTGGCAGTGCTGTGACTCCAGGAGCGTTGCAGAGCGATAAAAAGCAGCTTCAGCTGTGGATGGGAGATGCTTATCCAGCGGCACCACGTGACAGCGCAGCAGCGAGGGGTTTACAGGCAATGACGGCATCCCCCAAACGCTTCCACGCAGTATCATGTCACTAATACCACTCTCGTCCCTCGTCCTTGCTCTTGTTCAATTTACACAGCAGTTCATTTTTAATACCTGTATATTTATTACTTTCCCGGACATGGTGAGAAAGCAGGAGCGGCAGGGAGGGGACCCTCCGCACCCGCCGGTGCAGGCAGCTGCCTGGGCTTTGGGCAGACCTCAGCAGACCCCGGCTGGTCCCCGCCAGCCCTGCCAGCCCTTGCCAGGCGTGGAGCTGCCTTGCTGTAGCACAGGTCCCCACAGAGACATCCCAGCCCGGGAGCCAGCGTGCCCGTGGCAGCAATGCTGTGCACAGTGCGTTTCCCAAGGGAGATGAGTCGCGTGGACAGCGTGTCCAGCCCAGCACGGCACCGGCACAAGCCCGGGATGGGACACGTGTGCTGCACTGATCGTGGGAGGCTGAGCTCAGCCACAAGTGGCCCGACGCTGATAACGAGGACTTCTGAAGCTTCTGTGGAATGACAGGCAAAACTCAGTATCCAAAGAGGAATCTGGAAGGCGTGCTGCTGCTTCAGTGCGCTGCAGAGGTGAGTGTGTAACGGGATGATACAACAAATCAGCTGCTGGTAGAGCAGAAAATTGAGTGAGGGAACTGTCAAGCTGGGCTTTGATTGCTTTTGGAGGTAGAAGAGATTTTTGGCTCTTTTGATGAGCCGGGGGCACCACCCAGGCGGGCACAGCTTTCACCGGCTGCGTGCACAGGGACGGGGAGCAGGCGCACTCAGCTGGCCAGTGCGGGGACGGGGAGCTCTGGGTGGCTCGTGGGGACGTCAGAGCAGGGGGAGGCACATCCATCTGCTCCTTCTCCAGATTTATGCACTACATCATCTCCGCAGCACGGGGATTTCTGAAGCCCTTTACACTCGGTGCAGGCCTGGGGTACAGGCCTTACACGAAGAGGTAGGAAAAGTGGCCTGGCTGGGGTGACCTCGGGGACATTCAGGATGTGGCGTTAGCTGGAGCATGGAGCAAAGCTGGCTGGCTTCACCCAGGGTGGATCGTGCAGACCTCTCCCCATGTCCCTGTGATAATTACTTTTAAGCCGAAGGGAATGGGATAGAGCGGGATTTCAGTGAAGGGGTGATGGAAGTGCTGCTAGGGAGATGAACATCAAATGTTTGAGTTTAGAAGAACTGAAAGAGTGGACAGTGGGTAGGACTGGGAGCAGAAGAGATGGGCAGGATGTCCCAGGGGAGTGCCTGGGGAGCAGGCTGGGATCCATCTTCATTAACACTGCCATTAATGACCTGGGCAGGAGGAATGTGATGCTGTGGGGGGTGGCCGGGACTGCAGCCTCCAGAGAGGAGTTCAGCAGGGTTTGGCTTGGGGATTTGGCAAAAACAAGGCTGAGAGGGGTATGAGCGATGCTCACAAACACTGGGATGGGCCAGTGGCCTTTGCTGAGGCACAGCGTCGTGCGGGGCCGTGGGGCATGACCGCACTCTGGCTGGGAGGAGGAGACTGTTTTTCTGTAACGGCCTCTCTGTGAAATATTGCTTTTTCTGTGATGTTTCTTGATTAGCTCATGATGCGCTGCCTGGGGTGGCGGGCGGTGCAGCGCCCTGGCCCGGACAGCCCGTCCCCCGCCCGGCTTCGCCTGCTCCCGGGCGCCCGAACAGGCGGTGTGGCTCAGTGGGTGCACCCGTGGGAACAGGATCCCTGGGGACCCCGGGCTGTTTGGGACAGCAAACCGTGAGGTTGCGCCCAGCTCAGCTGGATCCCTGAGGCTTTGGGACAGCACATTCCCAACAAGTGGGGCGGCTGGGCAGGATGACACCATCCTCACCCATGTGCCGGGAAGGGGATAGGACGGGAGTGAGAACTGGAGACAGAGGGATTTCGTTTAACCCCCCCAAAAAGGGAGAGGGGCTCATTCTGCAACCGCCTGCAGCCTGGCAGTGGGGCAAACAGGGCAGGGCACGACAGGGATGAGCCAGCAGCGGTTTGAGCAGGACCATCCTGCCAGCAGCACGATGCTGGTGGTGGGCAGGAGGGGCAGGCTGCGGCCATGGCCCGCTCAGGAGGCACGGGGGGGCTCTCGTGGTGGCACCGGCTGCCTGTTGGCATGGGGCTGGGGCCACCTTGGGGAGCCCGGGCCAGCAGATCGGCACGTGGCTCTTGGCAGGACACGGTTTTTCATTCTGCTCCATGAGGACCACACGGGGCTCTTTCCTTCAGGTTTATTAAGGTTAATTACATTAGTCCCGTGTTAACAAGTGCACACTAAAAATGCCTGTCACCGTCACTCAGCCAGGGCTGCAGCGGCAGCGCAGGGGACGGTAAAATCGCCCAGCAGAGGGGAGCACAGCGGGGCTGGCGGGCAGAAACACCTCGGCGCAGGTCTGCACTCCCATGGGATGGTCTCAGCGGAGCTGCTGCCTGCGGGGAACCCTCCCTGCTGTCCTGAGGCAAACCCGCTCCCTGGAGGAATAGATGCACTTTAGGAGAGGGTTGCGACACACCTAGTATATTATTAACGAACCTTGTGAGGCCAGTGATGGGGTTACTGCTGTTCCACAGCGGGGTGCGTGCTAAGTATGGGAAACTGAAAGGACTCCAGGAGCGAGGGTTGGGCAGTGGGTCCCAGTGTCCCACCTCTGAGCATGGGATGTCCCATCCAGTTGGTGACTGAGACTTCCGCAACTGGACCGAAACAGCCCCCGCTGGAAGGGACTGGTTTTACTTGGCATTTGCTTTAGCCGGGCTCTCAGTGTGGTGTTTCTCCAGGTAAACAATCTGAGGGGGGTTTTCAGAGGCGCAAGGTGGTCTGGGACTCTGGAGGTCCCGGGACAAAGCCAGGCTCGGGGCTGGCGCGTCTTCGGTGGAGTTCTGGGAGTCTGAGTCTTCAGAGGAGAAACTGCCCTGGCTGGAAACCTGGAAGTACTGGGTGGCTTCTGCCCACTTATCTGCAGGCAGGCTGTGCGTGCTGGGGGCTGGCGCAGCCCCGTGGGGCGCAGCCGTGGGACTGAACGGCTCAGCAGCTGGAACAGGCGCCCGGGCAGGCAAGGTGAAGGGGTGCCTCGGAAGGGGCTGGCTGCGCTCCTGGGCGAGGTGTCCTGCAGATCCCAGGCACGTTTGGCTCTCGGGTTTTGGGAAGGAGGTGTCAGCAGAGACGTGGCGGTGAAAGGCACGGTCACCTTCTGGCCCCTGATGGCAGCGGGGCTGCGGGGAGCCTGGTTGCGGGTGGGTGGCCTTGCTTGGCTCAGCACCCAGCGTGGGGCTGGGAGCGCTGCCACCCTGGGGCTGTCCTGGCCCCCGGGGCTGTCCCGGTCCCTGGGGGCTGGGTTGTGGTGGCTCTGCCGCCCCCCGGCCCCCCGACACAGCTGGGCCAGGGCTGGCGCTTGCTTTGCAGACTGGGGCTTCCTTGCAAGAGGCTGCAGACCCTGAGCCGGGGGAGCCGAAGGTGTCTCCCTGCCTGTTGGCTTGTGCTCCCCAGGCCTCCTGCAGCTCTGCCAGCATCTCCTCCAGGATCTGCCGGGTCTCCTGGTACCTGTGCTGTGCCTCAGTCCAGGCTGCCAGCTTCTGGCTGCTCTGCATCCTGCACATCTGAGCCTTCATCTCCTGAAGCTTCTCCAGGGCGAACTCCACTGACAGCTTCTGGAAGGAGCTCTGCAGGCACTGCAGCGCCTGGCCCTCCCCGTGCTTCGCCTGGGCTGAGCACTGCCGGCAGTCCAGCTTCAGCCCCATGATCTAGAAAAGGCAAGAGCAGTTGTTTTCACGGCTGCCCAGCTGGCACCAGGTCCTGCAGGAGGAGAGCCTGTGCACCCACCTTGCTGGAGAACCGGCTGAGCTCCCGCAGCAGCTCCAGCTCAGCCTGCCGCCGCTCCACCTTCCTGTGGAAGCTCATCAGCTTCGTCTGGAAAAGGGCTGCAGCTGCCTGGAAGGGGTCTGCCTCTGGGAAAGCTGCATCTCGGACCTCAGCTGCCTCCTGACACAGGGCCAGGCCATGCCGGTATTGAGCCTGCAGGGATAGCAGGAAGGGCACAAGCTCCAGGCTCAGGGAACAGCATTGACCTGCTGTGCTGGGACACATGTGCAGGGTGAGGCTCTCTGCAGGTCAGCACTCAGCATCACTATCAAAGCTATATGGGAAGTGGTTTTGGGCAAGTGAGAAGAAATGAAGAGAATGGGAATTCCCCAAATCTCTGCTCTGTCCTGGTTTGGCTCAAAATGCACAAAATGCATTGTCCTGTCCTGAGCGCAGTCACCTTGCTTTGTCCTCTCTGTGGTACATGTAATTAAAGGGCCTCCATATCTAGGGCATGGGAGGAAGAAATTCTTGTCACCACACTGTTTGTTATCTGATGAACGTCCAGGCTCTGCAGCCCAGTCCTGCAGGAGGAAGGGGGATGCAAAGGATGGAGTGCAGGAGGGGCTGGGAATGGTGTCCTGCCCAAAGTGCACCAAGGAGCAGCACAACCACCCCCTCATGGGAGCAAGACTGCCCAAAGATGCCAGCAAGGCTGCACCTGAAAACTGAAGCTTGGCCCAGCCAGCCTGGGGACACCCAGTTTTGCCCAGAAGCCTTGTTCCCAGCCTGGGGGATCTGGGCTGATTGTATCAAGCTTTGTAAGGACATTAGAACGTTTCTAATTTGGCATTTTCAGTTTCTACCAAGCGCCAGGCAGGGGCTGGAGCCACCTAACAGCAGCGCCGGCAGCGATACCCCTAGGGATGGATGTTACAGAAAAGACCCTTCCAAACATACTGCTGCCTGGATGAAGAACTCGTTAAACTGCTCAGCGGAGCCCTGGAAGCTGTCGGGGCTCCACTCCTCAGCGCCCATCTCCTGCAGCCGTGCCGCTGCCTCCCCGTCCAGCCAGCACCCCAACTGCAAGAGAGAGCAGGGCCCAGGGTCAGGCAGGACCGGTCACCGGCAGCAGCATTTCTGTGGCACCTCCCTTCCCATCCCATCCCATCCCATCCCATCCCATCCCATCCCAGTGTGATTAATGCGCAGCCACCTCGCAATTACAATCAAAGCGCAGGCAATCCTGTTATTCTCTGTGCTTCCTTCATCATCAAAACCCAAGGAAACATGCTCAAAATGCTCAGCCATGGAACACTGCAGAGGACAACTTCACCTTGCTGCAGCCAGAGTGGCACCCGAGCGACACCCAACTCACCTTGTCAAACTTGTCCTCGAGCTCCCGGACCTTTCGGAGGAACTCCAGGCGCTCCAGGCAGCTGTTGGACTGGGACACCAGGTCGTGAAGCTCTTCCTCCAGTTGGCTGTACAGCCCCTCGGCCAAATCCATGCTGGTCCTGGTGGTTGGGGAGGAGAGGGGGCGGTCAGCCCCAGGCGCTGCTGGGTGAGCTGCCGGCTCCTCCTGAAGACACCGGCCGAGGCAGATCTCTGGCGGGGGCAGCTCCCCGTAAGCAGGCGCTGGCGTGCAGCCACATGGGCAAGTGGCAGCCGAGTGAGTGGACGGGCAACTCAGCACCTGCAGCTGGCAAGTGCCTGGCAGATGCCTGGGTCAGGAGTTGGCCATGAGATCTCCTCCCCACCCGCCTCGTGCATCCTCAGAGCCCACCTGGGACGCGCCGGCACCCACACGAGGGCACTCCCTGGGGTGCACTGGGCAGAAGGCAGTGGGCTGCGGGCCCTGCACGCCGGGTGTGCTGCAGCAGGGCACCCCAGCCCTGCACGTGCCCTCACACTTCCCATGGAGCAAGCTGGATGTCATGGAGCACGGGATGGGGAAGGGTTGGCTGTTGGTGTGGCCCAGCACAGCCGAGGGAAGGGAGCAGAAGGGAGCGGTGGGATTAGTGCTGCGTGCCTGTGTGGACCACCGGACAAGTGCAGCATCGCTGGACAAGTGAGGGGTCACGGGACGAGTGCGGCATTGCTGGACGAGTGCGGCATTGCTGGACGAGCGCGTCACCCGCCATGTGCAGCACAGCCGGGGCTTGGCCCCATCTAGTGGCTTTGCCTGAGACCAGCCTGGAGGGCTCGCTGCAGGCCTTGCTGAGCAGCCCCAGATCCTGGTCCCGGGTCAGGAGACCCTCCCAGGGACCCATGCACCTTCCCCGGCCAGGAAATCCTGCAAAGAGCTGTCTGAGACACAAGCTCCGGGCTCGGAGGGAGTTTGCAGGGCAGGAGGGAGCGTGGCACCAGCTCCAGGGCGTGCTGGAAAGAAGCGGGTGCTCATGGGGACCAGGCTGTCTGCGGGGAGGTGGCTCTGTTGGCCAGCATAGGAGACCGGAGGTCACTGGCACTGGCATCCCTCTCCCAGTGAAGCCACCCGCTCCTACCTGACATTGACTGAGGCGCTGAGCCGGGCGGCCTCCCTGCGCAGCCTGGCCAGCACGGCCCCCCCCTCGCGCTGCACTCGCACCAGCTGCGGGTCGCTCAGCACCCCCTGCATCAGCTCCTGGTGCCTCTCGATGCATGCGGCCGCATCCTGCGGAGGGAGGGTCAGACACACGTCTTACCTGGGGCCAGCGCGCACCAGCACGTGGGGCTGCACCCTGAGGGACGAGCCAAGGGGACGGGACAGCCCCACAGCCAGGAGCAGCCGGTCTGGGAGCAGTTCCATCGGGTTTTGGGGAACTTGGGTGAAATGTTGCTGTGTGCCGGGCTGCAGACGGGCTCTTTGGGAAGTCCTACAAGCCATGGTGCCGTAGCCCTTTTTACCTGCGTCCTCGCCAGCACGTCGGTGCTCCGCAGCTCCTGGATGCAGCTCTGCAGCAGCTCTGACGCCCGCCTGAGGCTGGCCGTGAAGGGGTGCAGTTTCTGCAGTGGGACACACAGCGGGTCAGTGGGGCCGGGGTGGCTGGGCAGGCAGTGGGGTGGGAAGGCAGCCTGCCCGTGAGGAGGAGGAGGAGGAGGAGGAGGAGGAGCAGTGCCAGGCCAGAGCAGGGAATACTGTGGTGCACCAGGTTAAAGCTGAGGCAGAAGGGAGCGTGGGGGTGGATGGGCAGTTACAGGCAGGAGCAGTCAGAAGCAGGCAGGAGGGGGTTGCCCTCCTGTGCTCAGAGCTCTCCTTTTCCTTCCCCTCTTCTGGGCTTTCCTGTCGCTTTTCCAGGGATGTCTGTCAGACACGAAGCTGCGGCGGGGATGGAGGGGCACCACGGGAAGGTGAGGCGATGGCTAAATGGCGTGATAACAGACACCTGGAAGAATTGAACCCACTCGCTGTGGCAGTAGGGGAAGACACCATCCAGCTCCTGTGTCAGCTGGGAGCTGTCAACGTAGCGGCCCAGAGCCTTCAGCGATGCCAGGGTCTCCACCTGCGGGGCACAGGGTTTGTGAGCACCATGGGACCATGCCAGGTCCCTCCCCAGACACATCCCCAGGGACAGCCTGGAGCAGAGGGCATAACCCCCTCCTGCCCTTAGCACCCAGCCTGGCAGGGCAGAGCACACCATGTGGCAGCTCTGCTCGGAGCATCGCCCAGCGCCTCCGCAGTGTTTGAATGCATGGGAGATCACCAGAACTGCAATAATCTGCCACGACAGCCAAGCCAGGTGATCACGCTCATTAATATTTCACATTATATTAATTAAACTGAGCAGCACTAGAAGAACAATAAACCCTTTCAAGTTTAGCTTTATTATCCCAGTGCCTGTGTCCAGCCACGGGAGGTAACTGGGAAAGCGCTTGGCTGCCCTGGGGCAGCTTTCCCCAACCTGCACAGCCCGGTGAGCCTGAGGGCATCGCCCTGCACCCAGCGCGGGGGGACCTGTCCCAGCAAGTGCTGCTCTGCCTGGGGTCCCTGAGCAGGAGAACTGGGGTCTCCAAGCAAGGGGATGGAGGGTCCCTGAGGCAGGAGGCTCCTTTCACCCTGGCTCTGCTCTTCGCTTTGGAGACAACGCAGGGACATGAGGAGGGGACAGGGACAGCTCACCTGCACCCCGGGCAGCCTCTCGCGGTGGGCAACCAGCTCCTTCTCAGCCAGCAGCAGCACAGTGTGGATGCAGCCTGGTGAGACGCTCTGCAGGAGGAAGGGAAGAGTCAGCACAGCTAACCCCATGGCGCAGCCCCCCAGGTTACCCACGGTGATGCCGGGGCTCGGTTGCCCCAGTTGGCTGAGGCTGGTGAGCTCATTACGAAGGAAAAGGCTCCCCAGCTCACTGGCGTGGGAAATGGGAACGGGTCACTCAGGCCCATCCCCACCCACCAGCTCCCTGGCAGGCAGAGCCTTGCGAGCAAACCCCTTCACTCGCACCAGTGATGCTTCTCCATGCAGGAAGCAGCGGGGTCGGCACAGGATTTATCGGATAGGCTGCAGCCGAGCCCTGAGCAGGCAGAGGTACAGGGCACTGCAGCGGGGAGGACCCCACGGCCCCCAGGACCATGCAGGGCACTCCTGCAGCACCGGCACGGAAACTCTGCCAGGATGAATCGACCGTCACTGCAGAGTCAATGTCCAGGTGAGCTCAGCTAGCGGGATGCTGAAGGGGTTGGGGGCACGCCACGATGCTGGGCGACAGCGGGACCGGTGGAGAGCCCCTGCGCGGGAGCAGGGACAGATCCTGCAGGGCTGGGAAGTCCCTCCAGTCCCAAACTGCCGGTGCCTCATGGATAGCGTTCAAGGAGCTGGAGAGATGCAAGCACTGGGTGTAAGCTCGGTTCAGGGGGTTGAGGGAAATGGGGTCTCTGCGCCCTGTTGGGGGGCTGTCTGCACCTCTGCAGATGTGCTCAGAAATCAGAGATTTATCAGCAGCTCGGGAAACAAAGTGGCAGATGTTTAAGCGCTGCAAGACCTACAGGGAGTCAGGAGCCAGGACTGGCCGCTGGGGAGGAAGCAGCAAGAGAGACATGGGTTTTCTAGATCAGTGCATTGCAATGCAGCCGCAGGCAGCCCAGAGCTGCCTTGGTAAATCCGCATCACCACGCTTGCGGGTAAAATCTGTGAGTGAGATAAAAACTGCAGCCCCAGGCACAGCAGTGCCGGTGGCTGCCAGAGAAGCTGCTGCCAGCCAGGGAGTGACACCACATGGTGAGCACAGCGGAGGCTCTGAGGGACCCCCAAAGAGTAGTAGTGCTCACTTCCAGGCAGGGACCCCCCAGCACATCCGTGGCACAGGCGTGCAGAGCCCGGCGTACCTGGACAGAGCAGAGGGCTGAGAACAGGACGGGAGCAGGCGGCTGCTTCCTGGCATCCACCACGACAGTCAGCCCACTGTCCTTCGCTTCTCGCCTAGCAAGGGGAAATAAAGCAGGAGGCAGATCACACTGGTTAGACGCAGCACATGAAGTGGGGGTCCCTTCCTCTGGCAGGACCCACTTGAAGTCCCGTTCTCGTGGCTCTGCATTCTCGGGCAGAAGGGTGAGGGCAAGCAAGAACCATCAGCTGCAGGCAATGGCCTTGTCCCCGTGGGATGCCCCAGCCAAGAGAAGTGCCAGAGCTTTGACAATTCGTGCCTGCAGCAGAGGCACAGCACAGGGTCCTCAGAGCTGGCTGCAGGGGGGGACAGTGGACATGGTGGGAACCGCGCAGGATGTGCCCAAAGCAGCACGTGTAGGATGCTGGGCACCCATCCTGCCTGGGCCTGGGGGCTGCCTGGGACTCCTGAGCTAGGAACCAGCCAGAGGGTTCCGGCAGATCCTCCTGGCTCTTACCTTGGGAGGGAGCAGAGGTAGAGGATGAGCCTCGCAAGCTCGGCCGCCGAGCACCACGCAGCCCCCCAGGCACTGCCGCTGGTGGTCACCTGCAGGAGGGCTCTGCCCAGCTTGTCTGAGCTCCCTGCAGGGAAAAGGGCGAGTGACCCCTGCAGCGAGTGACCCGCCGGCTGCAAACCCCAGCGCTGAGCAACCCCCAGAGGAACATGGGCTCCCATCAGCTGCTCGCCAAGTGGGGACGGCTGCCAAGGGGCAGGGGAGCATGCTCTGCCCCGGCCCAGATCGAGGGGCTCAGCCCAGGTACAAGTTGTCTAGCTGTGATGGCACAGTGGCCACCCTGGTGCCACTCCGTGCAGCCTCCCCCTGCTCCTCTGCAGGGGCAACGCCAGCCCATGAGGGCTCCCTGCACAGACACCAGCCCTGGAAATTCCAGGGCAGAGCTGCTGGGGACGTTTTTCCTGAAAAAAAGATGGTTTTGTCACTGTTTATCAGCTATTGGAGAAAGGAAGAAGCCAAATGTTCAGTGTTTGGCAGCTAAAAGCTGAACAGCTTCACTGGTGAGGAATGGTGTGGGAGGGCTTGATGCAGCTGGGAACCGGGGCAGCTGCTCAGAGCACACTGCTTGTTTTTTATGTTTTTAATTTTTTTTGCCCGGCTGAAAGGAGATTTTCTGCTTGGGGGCTTTCTGGCCTCCAGCAAAGCCCTGAAATCTTTCTCCAGAAAACCTTCTCCAGCAGCATGGCATTTTTCCTCTGGAAGCCTCTCCCACCAGCTCCCCGAGGGTCTCACGGTGCCAGAGGTACCTGGCAGGCACACGATGCCCGAGTGCAGCAGCCCGGCGTGCAGGTCCTGCCAGGCTGGTGGCTCCCGGCCAGGGGTGCTGGACATGGAGGGGCCGTTCTTGTAGCCGGTGCTTTGCAGGGACCGTTCCTCTGTGGCAGCAGCAGCTGCTGCATCCATACCTGCCCATGGGGACAGAGGAGAGAGGAGCTGGTGATGTGCAATGAGGTGGAGAAATGTGAAAGCGCCCAGGCAGGTGTCATGGCCCCGCTCAGATCTTACCTTTCCCAGCTGGCTTGGCTCTGCCCATCCTGGGCGAGTAGATGGCAGACAGCTTCTTCCAGGCGCCTTCATGCTGGCTGGTGGCTCTTTCGTCCCCAGGGGCCACCCCGAGCCGTGGCCCCTTCAGGAAGGAGAACTTGTGGCTGGAGCCTGGGGGGGCTGGGGGGAGCTGGGGGCTGCCCTGCTGCACCAACACCTCCGCCTGTGCTCTGGGACTCACGCGGCGGGGACGGCGGGTGAGGAGCTTGGGGCTACTGGTCCCCCTTCCATGCCATGCAGGGGTCTCATGGAGGGTGGCAGGGGGTGGCTCAGGGCCAGGGCCATCCGGCTCCTCCAGGATGGCTGCCATCAGCCCGGGGCCAAAGCTCACCGGGTTCTGCAGCGCAGCCAGGTAGGAGTCACGGTGGCGGCACCGTGGGCCATCCGGCCCCAGCTCCTGGCTCAGCTTCCTCCCGAGGCATGGGCTGCAGGGACCCTCCTCTGCACCCCCACAGGGCCAGGCATCTGTCCCTGGCCCCCTGTTCACCCACGGGAGTGTTGCCTTGGCACCGGTCCCCATCAGCCCCGTTGGGCAGGTGGGTGGCAGGGACGTGGCCAGGAGGTCCAGTTGATCCTGGGAGAGTTCCAGCAGGTGCACGTACTCCCCCTCTAGGTTCTGGCTGATGATCTCGTAGAGGCTGGGCATGGCCAGTGTGGCCGGCTTCTTCCGCAGTCCAGTCTGGTCCACTTTGATCAGTCCCGGGTATCTTCCCTGATTCATCTTCTTAGAGGTGACTTTGCAGCCTGGGATGGTGCCCGCGACGTTGCCATAGGGCACTGGGATGTCCACTGTGCCATGGGGCATGGGTGCACTGGGAGCTACTGGCTCGGCTGCAGTTTCAGGAGGAGGGCTGTGCTGGGCCCCCACGGGCACACCATCAGCTCCAGCCTTGGGCTTGTCAATGAACTCTGGTGTGGCAATCTTGCTCCACGGCAGTGGAGTGATGCCATTCTCAGTGGCCACCAGGCAAGTGTGCAGGGGGGTCCTGGCCTGGTCACCATTGATCTCCTCTAGCCACTCGTTGGTGAAGAGCAGCGCGTAGGCAGCCTTGGGGATGGGTGTCTCCTCCACCGTACGCAGGTCTTGGGAGAGGTGCTTGACAGTGATGCGTGCCGAGTGCTCCTCACAGGGCTCCGCTTGCAGATAGAAGTCCCCGGGGCGCAGCAGGAGGGGGTTGAGCGGCGCGAGGTGGACAACCACTTTCTCGTGAAGACACAAGGGCCAGCCTTCATGGAGAAAGATGCAGTTAAAGTAGGGAGCCTAGGAGGGAGAAAGAACATATCGTGTGAGTGAGAGTCCCTGCCGGCTCTGTACCTTCCCCATCAGCCCCACATGCTTTTGCTGCCCAGCTCTGTGCTTCCCACAATGGGAACTGAAGAGCCAGGTGGCTCAGTGGGATGTCCTGTGAGCCCATCCCAAGGCTGTGGCCATTCCTGGGGTGCTGAGTGCTCCCCATGTGCTAACAGAGAGGGAACCCCCATTGGAGCCTCTCCAGGAGCAAGACAAGGTGACCCAGGGGTTCTCCTGCCCTTGTCTCAGGGATTGCACATGCCAGGCTCTGTGCCAGAGCTCCTTCTGCGTGGGGGGGACAGGGAGGGGGATGTGCAAAGAGGGAACCTGCAGCCTGGCGTATGGCATGGCCGTGCAGGCACTCGCATTAGGGCAAACCCCACGGCACTGCGGCACGGGGACACGCGGGCTTACGCAGGCTGCTTGCCGCACGTGCTCGAAGAGGCGCTTGGCTGGGATGAGGAACTGGAGCAGGCAGCAGAGCCCATCTCCCCGGTAGCTGGTCTCCAGCAGCCGGAACACCTGACCCAGGACCGTGGGGGCCGTGGCTTCGAAGGGCGGGTAGAGGGCCTGAAGGGCACTCTGCACCGCTGCATCCAGTGACCCGGCGTCCTGCGGGAGGAAAGTGTTGCTGGTCGGGAAAGTGGCCCCGCAACGGGATGCTGTCACTTCCCACGGAGCCTGTGGCCACCAGCCTACACTGCGTCGCTGCACCGTGCCTCTGCCGGGACCCTGGTACACTCACACTGGCAACACCCTCAAGCTCGGGGGGGCTCCAAACCTTCCTGGGCTGGAAGCTGGGCAGGAAGCAGGTATAGAGCACACCAAGCACCGCGCAGCTGGGAGGCACGGGCATGGCTGGGTCCGGTTCCCAGCATCGGGCTGTGGTTTAAGGAGCCTGAGATGAGCCCCAAGCACAGCTCTGGCCATGCAGAGGTGGGGGAGCCACAGCAGCCAAAGGGTTAACCGAGCCAGATATGGAGCTTGGGGATGTGTGGGGCTCAGCAGCTCGCTGTAGGAATGCAGCGGATGGGAGGAAGAACAAACATCTGAAGATGGATGGAGTGTTTTGGTTCAGACTCATCGCTGAATTCATCAAACTCAAAATTCGTCCTACGAGCGCTTTCTGGGAAGCTCTCTGCCGGGTTACGGCCCCCTCCCCTGCAGCACTTCCAGACCAGCAGAACGACGCCGGTTTCTGTGCCATGAGTAAACTGGAGGTTCTGAGTTTGCTCTCCCAGCTTTGCAGGAGACGCTGGCTGCGCAGACCGGGCTGGCGCAGCAGATACACAGAGGGAAATCATCAGACGTCTCCCGTTAAACCCCAGCTGCGTTACGAGCAGCGCAGGGGTGACTGCAGACACGGCTGCCAAACGAAGCCCATCCGCGAGGGGGAAAGACTTCTCCATCTCCTTGGGGGGCAGTCCTGCAGGAGAGGCTCAGCCAAAGAACAAATCAGGCTGTGGATGGTGCCTGGTGGGGGGCAGGAGGGTAAAAGGCACCTTTTCTGCTGGGAGTGGTGCTGCTGTGGGAGAGCTGCAGGTTTGTGGAGAGTGCAGGGTCAGGCCCAGCCTGGCCAGCCAGGGATCTACCCCTCCACAGTGAGACATCTCTCCTCCTCCTCCTCCTCCTGCAGAGCGTGGTGTGTGCTGCCTCTGCCCAGCTGAAGGGTACCGAGGAGCCCCTGGCTCTGTCATGGCAAAGCTGCGCTTGTCACCTGGGGCCAGGCTCCAGATTTAATGGTGGAGGGACCCCAGTGCTGTAGGGATGAGCATCCTCCCCACTGGCCAGGACAGCAGCCAGGTCTTGCACATCGGGCAGCGGCGGCTCGCTGTCATCCCCCTGCTCCTGCACGGGCACCTGGGAGATCAGGTGGGATTAGCTGAAGGTGAGCATTAGTTTCCAGCAGCTAATCCCTGGCCTAGGAGCCCATACAGAGACAAAGTGGCCTTGGTTAATTCAGCTTAATTAGCTTTAATGCGCTTTAGCTAAAGCACTTTACAGTCACGCTTTGGTTGATAATTCTTCACTTTTTCTCAGTGTCTCCACACAGAGATCTCCTGCCCTTGGGCCTGGCAGGAGAAGCCACAGGGCCTGGGCAGAGCAGGAGGAGAGGAAGTCCCTTCTCAGTGCCCTCATCTGCAAGCGCGTTCCCCTGCCGGCTTTCTGCCGTTGGACCACCGGTCCTCACGTGTTTGGTCTTACGTTGCATACCAGGGCATCGGCTCTCCCTGGGAGGGATGGGAGAGCTTGCTCTGGAAAAGCCCTGCTGCAGGGTAAAGCCCAGCTCCCCACTTCACCTTGCTCCCACGGGGCCCTGGCACAGCCGCCTGGTCCCAGGCACCGAGCCCAGCCAGGTGCCGGCCACTTCCCTGCCCGGCAGCACCGCGCGTGGCTGCTGCCCCGTCCCAGCATGGAGGTGAGGAGCCGCCGTCTGCAACAGCAAAGGGGGATCCGTCCAGCTCCCCACGCTGCCGTGAGGGATGGGCCAGCGCTGCCTGCCCTGCCTGCCCTTGCCTTCACCAGAACCCTCTGCCCAGAGTCACCCTTGCACAGCCCTGGCATGTCCCAAAACCAGCTCTCTGAAACCAGACTAAACTCTTCCCAGCTGAGCTCATGTGACACCGATAAAAAAGCAAACGAAAACAGAACGAGGAGCCGGGTCCCCTGAGATTGGGGCTGCTGGGGCTCAGCTCCAGGCAGGCCGTGGATGTGGGGCAACAAACAGCCATTCCCCAGCTCGGCTGTGCAGTCACGGAGGGCTCTGCAGGGCCGGGGGGTGCGGACCGCAGTCCAGCGGGGCCAAGGCGCACTCTTCCAGCAGACCCGCTCCACACCCACCTTCTCTCACGACGCTGTCCCCCCAAACCCCAGAGCAGCCTCCCCCAGCTGCAGCACACACAGCCCGGGCCCTGGCCTTGCCCCTTGGCGGCTGGGGAGGAACGCCCAGAGTTTGGGTAAACTCGGGGTGCCTGGGAGAGGGAACAGCCCTGCTGCAGGGGGAAAAAGGAAAATCTTCCAAACCACCACCAAAACCCCACAGCAAAAGGCGCGCCAGAGGATGGATCGACTGAATAAACAAAGCTGCTTTCTCTGTCAATGGAATAAAAACGCCCAGGACTTCATCCAGCAGCGGGGACTGCGTGTGCCAGCGTCGGGAGAGAACTACGGGCTGATGGAGGCACCAGACGCAGCCTGGCTTGTGCTGGGGAATGTTTTGGCCTGAAATGATTAAAAATGTTTTCACTGAGTGTCACAAAGCACTTTATCATTGGGGGCAGATTTTGGGGTAACCATGGTGCAGGGGCTCCGCGTTTGCGGGAGAAGCTGAGGCCAGGCCAGCCGGGGAGCCGTTAGAAATCCAAAAGCAAACAATTACCCCACGTCCCTCCGCCAGCTGCGAGGGAGCACAGAACCGAAACAAAAGGCATTAAGGAGCATAAGGAGATTTACATTTGCAAAGCTATTTCCATTTTAATAAGCCAAAGTGCTGTTAAATAGAGATTGATATTTCTCCCTAAATACTCATATTTTTTAAAGTGGTTTACACCAACAAGATGAGCTGGGCTTTGGTGTTTTAGTGCTGTAAAGTTGTTTAACTCGTACCCAAAGCCACAGGGTGACTCAGCTCCATCTCCTTTCTCCCTCCTGCTCAGGAAGAAGCGAGGTTTGAGTGCTGGGACCAGCCCTGAATAACAATTTCTCTCCCTCTCCTGCAGCTCTAGCTGTCAGCAACTTTGGCAGGGCACGATGCGAACTCCAACCAACAGACCCAACCCGGCGGAGTGGGAGGCCAGCGCTCAGCGCAGCATCGCCCAGGAACCCAGGGCAACGGCGCGGGCCAGCTGAAGTGACAGAGATGGCCGGCCCAAGGATGATCCGCCGAGCGCCCCGTACCTGCCCGCCAGGCACGGTTCACGCAGTGGCACCCACCTGCCGCACCCCCTGCCCCTGCCGAACTTCTGCAGGGAAGTTTAAGCATCTCAGGCCACAGTCCCGCACGCACCTGCCCGAGCGGCCGACGGCCACCTCCGCCTTCGCACCCGACCTCCGCCATCGCTCCCGACACCCACCCCGTGCTCGGGAGGGCCGGGGGGCTGCGGGTGCGAGCGGGGGCCAGCGGCGAGGGGGGAAAGCCAGCGGAAAGGATAGGAAAGCAGAAGGAATTACCATGTTTACTGGGAAGTGGCAGAGGGGCCTGGGGTCCCACGGCACCAACTGTCCCTCCCCTCCTCCTCCCCGGGGGCCGAGCGCTGCCCTACCGCCCCGGCTCTCCCGCCCGTCTCGGCTCGCCGGTCCACGGGCGGCTCTTCCCCGGC
>VWZZ01001032.1:181851-196327 GCA_013399095.1 Psophia crepitans
CCCCCCCCTCCGGCCCACGGAGCGGCTCCGGCTCACGGCTCGGGGGATGCTTCACAGCACCGGGAAAACGCAAAGCTGGGTGCGCGTGTGTGTGCGAACACGGAGGCATTTAAATAAGCGGGGGCCCGCGTTGCTGCGATCGGTCAGGACTGGTTTGTACCCAGAACCAGGCACTTAGCACAACTTGGGAGTTCTCGTTTCTGAGCTGGCCCAAAAGCGCAGCAGAAGAAAAGCATCTCTTACGGCTCTTTGGATGTTTCAGCGATGGAAAGTACCTACTTGAAGTCAGAATTGTGTGATTTAGCAACCAGAAGTCGTACAAAAACAATCAGCATAAGAGCCAAAGCCACAGATTTGGTCTGTTCTAACACAAACAACCGCTGCTCAGCTCTTCGATCCTCGGGCGTGATGTCCAGCGCTCTCAGCCCCCTGCTCAGGCTGAAGCTGGGTTCACTGTCGTGTTCATGAGCACAGGCTCAAGGAATTGGGCCAGGAGACAGGACTGGGGATGGCTGGGATGACCACAGCGTGGGCTGCGAGCTGCTGGGCCAGTCTTGATAACGAACATTTGTCCAGGGGTTAGCGAGCAGCCAAAGGACACGCTGTGAAAACAAGCCGAGGCGGGAGGAGGTACAGCTGTGTTGCTGGCTTGTTTAGAGGGAGGACGGCGCCAGGGAGATCTTCGCGTTTGCTTCCCATTTCCTTGGGAGCTAGTGAGAGCCCTTTTGTCGCCAGCACAGATCATGAGCCCTGCAAGGGCTCAGGCACTGGTGGCTGTGGGAGGTGGGCAGAGGCTTAGCTGTGGGGAGCAGGGCTGGAGCACCCAGCTGCAGCCCATTGCATGGCTCCAGACCCACAGGCACTGCCGCAGCTCTGTGCAGGGCTCAAACCCAGTCCAAGCTGTCACCTTAGGAACCCTAATGCAAACTGCAGCCCACTGGGCCAGCTCCTCCCTTCCCCACCAGTGGCCAATTACTCTAATTGCATTGATTCACATACCTTGCTTCAATCTTTTTATAGTGTCACTGAGTGTGAGGGGAGTATGAGCTTATGCTCTGACCTTCTTTATTTGCCTGGTTGCTTCTGAAATGAGCCTGAGAACTTAGAGTGGCTCATACACCTTCTGAAAGGCACTGAGGCTGGGCAAGGGGGAAGACAGTGTGGCTGACCAAGTCCCATGCCAGCAGGTAGGATCCCTCTGTGGCACTGGTGAGCAGGAGGGGAAGGATGTGAAGCTGAGCGCAGTGGGACCCCACCACCCTGGTAGCATGGAGTGCCTGAGGGCAGCAGGTCCTGGTGGGGGCCCTGGGGTCTTCTTGTCAGCTCTGCTAAACTAGCCCAGCCTGCAAATGCACCCAGCACAGCTGGACCCAGTGCTACATCCCTGGAGCTCTCCATGCCCTCCTGCTCCCCTGAGACAGCAAGGCTTGAAGGTGGGAGGGACCCAGCCTGCCCAGCAAAAAGCAGAGTTCCCGTGGGCCTCTGGGGTGCCCCTGCTGCCCCAGAGCCCCTGACCCCGTGAGCTCACCCTCCTCTTTTGCTCCTTTTCTCCATGTCCTGTTTGTCCCGAGCAGCTGCTGGGACAGGCTGCATGTGGCCTCCTGCCCTGCCCCTCCGCCGGTACAGAGCCACCATTCAGATCCCCCCAGGCTCTGCCTGAGGTCACCATTCCTGCATTTTTATTTTTACTTTTCTGCAAAATCATCTCCTTCGGCTTTCTGCATCCCCTTTTGACTCCCACGAGGCTCCCAGACCTCGCGTCAAGAGCTGGCGTGCTGTGAGAGGAGCCTGCCTGTCTGGGGGCGATGGCAGCCCTTGGTGCGTGGAGAAGATGCTCTGGCTGCAGACCTGGTCCTGGGGGGAGCATCGGGATATCACCGGGATATTGGGGTGGAGGGAGGGTGAGGGTGGTGAGCCCAGTGTCAGGGACAGTCTCTGGGACTGGGCTTCTTCTGTCACTTGTGGCTGTGTCCCTGCACCCGGGGTCCTCATCAGCTGTGCCCTGAAGGGCTCCTGCTTTACTAGTTCTCAGGTCCCTGGATGTTTCTGTCTGCTTGGTTTTGATGCAGGACTGGTGTCAGTGGCGACCCCATGCTGGTAGAGAGCCTGTCTGGCTCCAGGAACTGTTGGGGCCAGGTCATGCTGATCCTGCAGCTGGGAAAACAACAGCAGAGGAGCCCCCGTGTGTCCCCCGGCTGTATTTTTAGATGCTGCTGCATCAAAGTTTGTCAGGGACTTGCAGGTGATGGTGAGCAGCGTCAGGCCGACGGCAGTCCCACACATGTGGGAGCAGGCAGGAGCTGCAGCTTCTCAAAGCTGACAGTATTTCTCCAAGCTCTGGGTGAAGTCCCTGTGGGTCTCGGGACAACCAGTCTTCAACTGGTCAGAGCCCAGTTCTGTTGGTAGCAGTGACCTTTTCCTGACTGGAAATGGATAGGGTGAGGTTTTATTTCTGGATGTGGGGTTCTCTCTTCCGAGTTCCCTCCAAAACCAGCTGGGTTGCTCTTGCTTTTCTTGCCAAGTCCCCTGGGTTTTCCCCTGCGTTTCCCCCGCAGCGTGTTTGCCAGCCTGCGGCTCTGCCCCGCGGCTGCAAGTGAAAGCCGGATGAGCGGCAGCAGCAATGCCTCTGGCACCAGCAACCGGCTGTTTGAGCCCCGGGGAATTCCCAAGGGAGCTGTGGCACCACAGGGAACGGATGCGGACGGATTTCCTTGCAGAAGGTGAACGTGTCCGGGTGCCCGCTCGCAGCCCGAGGAACAGGAATGCCTGCCGCGCCGCCCTGCATCTGCCAACGGCGGCTCCGGTGACAGCTGGGGCGCAGCCAGCCCTCACCACGTGCGCACTGGGCAGGGGCTCGGTGCGGCAGTGAGCCCGGCAGACCCAGGCTGGTGGCTGCTGGGGATGGAGCTGAGCCACAGCCCGACCTCCGCAGTCCCCCTGGGGAGCCCCAGCACGCGATTGCGGAATGGGTCGGGCCATCGCGTTGCACAAGAGCTGCGGAAAGAGCTGTCAGCAGCATCGGGAACTGCCCGCACGTGCTCAGCGTGTGAGGCCAGAGGAAGCCCTGACCTGGGCAGTGGGGGTGGCCTGGGGACAGCAGGGAGCAGGTCCTGGCCTGCAGCCCTGGGTGGGGGACACTCAGCAGCACAGGACAGGGACCTCCTGCAACTCCCTGGCCTCTTGGCTCCTATCTGATGATGGTCCTTTTCTGCACGTACAGCTCAGCAAACCCCAGCCCAGCTCTGGCAGCCGCGGGTGACCAGTCCTTCCCCAGCGGAGCTGCCCCCACACTCCTGAGACGGGCAGAGCAAGCCGTCAGGCAAAGCCTTTTGCTCTCCAAAGGGTCGGGCAGGGCAGGATTTCACGCTCGGTTCCCTGCTGGCATCCCTTGCACGAAGCACGACTGGGATCAGCTCGTGTATCAAGCGTTAGATGTGGTTTCAACTGTTCCTCTCCAAACATGGGAGTGTTTGTTCAGCATACATGCTGTTTGAAGGGGTTTTTCAGTTCAACTCTAAAGTTTGCTCAAACACAGAAGGAAGACCTCCTGGTTTTGCTTCCTCTCTGTGCTACTCCTTATAAAATTTCATTTCTCCTCATGGAAGAGGTTCTGGTTCCTCAATGCTCATCCTGAATGTCTTAATTACTGTTTTGCAACAGCCCTTCTGAGAGGCAGTGTCATGGACAGGAAGGTTTGGGAAGCTCCTCCTCTGCACCGAGCAAGACCCAGCAAAGCACTGATGATGGGCAGCAGCAAGGTCCTGGCACGGGGGAGGCTGCAAGTGGGGATTTGGCCTTAACCTTCTCCTCTGCTTTTTGAGTTCTTTATGTGCAAAGTGAGCTCTTTCCGTGGGCTCCTGGCCCCCAGACATGGATTGGGGTCTAGCACTGACAGGAGGATTGCAGCCCATGGATGCTGTCTGGGTGCCTGCGGGACGTGGTTTGTCCCGCTCCAGCAGGCACCGTCAGCACCAGACCTACTGGGCTGCTGTGTCCTTGTCTTCCTGTCCTGGGTCAGACCTGATGGCAACTGCAGTGCCGCTTCCAAAGCTGTAGCCGTGCGTGCAAGTCTGGTGGGTGTTTGCTGCAAGCCTGCAAGTGCCCCCCGCTGAAACTCTGGGGAAGAAAGGCAGAGTGGATCTGAGCACCCTGATCTCTCCAGCACCCACCCTCCACGTGCCAGGTCCCTCCAGCACAGACGCCCCGGGTCCCACTCGCCCAGTCCCTCAGGGCCTCCTGGGGCTGCAGCGCTGCAGGGCACGGCTGTGCCAGCAGCTGTGCTTGAGCAATAGCTGCGTTTCAGAAGTGCCTATTTCAGGGATGTTGCCTCTGGCAGCCAGGACTTTCCTGGATCCAGCGTGAGATCTGTCTGCATCAGCTGCCATGGGTTTCCTGTGCAAGGTCCTGCCACTTCCCCAACAGCAACTGGAAGTAACTTAAATAAATTCTTCTTCCGTCACGTCCATCCTTCAGCCTGTGGGACCCTGCTGGGTGTGGGGGCACTCCGGGGTCTGCTTGCATGGGGTGAGAAATCGTAACTTGCTCTCTTTAGCCCTTGCTGTGACCCAAGGCTGCTCCAGTTACAGCCAGTGCCTTTGGCAGATCTGTGTCACGACAGCAGCCGCTGACACCCAGGAGCACAGAGCAGACCGGGAGTCCCGTGAGATTGGGATGGGGGGCAGCAGGGCTGGCAGATGGCTTGGGGCAGACCCGGCTGTTCCTGGAGGCAGGGCAGCGCAGGCAGCAAGAACATAGCCCCGTGGGATGCGGCTGGCAGAGCCAAACCTGCGCCTGCAGCAGGTCTGCTCCACCAAGCACTCGCCTCTGCTGCGGACAGGGGCTGTTTCCACGCGATGCGGAGCTAGAAACTGGGCTGTTGCCTCCCCGTTTTCACTATCCCTTCCCTGCCTGCGAGGCGCGGCGCCAGTTGTGCCGCTGGGTGCAGGTGTGCCGTGCCATGCCGTAGGCGCGGGTGCCACCGGCGCAGGGGAGCGAGGCAGTGGCCAAGCAGGAAGCCCTGGGGCTCCGGGGGACGCCCTGGGCGGGCTGGGCGGTGGCAGCGGCTCTGCACGCCTCCCTTGCCTGCGGTTCCCGTTTTGGCACCGATATAAAGGTGGTGTGTGCAGGGAGAGCCCAGCACTGCGGGCAGCCAGGATGGGAGCACAGAGCCTGGCACTGGCTTGCGCGGCACTGGCTTTGTGCTTGGCACTAGCCAGGGCCACCAACCCCGGCTTCGTGGTGAGGATCACTCAGGCAGGCTTGGACTATGGTGGGTTCAGTTTGTAATTTCTCTGCTTGCAGATGTGCTGGTGGCTGAGGCGCGGAACCGGGCACCCCCCTGGGGAGCGCAGGATCCTGGGGCGGGATGGGAGGATCCTTGGCCATGGGTGCCAAAAGCACCATCACCTGGGGCTTCAGGCTGATGCACCCATCTGCCCGCACCACCATTTTCATGGAGCCCCTGCAGAGGGGCCCAGCCCTGAGGGGGTCTGGGGGGGCTGCACCCGGGTGGTGTCAGGGGACGCACAGGGCTGGCAGGGCAGGAGGGTGCTGCTCCCACGACACATGTCCGGGCAGCTGAGCCGTGAGCCCTGAAGGAGGGAGCTGCGGAGGCGAGGAGGTGGGGAGCTGCAGGGGGGGCAGTGACGGAGATGGATGGGCCCTGCGCTGGTTTTATTGAGGCAGGCAGAGCCCTGGCTCCAGCGGAGCGTTGTTATGGATTGAAATACACTGTGTGAGAAACAGCTCATTTACCTGGCAGCTCTGCCAGCTGTGCGGGAGAGGAGGACGTGACTCCCCTTCCCAGGCGCGGGGATGCAGCACCCACTAACGCCGTGCTGCTCCCTGGGACGTGCGCTCCATCCGGCTTTGCCCACCAGCACTGGGCACGGAGCTGCGCAGTGCCCGGGTCATCCCTCACACCTTGTACAGTGTCCAGCCAGAAGACAGTGAGGTCTGGGATCTCTCCCCTTTTTTTGTGCCACCTGGCCACCACCTTCCCGTGGGGCTTGCACATCAGGGGCAGGAGTCAGGCAGCGTTCAGGCAGCATTGCTGGTGTGCTCACAGGGCTCTGTGCACCAAGATTAGCTTTAAAGACAGCCTGGGAGGTGGAAAGCAGCCAGGGCGTCGCCTGGATGTTTCCTTTAACCCTTTTGCTGTGTGCCTGGTGCATGCTCCCAGCTCCTGTGGGAAGCGTGTGGCGGTGACACTCTCCCTCTGCCCCTGCAGCCCATCAGCAGGGGGTCGCTGTCCTGGAGAAGGAGCTGGCCCAGCTGAAGCTGCCAGACATCTCAGGTGACTTTCGCATCCGGAGAGTGGGGAAGGTGCACTACGAGATCTCCAGGTGAGCCCTGCCCGCCCTGCTGAGGGGCTTCCTCTGCCCCGTCCCCTCCTCCCAACCTACTTGAAGGGCAGGAGAGGTGGGGGAGAATGGGGAGCCCCCGGAGCAGCAAGAAGCGTCATGTCCCCTCCACAGCTCCCACAAATGTTGGTCCTGTCCTCGGTGCAGGCAGAGACACTCCTGCTTCATCCCCCCTGCCCCAAGGGGAAAAAGGGAACCAGGACAACAGCACTCTGGCTGTGGGGGGACTTTGAGCAATCGAAGTCCGGGCAGTGGAGGTGGCCCAGCCCATGTGGAGATCCCAGGTCCTCGCTGCCCCGTTGTACCTCTCTGCTCTCACTGCACGGGGTTTCGAGCTGCTGTTTGGGTGGCTGCAGGGACCACGTTTTCAAAGACACCACTTTGCTCTGCACGTCCCTGCTGGGCATTGCTTTGCCACAGTAGGATGGGCACTAGGGATGGTGCCGGTGCAGCGGCCCCGCTCCCTCCCTCCCCAGCTGTGTGGCTGGAGGCAAGATACCCCCTCTCAAGTGCCTTTTCTCTTATTTATTTATGGTTTTATTTTTAGATTGGACCTTCGCAGTTTCCACTTGCCCTACTCGCGGATTTCCCTGGTCCCCAACGTGGGCCTGCAGGTCTCCATCTCCAACGCCTTTGCCGAGGTGGATGGGAACTGGCGGGTGAAGTTACACTTCATGTGCGTGCCCGGCTCCTCTGTCCGCGCTCGGGCACTGCATTCTGCGCTTCCCTCTCTGGGTCTGGACAGGATTTTTCTCCTCTCCCTTGTGTTTTGAGCAGCTGTTGCTTTGCTCTCTCCAGATGTGCTGACTTGTCTTTCCTGCAGCTGCTGTATTCCTGGTGCACATCTGGGAGCCCCTTGCCCTGGGGGAGCCCAGCCAGGTCTCCCTCCGTGCTGGAAGCCCTTGGAGCTCCCCAGCGGTGTTTATGCCCCTTGCAAGTGGTTGGGGAGACAATGTGAAAGCCATCTCCCTTCTCGTGGCACCTGGGTGTGTGGGAGGGTCTCTCCCACTTGTTTGCACTGGGAAGCACCTTCCTGAGCACCCCTGGGGACAGACCTGAGACAGGACCAGGGGTGGGCAGAGGTCGCTGCCACTCATACAGCCACTGAGATGGATAAAACAGGGTGCGAGGCAAGAACAAGGTGTACAGTGGAGAAGCTGTGCACCAACTCTCCTGTCTCTTCCATCTCCACTACTTGCTCTGTCCTCTCTGTTTAAAGGTTACCTCTCCCATTTCATGTTCTAGTGAATTTGAGTTCCCTGAGTTTAAAAGCCTTCTCAGTCTCCTCTGGGTGCTCACTGCAAGGCAGAGCAAGACAGATCCATCCCAACGCTGATTTGGGACTCGGCATTGAGAAATGTCCCTTTCTCATCCTCCTCTCTGCAGCCGGGACCACGGTTCGTTTGACCTGAAGGTGGAGAACGTCTATATCAAAATCAACCTGAAGCTGGGCAGCGATGCCTCTGGGAAACCCACCATTGACACGTCTGACTGCAGCACTCGCATCTCCAAAGTCCGAGTACGCTTTTCGGGCAAGTTTGGGTACGTAACTTCACCGAGCAGGCCTAGAAACGCTGCGTGTTGGCCTGTCTGCCATGGGAGCGTGGCTCCCGGGCCCTGGTGCGAGGAATAAGATGCTGGCGTACCTGCGGTCCCGTGGAGGTCACCCCTGCTGCCCGCAGGCTGCCTGCACTGGCACGCCGCTCGTCAGCTGTCTCTGGACTCTTGTGATATACTTCACATCCAGACGCGCAACTGAATGAACTTAAATCTGGTCTGAATTTGTCCTGCTGTGGCTGCGTATTTAACGGAGATTTAAGGCAGTCACTAGACTTGTGTGCATGTGGTTTACAAGCAGGTCTGCTTGCAAATGTAAACCCTGAGGCAAAGCTAGACGGCAAATTGGTATGCGAATGATGTTCCCCAGTGTCCCGCATCTCTAGTGTCTCCCTTTCCCAGACAAATACTTCTGCAGCAGCCTCTGAGCTGAGGGAGGACTCCTCTCTGTTTTTTCTCTGCAGATGGCTTTATAACCTCTTCCATAGTGCTATTGAGTCCAGATTCCGGAAGATCTTGGAAAGCAAGGTATGTGAGTGAAGGAGGGCAGAGGTCCGGGTTTTTCTGGTGGTCTTTAGCCCTCACTTGTAGCTGAAGGATCAGAGTACATGCAGGGATTTAACTAGACCCAGAGCATGTGGGCATGCTGCCGATTTGGTAAAAAACAGAGGAATGGGCATTGCTCACTCCAGCCTCTGTAGCATTGTGTGGCTCAGGCTGAATTCAAAACCTGCAGGCCTTGCCAAAGCCCAGCGTAATTGGTTCCTAATTAACAAAGACTTTTCTTTCCATGTGGTCAGTTAATTAGGTCTTATGCCTCGGCCAAACTCACTGTAACAGAGGAAACCTGATCAGAGCTGTCCTTTAAATGGCCACACTCCTGCTTTGGGGAGAAATTCTCATTTCTGGAGTTCAGGCATCTTGTTCTAACGGGGTGCATCAGGGAGGTCCCGGTACCGTCCACCCGGTACAAAAGCCTACAAGCTGGAGACCCGCAAAAAGACATGGAAACAAGCTGTTAGCAATAATTACTACAAGGCTAACTGGCACGAGTTACAGCCTCCCTGGATGTGAACCTTGCTCAGGAAGGAGGCAGTTGGAGAACAGGCAAATCCCACTCCCGCAGCAGATCCCATCCTGGCCGAGCTCTATTCCCGATGCCATGTAGCGGCTTTCCCAAGGCCCCCAGGAGCCGTGGTGGCAGATGGGCTGGCAGCAGGAGCAAAGCCAGGACTCACAGGCCTTTTTTGCTGTTTTGCCTCCTGGAAGGAGAGCAGCTCTGGGACTCTGAGGGGATCTCTGCTGTGTGCTCTTCTCCAAGCCCTCTTTGCCCAGCACGTGTTTCTCAGTGTCTTTCTCCATGTGTGGGATGGTGCAAGGGGCAATGGCCAGGAGAGGGCACAGCCTGGGAGTGTGTTGCACCAGGACCCCAGGGCACAGCGTGGTCTCAACCCAGCTCTGGCCCTGGCAGCCCATGTGTGCCTCCTGCTCTCGCTGCACACGCTTGCTCGGTCCTCACACCCCCAGCGCTGGGGGAACTGGTCACTGGGATCAGGGCTGCATTTTCCTGTCTGCAGCTCCATCCTCCTGAGTAGCGATGGGGTGTTTCCAGACAGACAGACGAGTATCAGCTGGGCACAGGGAAGAGCAGCAACCCTCACTCTGTTGATAAGGCCATGCCCAAGGCTCCATTCCTCCTCTTCCTCCCTGGCACCACACAGCCAGCAGCTGCATTGCTGTTAGCATGCTCCTCCGGAGCTCTGCACCTCGCTGTCAGCTGCTGCAGGCGGGATGCCCAGTCAGATGATGGCCTGATTCTGCCTGGCAATCTCTGTGCCATTATGGGGAACGCACTGGAAGAGAGCTTGTGCAGATTATCTCTGCCGTCTGCAGAACTGTGCCCTGCAGTACGTTTCCTGGGTCAGTGTTTAGCCTGCAATTAAATCCCCCGCTAATGCCGAGGCTTCACCCGTGGGCGACAGCGGTGGAGGGATTTGCTATTCCGTTCTGGCAGCACCGAGCTGTAGGAACTCAGGATAGCTCTGCTCTGTGGGTGCAGTTAGTGCTCCTGCCCCTGCGAGGTGCGTTAGCTCTTTCAGTTGCCCTGCTTCAGCTAAGCCTTGGCTGCTCAGCACAGTCATTGCGCTATGGGCCGTAGGAAAAGTCTGAGGGCACGTGTGAGGTTCCTTCCAAGGGCCCCTGTGGAGCTGAACTGTTCGTGGAGAGCTTGCTGCAAGCAGATGTTTGCAGGTATAAACCCTGCTTGTATCTTGGGCACTTAATTAATGCGCTGCCTGATGAGTAGAGACAAACATCGTTGTGTACTCTTTTATTTAAACAGGTTTTTGCAAGGAATAAAACCAGCACCGGGCAGCAAAGCAGAGAGCAGGGCTGAGGCTTCAGGGGATGTGAACCGGCCGCCCCTGCCCTTGCCCAGCCTCACGGCCTTTCTTTCCCACAGGTCTGTGACAGCGTGGTCAGCTCTGTGCACAGGGAGCTCCAGCCTTACATCCAGACCCTGCCAGGTACCAGGCGGGGGCTGCACGGGATTTTAGGAGTGTTTTTTTCCAGCATTTCCCCGCTGTGAGGACGGTGCTTTACCTTGTGCCCACTCCCTGTTCTCCTGTATTTCTGCGCCCAAGCTGGGAGCTGGGGAACACCGTATGAGCAGGGACCTGTCCCTGTGCACCCTGTCCGGTCACGCACACAGCCTCCAACGAGCCATGTCCCGGAGCTGGCAGGAGCACGGGCTGCCTCAACCAGGGGACCCAGACTGCTCCTCAGGTCCAGGAGTTAGTCTGCATGGCTGAGAAACAGCCAGGAGGGCAATGTGGGTTTTGCTTCTAAATGGAAGCAAGCACACATGAAGCTGGTACTGGCACGGCACTGCCAGGATGTTGGCAGGGCAATCTGCTTCCGTCTTGCCTATGCCATCTCCCTCTCACTTATCCATCTGTCTCGTGTTTTACAGTCACGGCCAGGATAGATGCCATATCTGGCATCGATTACTCCTTGGTGGCACCCCCAACTGCTACTGCCCAGGCCCTGGACGCAGACCTGAAGGTGAGAGGCTGCCCTGGGAAACCTTGAGTTGGCTGATGCTGTCGCCACAGCCGGGTGGGGAACCAGGTTTAAGTACCTCCTGCGAATGCTGTTTCTCAGCTCAGGTCAGTGGGTGAGTGCCACCACCCTCTGCTCTCCTGCTTCACCTCTCTCCTTCCTCCCAGGGCCAATTCTTCTCCCTGACCCACCGCTCTGCCATCCCCTTCCCTCCGCTGGCGCTGGCCTTCCCCCCGGATCACGACCGCATGGTTTACTTTGGGGCCTCCAGCTACTTCTTCAACACAGCCAGCTTCACCTACCACGCAGCCGGGGCTCTGGTCTTTGAAATCACAGACTCCATGGTGAGCAGCGCAGGTGGGATGGGGGCTGCCCCCATGCCTCTGGGCAGCGGGTTCAAATTGCAGAGAAGCTCCGGTGGCAGCCTGCAGTCTTGGAGGACCCCCACAGTGAGCTGCCCAGAGGCTGAGGGGTGTGTGGGGGGGGCCAGGGCTGTCAGGCATGGTAGCACATGGGGGGCAGGAGGTTTTGATCTCACCATAGGCTTGGCTGTGCCACGTTGCCCTGGTGTGACTGTTCTCCTCCTGCAGATCCCGAAGGGCATTGACTTCCACTTGAACACCTCCACCTTCTCAGCCTTCATTCCCCAGGTGAGTGGTCCAGCGCTGCTTCCCCGAGCTCTTGCTGTGCGCAGCCAGGGGTTTGCTCTGTGCAAGGTGGTCTCCCCCAGGAACGGGGGCTTGTGCCACTGTCCCTAACCTCTCCCTGCTCCTCTGCAGCTAGAGAAGATGTACCCAGACATGCTGATGAAGCTCAGGCTGTCTGCCCCCTCTGCCCCATTCCTGGACATTGGACCAGGGGGGCTCTCGCTCAGGCCTGTCGTGGACATCCAGGCTTATGCCATCCTTCCCAACTCCAGCCTGGCTCCTCTCTTCCTCCTCAGCCTGGTGAGTTGGGGCACAGCCTGAAGCAATGACTGTGGTCCTGGTGGGGCAGCTCCCGCTGGTGAGCTCTCCCCTGCATCTCAGCAGGGCAAAGATGGGACTTTGAGCAGTGCACCGTCCTCCTGCTGCGTTCAGCAATGTTGAGCTGTTGCGGTCAAGCCCCTGCCAGGAGAGGTGCCGGACACCATCCAAAACCATCCCAGTGCTGGTGCAGTGGGGGCGTCCCCAACAGAAAAAACCCTGAGCTGAGAAATGCCAGGTTTACCACTGAGTACAAACGTGCCCCTGGACAGGCACCAGTCCTGCGGTGTTTCGGCTGGTCTGAGCCATTCCCCGGGTGTCTGGTTTGGGGTGAGGTGGGGTGAGCACTGCCAGAGCTCTGCACTCTCTCCCCAGACAGGCAATGTGTCTGCCGTCATCGACGTGAAATCCGGCCACATTGTTGGGAACCTGAAGTTGGGCAGGTATGGTTAAGGGGGTGGTATGCAGGCGGGTGGCTGGGGGGGTGCTTCTGTTTTGGGCTCCCAGGGACAGAGATGAGGTGGGGAGGTCCAAGGGCTGGGACCTGGTGTGGAGGGGATGAGCTGGGGCTGGAGGGAGTGGGAACCCCACAGCCATTGGTGGGTAACACCAAGGTGGGAACAGCTCCTGCCACTGGGACAGCCTTCACAGCGCTGCTTCTGTCTCTGCGCAGGATGAAGCTCTCTCTGAAGCATTCAGATGTCGGCACTTTCCAGGTATGCTATCCCTTGACCATGATCAGAGCCCCCCGCATGGCAGTGAGACCCTGCTGGGAGCCAAGGAGAGAGCTCACTCCCTGCTGCTCCCCAACATGGGAGCTGGGGGTGCACCCCACACTGATCCCATGGAAGCCTCCTCCCTCAGCCTGCAAGTCTGGGAGAGGGTGCGGAGCCAGCTGCTGTTGCCTTTCACCCCTGCACTTCCTACCCTGCCAGCATGGCCAGACAAAGCCTTATTTCTCTTTCTTTTCCTAATTATCCTCCAGCACCTGGTCACCTGCTCTCTCACAGGCTAAAGCTCTTTTCCTTCCCCATCTCTCCGCTCCCCAGGTGCGAACACTGCAGTCCATAATGAACATCTTTGCCTCCAGTATCCTGCTCCCACGTGTTAATGGTGAGAACCTGCTGGGGGTAATGGGGTTCCTGGAGTAGTCACAGGCCAGGTCACTCCATCTGAGCAGACTAATGAAATCCCTGTTGCCAAGGCTGATGGGTGGGTAACGCCGGCAGTAAGAGTGCCCAGCAGAGGCAGGCTGCGGGCAGCGGTGTGTGGGAGCCTCTCTGTGCTGTGACATGCATCCAGCAATGAACACAACGGAAAAAATGAGCACAGCACACATCCTAATGCTTTCCAGATCCTCTCCCCCGCTTGCCGCTTCTCATGACTCCCCAGCAAATGGGGCCAGAGTGGGGCTGATGGCTGCTGGCAGTGGGAGGGGGAAGGCAGAACAGGCACTCCCCAGCCCTTCTGTAGAGCTTGGGAGGAACCTCTTCTGCTTACCCCAGGGGCGAAGAAAGGGCCGGGGGGGAGTGAGGGGAGGAGGTGGCCGCCTGGTTGCATGTCTGTGCTCCCTCCTGCGGCCCTTCCCCTCCCAATGCGGCCGCATGTGTTGTGTCTTCCAGCCAGGTTAGAGGAGGGCTTCCCTCTGCCGCTGCCGGACAGAATACAGCTCTCCAATATCCTTGTGCAGTTTCACCAGGTGAGTGAAGGGAAGCACCCAGAGCCCATCCCACCACCCCTGAGCCCCCCAAAAGAGAGGTCACCTGCCTGCTGCTGCCAGCACAGCATGCAAAGACAATTCCCCAGCCTGTGCTGTGCAGCAGTGGGCAGGAGGGTATGCTCGTCCGGGACCCCAGTGCAGTCTCTCTTTTCCCATCCTCACAGTTAGAGTCCAGGCTCCACACCCCCAGGGCAGCACCCCATCCTTCTCCAGTTCTTAAGCCCAGAGCCTGAATTTCCCACGATGCTTTTTATAGCACACAGAGCTCTGCGGCAGCGTTCAGCCCCCGCCTTCCCCGGCCGGCCGTGCCTGGTGGGATGCTGTGTGTGAGTGCAGAGCAGCTGCCGCTGGACACATCTGCCTGCGGTGGGACAGGCAGCGCCTGCCAGACTCGGTGGAAGGAGCCGTGCCTGGCCCTGGGGAGCTGAGAGAGCCCGTTGTGAGGGGCCTGGGGGAAATCGCAGAGGGGTGCCACTATGGGGATGCTGAATATCTGTGAGGCGTGGCTGTGAAATGTCTTCAGAGCTCTGCCAGGGCTAAAATTAGACACAGGGGCAGGCACAACCACATGTGCCCGTCCCTCTTCCTTCCCCAAAATGTGGTGGGCGCAACAGAAAGTGGCTGCCAGGGCCTCTCGCAGCCCCACGCTTTCTCTCTTTCTCCCAGAATTTCCTGCTGCTCGGAGCAGACGTTCACTATCAGCCCCGGGGACAGAGATAAGACGACGCCACGGACATCAAGCACCGAATATGCCCACTCCACCCGCCCCGCCTAAGGCACAGCAGCTCCCCAGGGCCCCTTCCCTCACCCTG
>VWZZ01001032.1:197085-326773 GCA_013399095.1 Psophia crepitans
ATTGCTGCCAGGCCAGGGTGGCCGTAGGGGCTGGCGGGGTCGGTGGTGCCCTGCAGCCGGAGTGGAGGGCCGCCGCAGCGTGCGTGGGGGAAGCGGGTTGTTGGGGTGCTTTTGGGACCCGGAAGGTTATCCTGGAGGTTAGGAAAAGTTTAGGTCGTTGGTCGCTGCCCGGCGGTGCGTGTCCCCCCGCCGTGAGGGCGTGTTGGGGAGCAGGTTGCTGTGGCACCTCTCGCAGTCCCTGCGCCGGGCTGCCGGCCGGGGCTGCGGCGGAGCTCTCAGGCTGTGGTGCCCTGGGCAAGGGGTTCGTGGCACCGAATGTCACGTCTCGGTAATAACACAGCCTCTGCTGCTCCGCGCCGCAGCCCAGGCCTGTCGCATTGGAGTGGCGTGTTCTGAGGCACTTGGGTTTCCCAGAATCCGTCTCTGTTTCTGGCTGATCCTTTCTGTGTAGGCTGCAGGCAGAGGTAGGTTTTGTGCCACTGAGTCAGTGGTGGGACTGAAGGTTCCTTCCTGCGGAAAAGGCCATAGAAACAGGTTGTGGATGAGAGGTGAGGCAGGCTTCTGTGTCACACCACCTTTGTTGCAGTGTACCTGGAGACGTATGGCTGCCAGATGAACGTCAATGACACGGAGATCGCCTGGGCCATCCTGCAGAAGAATGGCTACGCAAGGACAAAGGACCTGGGCGAGGTAAGGCACCTTGGCAGCTCTCCTGTAACGCGGGTCTGCGGGGTGTCACACCACTGCCATGCCTGTGAGTCCCAGGTTTTGTCTGCAGTGCGGTGCTGGATGTTGTGATGTTTGTAGTGTAAGTTCTGTGCAGTAAAGGAAGCTACTTAACAAGTGTGCTAGAAAGCCATGGGTTGGGTTTTTTTCTTTAAACTGCTGGGCTTCCTCCCAGTTGGAGAGCAATTAGGCACAGCAGGATGCTCCTGACTCATCTTTGTCTGAGTTTATTTCTATCATTTAGTGGAGGACTCTGCTTGTCTTCAGTTAGTTTCTTGCACCTTTGTTTGCTGAAACCCACTGTGTACGTGGGCAGATCTTTTTCACTGAGTTAAGTGAGTTTTATAGCCTGCCTCTTCAGGTTACCTGCACGGGGTGTGAGTACTTACCGTGTGGCTTTTACAAATTCTTGTTCTTTTTTTGTTGTTTTCAATTTAGGCAGACGTGATTCTCCTCGTCACCTGTTCCGTGAGGTAAGGAAAGTTTCATCACTGATGGTTTGGGACAGGTTTTAACGAATCAGCATTTGAGAAGAACCAAGACCCACCAATAAATGTGCTGTGTGTGGAAAAGAGCATGCAGATATGAAACTACCTATTCAGTTGAGGGTAGAGTTAGCTGATGCTACAATGTATAACATTAATTGTGCTATGAATTGCTTTTCTATATAGTGAGAAGCAGCTCTTTGGTAGTGTAAGCTCTGTGTGTGTATGCCATGAGCAGTTAGAGACCTGCACAGATTTGTGGTTTAACAGTTTTTAATTTAATTTTTTTTTAATTTCGTCTTCTCTTGAACTGAGTCTGTACTTTAAAAATTTGGGAAATACATTTAGGGGCAATTTGGGATATAAATATACAGGGAACTTGGCTTTTTTTTTTCTGAATGCAGAAGATATCAAATGCCCATTGTCACTTGCAAGGTAGCTCACTTTGGCTGGCTAGGGCAGGCTTTTTATCTGCAAGAGCTTAGTTCTGAGTTGTTTCTGCAGTGTGGATGCTCCCAAGCAAGGGAAACGATAGTAGATCGGAAAGAGTCAAGACGTAATCCACACACCACAAATGGCCCTTCCATGTGCCATCGGATCCATCAGGTGGATGATTCCGTCTTCAGTTGAATTCTCTGCTCAGAGCACTTGGGCTGCTTCGCACCGGGAGGCTGTTAAAGTGCAACAATCGGAATAACCACGTTTTCCTGGTTTCCCAGGGAGAAGGCAGAGCAGGCTATCTGGAATCGCCTGCAGCACCTCAAGGCACTGAAAGCCCAGCGGCAGCAGGCTCGCTTACCTCTCCGCATCGGGATTCTAGGTACCTGGTGGGGTGCCCGGCGACGGGTAGAACACACTGTTGTGCCACATCCCATCATGCTCCATGTCCTCTTCGCTGCTGGTGGCATCAAACTTTTTCTGCAGGGTGAAAGCAGCTAGTGAAAGGGGTATGGAGGTGTAACAGTGGGTGGGCACTTTCTCACAAGGACCCTTCTCCTTTGGCGGCAGGATGCATGGCTGAGAGGCTTAAGGAAGAGATTCTGCACAGGGAGAAGCTAGTCGATATTGTGGCAGGCCCTGATGCGTATCGTGACCTTCCCCGGCTGCTGGCCGTGGCGGAGTCTGGCCAGCAAGCTGCTAATGTCCTGCTATCACTAGATGAGACTTATGCAGATATTCTGCCTGTCCAGACTAGCGCAGGTGGCACGACAGCATTTGTGTAAGTACCTTTTATTTTTGTCCTGTGCGTGTTTCTGGTTTGGAAATACTGCTGTGCAGAGCAGACGTGTCAGTGGCAGCAGCAACCCAAGAGATGCAATGCCTGGCTGCACTCGCTCCTGGCAGCCCAGAGGCACGAGACTACCAGACTGTGTGTTTGCTGCTGCTTCGCTGTCTGGCTGAGCTCTTCAGAGACTGCCCTGTGCTCTGGCTGTCTGCGGGCTTCTCTTACTCCCCTTTGAGAACGTTGTTTGTCTAAGCCTGATGCTGCACTGAGTGATTTCTGTTCCACTGACATCTGTGCCTTTCTAAAATCTGTGCCTCTTTCAGCCGCTGCCGTCTGCTCTGTCCTGCGCTGGGTTCTCCTATTTGATTCTTCTAATCCTCTGTGCTTTGTAACTTCTGTTGGTTTTGTTTGCATTTGTTTAGTTTTGATAATAAGATTCCCAAACATGAAATCAGACTCAGTTCTGTGTGGCGTTAGAGTACAGAGGGACAGCATCACCCTCTGCAGGAACAGGATGCAGAAGAATCTTGCATCACCACCATATTGCAGTGCAAGTCTGTGCCTCGTTAGTTGCTTTCCAAGTTTCTTGGAAACGTGCGTGGAAAATTAGGTGTTAGCTAGAGGCAAGCAGAAGCCAGCTCTGGTTCGAGCAGAGTGTAAGGGGAAGCTGTGGAGCCGCATTCGGGGCTGATGCTATGTGTGCTGCAGGCCAAGGGAGTTGGCTGAAGGCAGTGGTGCTGGGCCAGGTCAAAGCAGGGCAGGATGCAACATGGATGATTCTTCCAGAGAAGTCGTAGCATGACCTGTACTTTACCTCTCGGCAGATCTATCATGCGGGGCTGTGACAACATGTGTAGCTATTGCATCGTGCCCTTCACCCGTGGCCGTGAAAGGAGCCGTCCCATCGCGTCCATCCTGCAGGAAGTGAGGATGCTTTCGGATCAGGTGAGGCAGAGTCTCCTTCCCACCTGTCCCAAACCCTGGGAGGAAGGATGCTTCTCAGTGAAAGTGTTTTCAGCGATATCTTTGAGCAATGACACTGCCTTTATCTGTGGAGATGAGGTTACCATAGGGTTCTACCAGCAGCTTTTTGATTCCCCTTGTAATACACCCAGAGGGACCTTAACAGGCTGGAGAGGTGGGCCCATGCAAACCTCATGAAGTTCAACAAGGCCCAGTGCAAAGTCCTGCACAGGGGTCGGGGCAATCCCCAGCACAACTACGGGCTGGGTGGGGAATGGATGGAGAGCAGTCTTGAGGAGAAAGACTTGGGGGTGCTGGTAGATGAGCGTTTCAACATGACCCAGCAATGTGCGTTGGCAGCCCAGAAAGCCAACCGTGTCCTGGGCTTCGTTGCAAGAAGGGCTGGGGATTCTGCCTCTCTACTCTGCTCTTGAGACCCGCCCCCCTGCAGTCCTGCATCCAGCTCTGGGGTGACCAGTACAAGAAGGACATGGAGCTGTTGGAACGAGTCCAGAGGAGGGCCAGAAAGATGCTCAGAGGGCTGGAGCACCTCTGCTGTGAGGACAGGCTGAGAGTTGTGCTTGTTCAGCCTGAAGAAGATAAGGCTCTGGGGAGACCTTATAGCACCTTGCCAGTACTTGAAGGGGCTCCAGGAAAACTGGAGAGGGGCTGGCTACAGGGTAGCGAGTGACAGGACAAGAGGGAAAGGCCTTAAGCTGCAGGAGGGGAGATTTAGATTAGATATTAGGAAGAAACTCTTCCCTGTGAGGGTGCTGAGGCCCTGGCACGGGGTGCCTTGAGAAGCTGTGGCTGCCCCTGGATCCCTGGCAGTGTCCAAGGCCGGGCTGGATGGGGCTTTGGGCAAGCTGGGCTAGTGGAAGGTGTCGCTGCCCATGGCAGGGGGCTGGAACTAGATGATCTTTGAGGTGCCTTCCAGCCCAAACCATTCTGTGATTCTGTACTGTTGAGACAGATAGGGAAGGGAGGGCTTCCCCTGGAGACTTCTCCGTGAAATAAGAGTAAAGCCAGGGCTGCCCTTGCAGCTTAGCAGCTTGGCCATCCCAGCAGCGTTATATTTTTTCCTCTCTGTTTATTTTTGTAGGGAGTGAAAGAAGTGACCCTTTTGGGTCAGAATGTCAACAGCTTTCGAGACATGTCCGAGGTGCAGTTTCAGTCAGCTGCCGCCCCAGTCCTCAGTCGTGGCTTTAGCACGGTCTACAAAGCTAAACCAGGAGGCTTGCGCTTTGCACATCTTCTAGACCAGGTTTCTACAATTGACCCAGAAATGAGGATCCGTTTCACCTCTCCACACCCCAAGGATTTTCCTGACGAGGCAAGTGTAAAATAAACACCTGGACCTCTGCTTGCAGGCAGGCAGCTCTGAACCGCTAGGTGTGGGCTGTGCTTCCTTCCTGGAGGGACACAGGATCACAGAATGCCAACAGCAGCTCCTGGGGCTGGAATGTTTGTGCTGAAGCTGGCAGGTTTGCAATTTGCTGGCTTTTACCGGAGGAAAACTCTTCCCCGTGGCATCCTGGTAGAGTTGAGCTGTCTGTGACGTTATCTCCTGATGGCCCATCACAGGTCCTGCAGCTTATCCAGGAGCGACACAACATCTGCAAACAGCTTCACCTCCCAGCCCAGAGCGGAAGCACACGGGTCCTGGAGGCCATGCGACGCGGGTGAGCGATCGCCATGGGGAGTCCTGCGCTGTACCCTCTGATTTAGGGTGCTGGTTTCTCCTTGCTGACGTCGTGGTTTTCTGATTAGCAAATCCACGTGTTGTTCATTGCAGATACACAAGAGAGGCGTACTTAGAGCTTGTGCACCATGTGCGTGAGTCCATTCCAGGTAGGGGCTTCCTTTAGCTTTGTCTGAGCTCAGCACAGCTGTATCTTACTGTCCTTTCCTGAGTGAAGTGTTTGTCTCTTCCTTGAGGGAAGTGTAAACCTGTGTCTCTGTTACAGGAGTGAGCTTAAGCAGCGATTTCATTGCCGGCTTCTGTGGAGAGACAGAAGAAGATCACCAGCAGACTGTGTCCTTGCTGCGGGAAGTCCGCTACAACGTAGGATTCCTGTTTGCCTACAGCATGAGGCAGGTGAGTGCAGGCCCTGATGGAGCAGACTCATCTCCTGGTATCTCACCTAATTCCTGAGTGCTGTTTCTCACAATAAGACACTAAAAACACCCCATCCAACTCCTGAAAATAATACCTAAAGACTTGGTATATTGGTAGATTTTTTTGCTTGCATGCAGCACTTCCAGGGTGTGTGGTTCTGCAAGGGCCACCTTGGTGGCTGAAAGGCTTCCAACTCCCTGGTGTTGATTACTGATGTGGTCCTGCAGATGCTCCAGAATGATTGCAGGGAAGCAGCCATGTCTGTGGACATCTGGCTGCAGGTACATTTTTCTTTGCTGATGAGAAATTGTGCTGATGCAGCTGGGCTCCAGCCCAGCTTTAGAAACTGTCAGTCAAGTCTGGAGAGAAGTGGTCAATTTTCAGATTATATTTCCATGAGAGGAGTGCATAGACGTGGCACTCGAGGACATGGTCTAGTAGGCATGGTGGTGTTAGGTTGATGGTTGGACTTGATGATCTCAGAGGTCCTTTCCAACCTTAGTAATTCTATGATTCTAAGTCTCCATTAGAATGCTCTCCAAAGTGTAAGATGCTGGTGGGGAAGAGGACAGGAGGTTGGGAAACAAGAAAGCAAAGGAGTATGGATTAGCTTTCAGCATGTGGAACTAGAAATATCAGAATCCATTGCGTGTGCTTGTGGACAGGCAGGCAACAGACACATCTCACACGGGAGCTGCAGAACTGCTTCACAGTGCCACCGATACACAGCGCCCTACATCAAACCTGCTACTGAAAAGGTGCTGCAGAAAGAATGTGAGGATCTCAAGGATGTTGCTGGCGCTGAAAACCTTCCTTGAGATTGTAAATACAAACCGTAATGCTGGAAAGCTGTTGCTTGAAGAGCAGCCAAGCTGGCTGGGGTCAGACCGAGTTCTGATCTCAGACTGGTTATTGAGGAGCCGTGCTTGCTTTGTCTGTTTACAGAAAACCCGGGCGTATCACCGCCTGCAGGACGATGTGCCTGCAGACATAAAAAAGAGGCGGCTGGAGGAGCTCATTACCGCCTTTCGAGAGGAGGCTGCAAAGGCAAACCAGGCGATGGTGGGCCAGTCTCAGCTGGTGCTGGTGGAGGGGGTGAGTGCGCCTGGAACAGGGCTGTCCTTCCCTCTTGCTGGCCAAGAAGCTCTTAGGCTGTACACAGCAATCGTCACCTCCGCCTTCCCTTCTCACTTCTCCCACACAGTCCTAGGATGCCAAGACCGTGTCTGTACATCTAAGCAGACAGCCTGATAATTCCAGAGCACTGAGCTGAGCACGGGGGGATGGGGTGGGTTAGAGACACGTCTCTGGCCAAGCACTGAACTCAAAGTGCAGGCTTTGAAACATTGGCTTTGGTGCGTGGGTGTCAACACAGCAGCTCTGGCTGTAGGACTGTTACACGGTGTGCTTAACTGTGTGGAATGTGGATTTTAATACTGGCAATAGTGCTCAATTAATTCCTGAGGCAATAAAGCCCAGCAGTGAATCAGAGCTATTGCCGTGCAGGTAATGTTCCCTGTCCTCCTTTCAGCCCAGCAAGCGCTCTGCCTCGGAGTTGTGTGGGAGGAATGACGGCAACATCAAGGTGATCTTCCCTGACGCCGAGATAGAGGACGCTGCGGGCTGCGAGGCTCTGGTCAGAGCCCAGCCAGGGGACTACGTGTTGGTGAAGGTGACCTGTCTACAATACTTGTTTCCTTGGGCTCTTTTTCTTGCACAGTGCTGTTCTTGAGAGCAACTGCTGCCAGGAAAGCCTAAAATTAGAATGGATCCTTCTCAGCCTTTCTGTTCCTGAGGACTCTTGTGCTGTTTCTTTCAGGTAACCTCTGCCAGCTCTCAGACCTTGAAGGGAGTTCTGCTCTGTCGTACTACCCTCTCCCGCTCTGCGGCTTGTTGTTGAGGTATCCCTGCTGCTGGTGCACAGAAGCAGCACATCTGCTCCAGGAAGAAACAAGGAAGTTTGGTCAGGTGGAGATAGGGTAGAAATGGAGAGAGATATATATCTCAGAGTATATATATGAAATAATATATATATATTTCTGGTTTGGCAACAACTTATCCCCTACAGATCTGTGCAAGTTTGTAGGCAAAAGGGATGGAAGCTGTGTACGGACTTGCCAAGCTGAAGTACTGTGTGATCTTGTATTTCCCTTTGCTCTCAGGCTTGGCCCACCCTTGCAGTGCTGCAGGGCTGTCCTCTAATGCAGCCCAGCCTGAGAAATGTGTCTGCAGAGCAGGTCATTCCTGCCAGCTCCGTTGAGTTTAGGAGCTGTGAAAACTGGTAGTGCCTACAAAATACAGCTCCAGTAACTGCTGAAGAATGGCAAGAGAATTGCCACAGGGGATGAAGAACTGAAAGAACAGGAGAAGATTGTGATGAGTTCTTTCCAAATATTGGTAACTTCCTTATCTGTGAAATGCGTGGAAGGGAGAAGAACATGTACCGAGCCTCTCTGGTGGAATCTGGCACTGAGCTGTGGGACATAAAACGGTGTTTAACGTGTTTATCTGTTGTATCTGAGGCCGAGGGACTGCAGCCTTGCCCTTGCGCTGGGGATCTTTGGATCTGGGTTAGAGAGGATTTCCCCATCTCCAGGCCCAGGGGATGCACGGTGAGGATGGCTGCCAGCCGAGGTTTATCTCTAGCCTGTTAAAACTTCAGGTGCACCTTTGTATTCAGACATCTGTGGGTGTCCTTCCCTTCGCTTGCTAGAGAAGTGGTTGTACCAATTCAAATGACCAAGAAGTTCTTTAAGTGCAGCTTACAGATCCCTGTTTTTGCCAGCCTGCTGCTAAACCTGGCTGCATTGTGTGATATTCCAGCCTGGTCTGCTAAATTCAAACAAGTACCTGTAACCTGCACTTGTAAGTAAACTCTGAGGAGATTTGAGAAAGAATCGCCCATGTAATATAGATAATAATGTTATTAAAAAAAAGCATTGTAAAAGGCTCTATCCAGTGATGAATTTTGAAGGAACTGCCGATCAACTCATGAATTTGCAGAATTTTTAAATAAACATGAAAGGGTTTCGCTAGAAAGTCTTCTCTCAGCTCTTTGTGGAATATAGTATCACTTTGAAAACCGCATGGTTCACTGAATATTCATTAGACCTCAGTTTAAGAAACAAATAGACTTATCTCAGAGCTGGTTCTCGTAGAAGTGAATCTGCACAGTCAGCACTGTGGGGCGTGGGTTCTGAGGTGTGAACAGACGTGTGGTGCCGTTCTGCTCCCTGAATGCAGAAGTGTCTTGGGCCCAAATTCACAAACCAGGTATCGGGCCTCTGCAGCCTGGTGTAAGACTGGTGTAAGTCCTTGGGTTTTTAAGGCAGAGGCAGCGAAACGCTGTTTGCTTTGAAATACCAAAGGAAGCAGCAGGATGTATACATCATCCCTCAAGTGACAGGAGCTGAAGCCAACGTGTGCTTGCTAATTAAAACAACCGGGTGAGTGGCCCAGTTTTAACTGCCCTGCAGCGTCTCTTTCAGCATATTTTTCCCATCCTTTTTGAAACCGTGGCCCAAGCCAGCCCCCCCAGGAGGGGGCTGACGCCCACCTTCCACTGCTCATGTTGACCTCCTCCCCACAAGCACCTATTCCATGTGAGAAATGCAGATGGCAGGGTGCCCTCCCCGCTCCATCCAGCTTTGAGGCCAGCTGTGGTCGTTTTACAATCATTATTTTAAGAGCAAGAGACTAATGAGGAGGAGAGTTGGGTTTTACATTTTGATGAGAAGGTGATAATGCTCGCTGCACGGACTCCCCAAGGAGCCGTAGCGCTTACCATTTGCCTCGCCTCCTTAGTTTTTATAGGCCTGAGGAATGAAGGCTGAGGCTTTAAGGCAGCGAAGCATCCATTAGGAAGGGCTCACAGTGACCTTGGAGGCTGAGTTAGTCATTTGGCACTGCCTGAAAGCAGGAATGGTTTTTTTCTCAGGGGCTAAAAGGTGGGATGTGGTTTCTGTGTTGCTTGTCAGAAGATGTGCTCCCTGAATTGGGCTGTTGGGAAGGCCGAGCTTGTCTCTCGTGTTCATTCTGCCCCATGCTCATTCTTCTGCATTTCTTTTCCCAGTCTGAGCAGGGATGAGAGTCCTGAACTCTGCAGAACTTCAGGTCTCCCGCGCTGATTTATACGAGTGCCTTCTGCAATCGGAAGCTGACGTGTTGCGGTATTTCGGCATACCTGTGATGGAAGGGATTGGTTTCGCTGGCACTGCTGCTGTAAGGCAGCTGTGGGTCCAAACCAAGGAACAGGTTGATGTAAACACGTGCTGTATCTCTGCTCCGAGAGAAACACTCATCCAGGAATCGGTACCCAGACTTGGTAGGAACGTGACTGTCTGGGATATGTTACCAGCAAAGGGGGCTGCTAGGTTTTTATTATCCAGAGCACAGGATTTAAAAGCCTTATTTCAACCAATTTTTTAAGTGTCCTCATTAAGATACGTTTTGTAACGGAATTCAGTCCTCGCGGCTACTATCCCAAACTCGGAACAAGTCCTGGTGTGTTTCTGAGGGGCCCCAGGCAACAGCAGCCCTGTTATAATTTGGAAGCTGGAGCCTGGAGTCATGTTCTTTTAGAAAAGAGTTGCAGTCAGTCCCTGCCAGGCTCCGCTTGCTTCTGGGCACAGGAGGAGATGTTCCTTGGAGGCAGAACACTACCTGTGGGATGCTGGGTGGTATTTTGTTTTAGGGATGGCTCGAGAGTCTTCCTCAAGTCAGACCCAAACTCTCAATCCCTCCTGGCTGTGCAGCCCCAGTGGCGTTCTGTGCGCTCAGCCTTCCTGTATTCACTGGCAGGGATGGAGACCACTAGCAACACCACCACCAGACCAGAAGTCACCAGCCTCAGGAAGTGGAAAAAAAAACCACATCAGAGCAACGGGAGTATTTATTCACGTGGTTTTGGGGTTATCTGCTTGCTCTTTCTGCACTTTATGTTCCTACAGTTCCAAGTTTGTATTCCCAGTATTGTGTGGAGTAGATGTCCCAAGTCAAGGAGACCAACCACCTTTAACCCTGCCCTGAACTGTTCCCACGAAACGCTGTGTTCAGACACACCCTGGGAAAAGGTACAGGAAAAGTCACGGCAGCGATCTGCGTCCAGGTCCTTTGCTGAGACATTCTCTAGGTAACAGCCTGGGGATTAACAGAATGTATGGGAAATGCACGGAGCATCAGCATAAAACGCTTTCAGTAACGAGCCCAAGGCCACACTTTGGGGGGAGACGGTTGGATTGGATGATCCTTGAGGTCTCTTCCAACCTTAATGATTCTATGATTCTTTCTACATGCAAAACTAGCCTGGGCTCATTAGGAGTCTGTGGCCAAGGTGGCCAACCTCACTTGCCATCTGCAAGGTGAGGGCACTGCAGGGGAAGGTGACAGCTCATCAGCAAACCAACCAGCCTGCTGGAAAAACAGATTAAACTCCACTGGCTCAGAAGAAAGGCAGGCAGCCTCCAGCCCCTGCGAACCCCTGAGGACTTCAGTCGGATGCGTGAGTGAGACACAAACCAGCCTCGGGACGCTCCTGCTGACTTGTGCTGTGCCAGGCGCGAGTTGTGGCATCCCCTGGGAGCCTCCCGAGTCGGGTCACTGCTGTAGCTGTGTTGGTAAAGTGCCTGCGGACACTGGCCCGTGACTGCAGCCCCAGCCTGGTCCGGCGTTACCGGTACGTAGTGATAAAAATTGGGGTGTAGTGCTGCTGAGAGCAGGTCTGTGCTGTCCTCCGTGCCCAGGCCAGCCGGCTGCAGCGCCAGCGAGCGTTCCTGCCTCTGGCGCAGGGCAGCGCTGCCGGGCTCTGCAGCCCCTACCCTGTAACATCTGCCAGTTGGTTTGTTTTAATCTAGTTTCTCGTTAAAGCGGAGTCTCATTCTGAGTGCAACCTCTGCTGCCAGAGCAGAGCAGCTCCGGGGACGCGTTCTCCTTCACACCTCTCTGACTCCTCGACTCCCTTGAGTCCCTCGCGATTCACAACAGGATGGGGCCAGGCTCGTAGGTGAGTGTTACACCGATCTTAGTGTCACACAGCAACTCACAGCGACAGTAATGGCAGCGGCAGCGCTCTGCCCTGTCACACGGCTTCTCGCACGAGCGAGGGGGCACATTAGTCCCTCCAGCCTGTCCCACTGCTGAGAAGCATCAGGATTTATGCGGTGTCTTGTCTTTCGTGCTGGGTGGGCTAAGCTGGGCAGAGGATGTGCTGGGCTGCAGTTATATCGGCATCCTGAGGGCTCAGCCAGGCCTTTCGGGGGTGGGCAGAGCCCTGCCCCTCTCCAGCTGCCCCCTCCTTCCCAGGGAATCGTCCCAGGGTCCCTCTGGAGAACACACAAACTCTTTTTTTGCCTCTGTCCAGCCAGTTGTGCCCCAGTTACACCCATGGGCAAACACCTAACGAGGCATTTGGTAGGTCAGTTTTCTGAGCACAGGCCTAAAGTGCTGGGATGACATTTACTTTCAAGCACTGGCCGTGCCCCAAGGCATTTCGTGACACCGGGATTTTATAACATGCAGCCTGCGTGCTTTCCTGTCCTGCTTGCGGTGTGTGGTGAGTGAGGCTGGACATCACCATCAACATACAAATATCTTCACGCAGTAGAAAGTTCACTGTCAGAGAGCACAAGAGCCTGTTTGTTCTCCGTACCCCATCCCACTGCCCTAAAGAACAAACCTGTTTGTCCTCAGGTCCTGGCTGTGCTTGCGGAGAGGAGGGACAGACGGCAGCGGGCGCTCTGAGACAGTGTTCATCTGCTCATCACTGCCATTTCTTGGCCTCAGAACAACCTCAAAATAACTGTCCATCGGTGTCTACACCGCCCCTACCCAGCCTTCTCCCTTCTCCAAGCCTCTCCAAGCAGCTAAGGCAGAGCAGCTGGGCTGTTCCCAGTCCCAGAGCTGGCTGCGGTGTGTCACATCCTTCCCCAGAACCCCCAGTGGTCTGCAATCTGTTTTTCCTCTGAATATCGATGAAGTCGGAGGGGAAGATTCACGTTTTCCCTGACGGCAGCTTGTAAGCACAGTTTGCTTTAGGTCAACCGAAGACCTCCGCTCTGCTGAAGCGGTGGCAGGTGATGAGAGGCATTGCCTCCGAGCGACACGCCAAGCAGCCTGCCGGCCTCTGCTGGGGGTGGAACGCTTTCCTTCCCTTTTCTCGTGGGTTTTCACTTTAGCAGAGAGGCATCACGCACTTGCCAGCCCTTTTCCCCTTAGGCCTTCTCCTCCTCCTCCTCCTCCCTCCACCGGTACTGCTGTGGGCTGGAGGTCCATGGAGGTTTCCTTCGGTGGCTTTTCATCACCACTGCTGAAGCTAGCTCTTTGCGTAAAGCTTAGGGGTTTAATGCAACATAAAGAACTTCTAAAACTAGTTTCCATTTCTAAAATCAGTTATATCTTTAGTTCACCCCTTTCTGGAACTGGCTGCGCTCAGGTTCCAGCAGGAAGGGTTACGCCTGCTCCTAAAGGCTCCTCCGCTGCTGCTGGTGAACTCTGCTGCGCTGGCAGTGCGGCAGGCTCTCCACTGCAGCACCGGGCTGCTGNTTGTCTGTCTCCAGACCGTTCCTGGAGCAATTCTGGGGCTGTGACCAGAATGTCAATGACAGAGGTGCTGATGGTGAATGGCAGCTCCGATTTTCCAGGGTTTTGTGAATTCAGTGTGTATCTTACAAGTCTGTCACAGTAACTGCTGTTCTCTGGGGCTTGGGAGTCCTGTGGCTTTTCCTTCTCTCGTGAGCAATTTATTTCCTTTACTGACAGCTAACTATTGACTTCTCATTCTCCCGAAGATGAGATGTCCTGTTTCATCAGGTTTAAATTAGTTTTATCTTTAGACTTTCCTATTAATAAGCTCTCATCATGGTGTCATTACTTGATATCTATTTTCTGATGGTTTTCATTAACAGCTTTATATCCTCCAGATATTTTTTTCAAGTGTTTTTTTCCTCTGCTGGCTGAGTTATTTAACAGTCAGGCATGGATCAGAGATGTGGAGATGGTCAGATGCACGTGGAGTGGCCCGATGCTCACCGGCCGGCTGCACGCGCAGGGAGGAGTGATGGGGCTGCGATGGGGCGGGCAGGGACGACCACGCGCTCCTTCTCTCTGTCCCTCTGCATCCCTCTGCCACGCTGGGTGCTCTCAAGAGCGTGAGTCAATAGAGTAATTAAAATGCCTCCCGGGAGGCAAAGGTGGTGCAATTCATTTGGACAGCTGTATTGGACTCTCTGGGGAAAACAGAGGAAGGCTTTCTGTGTCCCCTCCTTCCAGAGGCTTCCTCCTCCCCACCCCAGCTCCCTGTGTGCCCACTGCCGTGCCCAGAGAAGAGCACTGGTCCTTGGGCAATAGCCCCAGGCTAGAGGCCCCTCTCAGCTCTTATTCCCCCTACAAGTCCTACTTCCCAGCCAGAACTCTGGCCTGGATCATGCCCTGGGGACACACTGCATGTTCAGAACATCCTTGCTGCAGTACCCCGGGGTGCTGTGTGACCTGAGCAGGGATGGAGACTGGGCAGGGTGGCTCTGGGATGTGGGGAGAGCTGGAGCAGCAGCAAAGCATGGCAATCATCAACACGATTCAGTGTTCAGCGTGGAGATGATCAATACTGTTGATGTTTTACCTGGAGAACTCACAAGATCAAACAATAGATTCAGAACAGTGTTTTGCCTTAAATGTCAGAATTTCAGGGAGCAAAGCTGCCCTGGCTTGGGAGGTGGCCTCTCGTGGCTGTGTGCTGCACGCAGCAGGATGGACCCCAGCAGCACAGCTGCCCCCGCCTCACCCGCAGCTTCCCCCCGTGTCTCAGGGAGCTCCCAGGCCCCTTCTGCCCCCCGCCAAACATTTGCTGTGTGGGAGATACCACAGCTTCTCTCTCGCACTGCAACCATCACTGCTACCGGGGAAATTTGGGGATTGTTTTCCACTGGGGAAAAGACAAGGGTGCAGTGCCCGTGGTATATCGTATGCGCCAGCTGCAGGGGGACAGTGCAGCGCCTCGTGTGCCAGGCAGGGTCTCATCGCTGTTCGCAGAACTTCTTCCAGGAAATTGGAAAAAAAGGGGAATTATTTCACATTATTTCGCGGGGGCCCAGGGCCAGGGTCTCTGTTCCTGCTGGGTCGGAGCCGCTTTCCGCAGCGGCTGGGCTGGTGGGAGATGCTGCTGCTGCTGCCGGGCGCACAGGGACAGGCAGGGCTGCCGGCCCCGCTGCGTGCCTTTGGCTTCAGGGATTTTCTCATTGTATCTTCAGTGGCGTCAAGAGCAAAGCCCATCAGTGTTGAAAACACCCGAATCTCCTAAGTCTCCTTAAGACCAGGAAAATGCATTCCTCAGGCTCCGTTTCCAGGAGTCACTTCCAACGGTGCAAGGCAGGGTAGGGGTGGGAAGCAGGGCTGGGTTGGCCACGTGGGGAGAGGATTAATGCGAGAACAAACCTCGTTTCCCTACTTCTCGCATTAACGAGGAGGAGAAAGGTGCCTGATTCCTTGAAAGGAAACCCTGGTATGACAAAAGCCTGATGTACAGTGACATTTCTAATAGAGCTATCAGGGTGCTTCAGGGACACTCCTGTTCACGGTGTGTCTGCTATCTGCAAAGTCAGGTCACAGAGCAGAATTACTTGCCCAGCCCCTGCTGTTGGCTTGCATGCAAAAATTACACAGCAAACTACGACCGACTGCAGAACGGGTAATTTGCAGCAGTGCCTACAGCAACTGGGTTTAGGCTGATTAATATTCAGCGCACTGCTGTGAAAATGAAAAGCCAGACAGAATTGTCCTCCTCCCCTTTTTGCATCCCTGAAGATGCCAAGGGTAATGGCTGAAGCACAGAAACAGAAACAGGGGTCACTTTCGGTCAAGCTGATATAGGGAGTTCGAGCCTAAACAAGATGCTCGGTTCTCTTTGGGTTATTTAGCCTCATCTTTTAACCTGGGGGGGGAGGGTTTTTTTGTTTGTTTTTAGTTGGGGTCTTTTTAAATGTTGTCTTTCTGTTATTTAATTACCAGAAGTTTAAGAAAGAATAGTAGGGTGCTTTCTTTGAAGCTACCAGAACAAAACAGTAGGTATTCAAAAAAACCCAGTTTCTCTTTATAAAAGAAGATGTTCTGACATGTTAAAAGCAGATTCTTCCCATGATTTCTTGATCAAAACTCCATTTTGAAAAGCACTTTTCTGGGAAAACTTCCCCCATCCCACGCTCAGAAGAAAGCACGGCACAGGCCTGCCAGGAGGAGCGGTACCTGCCGGCAGAGACCTGGGATCCCCTGGGCAGCAGGGAGATGCCCCGGAGCTCGGGGGGCAAACCAAACTCCCACAGCTGGCTGGCATCCTCAGTGCTTGTCCTTCCCCTCGCCAAGTGCCTTTCCCTGCCCCGGCCACAGGTGACCAGGGTTCCTTTCCATCCTCCCGCGGCTCTTTCCTCCATGGAAAAGCCTGGGAGACACTCAGAGAGTGCTGGTGTCCCAGCCGTGTTCGGCTGAGGTCGGGCTGGGTACAGCAAGGCAGCTGATGAAAGAAGAGCCACAGTCGCAGCCGAGGCTGCTGTTTGCCATCAGGGCTTTGGGTTTGCATTCGCACGGGCCAAAGCAAACCCTCCCCGGGCAGTCCCAGGCCTGGGTTTCTCTGCTGTGCAAACAGAAGGCGGATGCGAGCGGGCTGTCGGCGCAAACCCCGCGAAGGCAAACACGGAGCGAGGGGCTGCGGAGCGGGAGGAGCTGGCACCGCTCCGGGCTCTGCTCCGCCAGGCACTGTCCCTTCTGCCAGCATCCGCGAAGGATGGGCCACACACCCCAGCCGCTGCAGGGGGATCCAGCGGGGTGAAAGGAACCTCTGGGTACCCTCTGCCCCCTCCGTGACACCCCTGGGAACCGGCTGGGGAAACTCCACACAAAACCGTGTTGGTGCCCTTGCAGATGGGGCTCGCAGGGGTCTGAGCTGTCTCAGAGTCACCCACCCTCGCACACCGGGCCCAAGCGGTGCCAGTGGCAGGGACATCCCTGTGGCACCATTTTACTTTAATATTGGTGCATCAAACCGGTGCGGGCCGGCGGCTCTGTGGGGCTCATGGTAGCCGATGGCCACCTGCCCCTTGGTCTGTGGGAGCGGGGGTGGGAACCACCCTGATGGCACCATGCCACCTGGAAGGATTTGGGTTTTGGCATTTTGGTTTTAGGATTACTGAGGAAACTGTTACACCTGCCTGTGCAATTATTCACAGTCAGCGAGCCTGGGCTGGGAATTGGCACTTTCTTTCATCCCACTCCTTCTGTTTCCTTAGGAATTGGAAACTGAACGTGCCCAACGAGGCATTACGTATTAGACAGCTTAGGCCAAGGCAGTGCCATCCGTCCCTGTCCTTCTTGCAGCTCTGCCGCTGCCATCAGAGGACACCCAACCTCCTGCTCTTCATCTGTGCTGCTGGGCACACACCGCTCACTCGCGTGAAGCTCCATTTCCCGGAGCCCCCAGCACTCCGGTGCTATTGCAGCCGAAACAAGAGGCGGGGGGGGACACGCCGGCTGCAGCCCGGGGGTGCCTAGTGACCACGTCTTCATAGTGTCATTACCTCTGTGTTTAATGGGCAGGGTGGGGGTGGCATCCTGCCCCCGCACTGAGGTCGGGCTCCTCGGGGCATCGCTTGCTCACAGGCTGCCATGGCCAGGTAAAAGGAGCGTGGAGCAGCAGGAGAGGCTGGGCTGGAGTCCCTGGGCAGCGGGGGCCCTCACCGACCCGTGAAAAGGGCAGCGGGAAACTCTGAAGTGTTTAGAGAAACATTTAAACTCCTGACCGCTGAGCCACAGCATGCAGGAGCTGTAGGTTAGGCCACAGGAAAATGGTCTTTCCCTGATGAAAATTTTGTTCTTTCATGAAAAAAAAAAAGAAAAGAAAACTGAAAGCTGTTGCTCACAAATCATTTAATTCTATGGGGAACCTGAGCTGAAATACTTGGTTTTTGGATCAGCTGCAAGAGAGCAGCCATCCTCACCATGCCTCTACTCCTTCAGTTGAGCCTCTTCCCCAGGGCCACTGCTTCTCGGCAGAGCCATGGTTTCTGCGCAGAGCCGATTTAATTAAAAAACCCCACTTTCTGTCAAAAACACTTCAGGTGTGAAGTTTCAGAGCTGTGGGGCCCCGGTGTGCCAGCCAGCGGCTCTTTGGCAGCCCCAGATCAGATGGGATCAGACCGGTGCTCTGATCAGGGAGACAGCACGGGGTCCGGGTGGGGAGGGCGGTGGTGAGGGACAAGCTACAGCCGAGGAACAGAGGTGTGGGCTGGGATCTGCACTGGAAACGCTCACCCTGAGCTGGCACCACGGCTCCCAGCTGCACGAGCTGCTGTTTCTGGTTGCTAGCTGCCAGCACCCACCATTTCCCAGTTCTCAATATCTTCAGCCGTTCTGCTTCTTTCCATCCTTTCATTTGAATGAACTTCGCAGCTGGGAATCCCCCTGCGCCCGGGCACGGGGCTCTGGGGCCCTGGGCAGGAGCCGAGGGACCCATGATGGACAGAGGCAGGGGAAGGTGTTGGTACACCCCAGTGGGGATGCCCGGCAGAGCCAGCCTGGGCGCTGGAAGTGGCTGGTGGCACGCGGTGCAGCCGTTCTGTGCCAGGACTGTGGCACAGCCGACCCAGGACACATCTTGATGCAGGGAGCAGCCAGCAAACCACCACGGCTGGGAGCGAGCTCCTCCTGCACTCAAGACGCCCACTTACCCCCGGGATGCCGGGGGTCCCGGTCCCAGCCCAGAGGGGCTGCCCCAGCGGGGGGCCAGGGACATGTTTGTTCATGTCAAACAGCTCCCAGCTCGCTGACAACACGTGGGGAGCAGGAACAGAGAACAAAAGAACCAGCAGCTCAGGGACAAGGGCAGAATAAATCTGCATAAATACAAATGAGGAGAATATTTATTTCTCCCATTGACCACATTTCTGGAGCTACTTTGAATTGCGAGAGAGACACGGGTCCGTCAGGGCTGGGCAGGGCTTAGACCAGGCTCCAGGGCTGCAGCGCATCGCGGTTCCCCCACCTTTCCAGCAGACTTACCTATTAAATATTCTCTGCATGTGAGTTACTCCTGCAGCTGATAGGAGAGATAAATAACAAAACCCTTGCAAATGCAAAAATCCTTCGACAGTTTGGAAAGAAACCAAATCACGTGCTGAATGCAGATGAAGAAAAATTCTTTTTATTGTAAGGAATGACAGAAGGGATGTGAATCCGCCTCGCCCACAATGCAACACATCCAAATCCACTTGGAGATTACAGGACAGGATAGCATTGACTCTGATCAGTTCAAAGAACTGTTTGGGAACAAATCAGCTAAGTACATGTTTGGATTAGCTTGTAGGTCTTTTTTGCCTTGTTTTTAACAGTATGAAATCACTGGAAACAGCAAATTTTCCTTTTGAAATGGTCAACTAATCAAGAAGCAGAAGGAGAGCAAAGACAAAGATTTACATCGCATCACTGTGCGTGCGTTTTCTCTCTTCCCTTCATGGGAATTTGGTGCAGTTGGTGCAAACTCACAAAATTCGCATGGGGCAGCTGCACAGGGACCAAATCGCTGCTGCCAGCCCGGCTGCCTTGGTCCGGTACCAGGAAAGTCTCCTCTGGGCTGAGCAATTACCTGGCCCAAACCACAGCCATGGTCCAGGCAAAACTCGGTTATGTGTAGGGAAGGGCTTGAGGCCTTTTGTCATGATGGCCATAACGAGTGGCTTATGGCTGTGACAGCCAGGAGGGGACACAGGCATGACCTGGGGCTCCTGCCTCTGCTGCCAGCAGCCATCGGCACGGCTAACCGTCGGCACAGCTGACCCTGGGCTGGGTAGAGACAGCAAAGGCTGATAAGGCTGAAACGTAATGCAGAAGAAATAGAGTATTTTCATGGTTGAGTGTCTCCATTTTCACATCTATTTTCTGTGTGTTGAGTCATCTTCCTCCCTTCCCTCCTCCTCGGGGCTGGGCGGGGGGAATCGCCCACAGGGGCGCCTGGGGGGACAGCAGAGGTGAGGGTTTGGGCAGTGCGGGAGCTTGGAGTGGCAGCCCCCGTGCTCCCCCATCACCTCCTGCTACCAGGCAGCAGGGTCAGCCCCGCTGGGTTCGTCTCGCTCAGCCCAGGCACCAGCACCCACGTCAGCACTGGCGCTGGCACGTCTGGCAGCAGAGCTCTAAAACAGGTCCCCAGCCAGAAAATTGTCCTTACCCCATGGCGCTGCTGTCCCTGCGGTCACGGAATGCTCTCAACATCAGCTTCTGTGGCAGGGGGAGAGGGACCCAGGTCAGTGTGCTCCAGCCCCCCCGGCCCCCCTGAGCCCCAGCAGCCCCCTGCCGTGGGGCTGGCCACCATGGTACCCCATGTGCCAGCAGCCTTAGAGCCCCTGGCTTTATGGGCAGAGATGATTTAGTGCCCTGAGGAATATGCCTCTGGGGAAGCTGGGATGGCTTCCAACTCTTCCTTCCCTCCTCTATATATTAACTTTGCATGCATATGAAGCTGAAAGCTCTTCCAATCACCTCTGCAAATATTAATTAATCCTCACAGCATCCTGAGTACCATTATTCACTCCTACTAAGTAAATATTATTAAATCCTTTTATGAGAGGTGAAGTGACTTTTCCAGGGCTGTGCAGGGCATAAGTAGGAGCGCACAGACTTTGTCTGGTGACTGTATGCCCGGAGCTTCTGAGCGTGGCAAAGCAGCTGCTGCTCAGGGGTAAACCTGCCCGCGGCTCAGCCAGGGGATGTCTCTGAGGACAAGGGACCTCGGTCACCCAACAGCACAGCTGCGTCACGTGGGGTGGAAGCGCTTTGTGGGACCACCCCAAGATGCATCAGCACCCTGTGGCTTCAGCTACACCCCATGGCCACGAGGACCCGCTCCCCCCTCTTGGGCACTACCCCGTGCCAGGGCTGTGCACCCCACTGTGCAGCCCCACTACTGTGGCTGCTGCCCCTCTCTGGCTCACAGGCACTGCTGGGGATTCCCATCATGGTGTCGGGGCCAGACTTACTCTGAAGGAGCCAGTTGATGAAGGCGCTTGGGAAAGGGGATTTCTGCAAAAAACCAAGGGGGTGTTAAAGCACGTAACTGTGGAGGCTGCGGTGGGTGGGACGGCAGGCAGTACCGCAGGGGGAGCCAGGGGTGGGACACGGCCGTACCTGCAAATCCAGCTCCACGAACTGCCCGGACGTCAGCGGCAAACTGGAGAGGGCAGAGTGGATTTTCCCCAGGAGCCCAAAGGTGATGACACCTAGGGAGAGGCAGAGGCTGTCTGCCTGTCCAGGAGCCTGCTGGAGTGCTCTGCCTGCCTGGAGCGTCTGGCAGAGGCTGGGAGAGCAAAGTTACTGCCCAGCAACATCCCCCGCACCACGGGGGGGAAAACCTTTGTCCTTCCTGCAGGTCTCAAACCTCCCGGGGTTCAAAGCTCTTGTGAAAGTCGCTGTCCTGGAGCTACCTGGTGCGTGTCTCATCATGCAGGAAATGTTTTGGGTAAATGGGGACAATGATGCATGGAATGAAGCAGCAGTTGTGTCTCTGAGGGACTCGAAGTGAGCAGACCTGAGGAGGGACAATCCCCCATCTCTCTCTCTCAGTAGCAGCTCAGGTCTGGCCCCAGTCAGAACACCAACTGCGCACAGCAGGACTGCGATGCTTTTGCACCGTGCAGCAGCGGGGAGGTGAGCCGGGACCGTGTCCCCCACAGCAGCTTTGCTGGCAGAGTGGAGCCGCTCCAGCTCCACGCAGAGCAGCTCCTTCTCCCACAGCTCCGGCTCTGCTGAGGACACCCGCTGCCTGTGGAGACGGCTAAACACGCAAAACTCAACTGCCCCTCTAAAAATTGACATAGAAAAGTTAACAACTTACGGTTGAGGAATTGTAGCTTAATATTGATGATGCTGACCCACATATTCACTAACGGGCAAAGCTGCAATGGTAACGGGCACAGCCTTGGTGAGAACATCGCGGGTGCAGCGGCGCGTTTCCCTACCATCGTTTGGGTTTCACAGACTTTAAATCAAGATGAAACAATCAGCTCCTAGAGCATTTCCTTCAGCCCTCTTCTCAAAATGGCACCGATTCTGTTTAACAGGATAACAGATTTTGTAACCAGCACCTTTTTTCTAAGCGAGACTGTCGCTTCTGCTTACCGCACCGTCCCCGTGCCAGAAGCTGCTTCAGAGAGCAATTGGTTATAAATTATCCCCTAACATTGCGTGATGGAATTTGAATTGCTTTTAACAAATAAATCCTGACGGTAAGAAAGATCAAGGAAGTCTGCAGAATTCACTTATGGGATGTGAGTGTGTGCCTGTGCATGCACATATATATATTTGTGGGTATATGTAAATCTGCTGCATAATTACGCCAAGAGCAGCAATTTCAATTAAAGTGCAGCTTCTTACAGTGAAGGGCTTTCAGACACTCACCAGCGCAGGCACAAGTGACTGGAGAGAAGAGTTCAGCGCACGGCTCACCAGGTTGGTGAGGAAGCTGGAAAGGAAAAAAGAGAGACGAAAATTACCAGGGAAGTTGTCAAAACCCAGGGCTCAGCATCAAGACACATCTGAACTCCCCTGCCGGTCTGCAACGCTGTGAGCACCGAAGAGGAGCACCCGTTGTCTTCTCTCATCTCTGGTGTTAAAAGATGCTGCAAGCCCCCAGCTCCCCAAGGTTTTGGCAGGAATTATAGGTGCTCAGGGCTTTACTAGCTGCTTATCAAAATCTGATTGTTAATGTGTGGATTTGTGCCCAGATTTGAGACTGAAATTTCTCCCCATTGCAAACTTGCAGAGAGCTGGCCCACAGCTAGTCCTGCCCGTCATTTTAACTATATCCGCGTCTGCAGGTTTCTTGGACTCCTCGTGGCTGGATAATGGAGCTGCCATCTACTCTGTGTGCTGCCCCTGAGATCTCCTGTGAATTAACCTTCTCTGTGAAGTGCTGGGTGGTCTCAAGTCTGGAAAGTAGAGCCTGGCTGGGCAGCTCGGGGGTGGGGGGGTAGAAACCTGCCTCCAGCACGAAATGCAGCCCTGCACTGGGGGCCGTGGTCGAGCCCCAGGTCAGCCCAGGGGTAATTTGGCTCAGCTCCTATGTAGAGATGGATCTGTCCTTGCAGATCACCGTGGGGCTTCTATGAGCAGCTGCTCGGTGGTGACGTGCTCCCGGTGGTGGTGAACACTCCCACACTCACCCTTTCCGTAGGTTGACACTGAAGCCACCGAGCAGGTTGTTGCAATCTTTAATCACTAACTTGAGGTCACCAGGGGTGTCTTGGGTCAGAGCGATGTGTGACGTGATGTTTGTTTCTACTGAGGATCCACTCAGAAAGCGAAAAATCCTGAAAAAATAAGGAAGTGGCTTGGAGGATTATAGAGGAGCCCAAAGCAGCCCAGAAGAGCAGTATCGGTGGCTGAACTGCAAGTTTGGGCTCAGCTGAGACAGTGGTTTAGTCTCAGAACTTCCATCAGACTACTGGTTTGTTAGCAGATCATTGAAGCCCCAGTGTGCAAACAGGCATGGAGGGGTTTCCAGGGCAGTTCTGACTTCAGACAGAGGAAAGACAAGTCAACATGAAGGAGCATGGAGCCTTCTTGGCACTTTGCTTCCAACACCTTGTCCACAGGAGGATCTCTGCCTCTGCTGGCTGCTATAGATTGAGACCGTGCCTCTGGAGTGAGGACTTCTGGAAATGTCCCCAGGGAGAGGCAGCAGCACAGCACAGACCCTTGCTCAGCATTTGGGGATGTTTCTCCAGCACCTGGGAATGTCACATCCTCCCCAGCACCCTCAGGCCCCCCATGGCCTCACTCCGCTGTCTCACCCACCAGCCCTGCTCACCCTGGCAAGCAGAATGCCAGCTTCGAGTACAGGTTCAGCACAACCTCTTCCCCACGAAGGATCTTCCATGACACACGGATGTTCTCAAGGTTCAGCACCTTCAACCTGGGAGTTGACATCAAAGCAAATCTACCTTGAGATGGCAGGATCATCATCACCAGACCCTACAGTCCCATTTCCCCTGTCCTAACTCATCACGTGAGACATGAGCCCAGAACTGGTGGTTTGTATAACAGGAAGGGTCTGATTATGTGGAGCATCTCTGTAGGGGAGCCCTTCCTCTGGACATTATTTGTTACCCTGCAGCGAGCTACACCGCTGCGCTTGTGCTCTGGCTTACCAGGTGAAGTGTGTTGACTTGCAAGAGACTCCATCACCCAACAGTCCTCCTTCACCCAGAAGACCATCGAGACCAAGTAGACTTCCACTGCCTAAGAGTCCTTCTTTTCCAAGCAGACTTGTGCCAAGCAGACCTTCGTCTCCAAGAAGGGTTTTATTGCCAAGGAGGCCATTGCTGAGGAGGCCATTGCCGAGGAGACCATTGCTCAGGAGGCCATTGCCGAGGAGGCCATTGCTGAGGGCTTGCCCACCAAGGATGCCTGTTCCAAGGCCTTCCCCACCAAGGATGCCTGTGCCGAGCAGACCGCTGCTGCCAGGTTGTCCTCCTGCAACAGTCAGACCTCTATTACTTTTCTGGTTTTCATTGCCCTCCTCTCCCAAGCACATCCATGCAAAGTAGATCTTCCTCACCTAGGAGACCTGTGCCAAGGACCCCAGATCTGCTGGATTCATTTTCTGCATCAAGGGGACCTCCACCTTTTTCTCCACTCAGACTTCCTCTGCTAAGGAGTCCAGTACCAAGTAGCCCACCTTCACCAAGAAGGCCTGTACCAAGCAATCCACCTTTTTTGCTGATAAGACCTTCACTACTGAGAAGACCAGTACCAAGCAGACCTGCACCAAAGAAGCCCCAGTAATTAAATCAGACTTCCAATTTCAGAAAGGTTTCATTGACAAGAAAGGTTGGTTTAGCTACATTAGGTTGACCAGCTCATGAGATCTCACGGGGACCCCTGAGCAACCTTGTTGCTGGTGAACAGAGGTAAGCTCCATGAGCCCAACACAGCACAGACCACACTGGGACGGAGGTGGGCATGACCACCTACACCTCAGCGCTACTCTGGGAAACATGGAAAACTTCTGAGCTCACCATCTTTGGATTGTGTTGACGTCAGACCAAGGACATTGCCCAGGTTAAAGAGGCCCTGGGAGGGGGGCAGGAGGCTCCCAAGGAGGATGAGACACCAGAAAGGCAGCATCTCTGGTCCCAGCACCTGAGGAGAGACTCACATCATTACAAGCACCAGCCCCACTGTGTGGAAATTGGCAACCTGGGCACCAGTCCAACTCTCCATCCTTGATGTGCACTGCCCCAGCGTGGTGTGTCAGGTCCCTCCTAGACATGCAGCCCCTAGGCACCATCTCCAAGCCCCAGGGGACCAGCCCAAACCCACAGCACCCTTTTCCCACCCAGAAAGGTCAAACTGCTTCTGGTTATCAGGGAGCAACTGGCACATGGTGACGTGCTCCTCCAGAATCATCGATGTCTCCGTGCCTGGCTGGGTTACCCTGCTGCAGAACTGAATGCCTGACATTGCAGGGAAGTTCGGAAAGAGAAAACATCATTTTAAAGAGAGCAAGAGGGTTGGAGATGAGGCAGGATGATCTTGTACCGAGTGAGAGAGTGGGCTTCCGACGCTCTGAAATGACCCTGAAACAAGAACACTTTTAGGGGCACAGCCAGATAAAAAATGGTGTGTGCCAAAGTCATGTCCTCCTCCCATTGTGAAGAACACCTTGTGTTATTAAAGCTCAAAGCACAACCAACATCAGACTCACTTTTCTGTGGGCAAGTTGTTTGTTTTTCTCATCTTGAGCCACTCAGGTTATGAAAAGAGTCTGTATTTGATCTGTCTCTACTCAAAAGAAAGCACCTTCAAGGACCTCACGTTCCCACATGAGCCAGTCTTTTTGAGGTTGCAACCAACACTGTGGAGTGTTTGATTATGCACAGAAAGTTGTTTGCAAAGAAATGGAAAGCGGCACCTGCTGAAGCACTGCCGCAGGGCTCAGTGTGAGGGAGCACCCACCTGCACGGCCCGTGTCCGGGGCCAAACACCCTGGCTTGTCTCTTCTGGGAAGAACAACGTAGGGGCTCTGGATTGCAGAGGTTCAACACTGAGAAGTAACGTTATTTAGGTCAGACTGAACAACTTCTTTATCTGTTCTGAATACTTAAAAAAGAAAAATCCCACTATGACAGTTCTTGGCACAATTAAATTAGACTTTAATTCAGTAGCCTGTCTTTTACATTTTCCCTTTGATCAGCATGTAATGATGCACAGCTCCTGTAGCTGTGATTATTGAACAGGAGAGAAAGATAGAGGCTCGAGCAGCTTCCATTGAAAACTGTGTCAAATAAAATCAGTGGGATTTGTTGGAGGGTCTCTGCAAGACGTGCACAGCATTGTAAAAGGATAACAAAATGGTTGTCAGGTCTTTTAGAAGAACTCTTAGAGAGAATACGTGTCAAAGTAGACAACGATCTCTGCAGTTATTAACGATATCTATCGGGTTGGTACCTCCTTGGTCACACGCACTCAAGCAAGGTGAACATCTTGTACGTGCAAAACGCATGTATAGCTTTGCAGATAAACACTTTATATCGGCTGATGAGCTGAAAATCATTCTGAATTCTGGTCGCTAAGATCATAAAGAAATCCTAGTCATTTCTGCCAGCTTAGTCATTGTAACAAACTTAACAACAAAAATAAACGTAGAATTTGACAAGCAAGAGCACTACCAGCTTTAAAAATTAATTTTCATAAATGATTAAATGCTGCTACAGAAATCAAAGGAAAACATCATTAAAATTCTCGCTTTTAAAGCTGAGTTACACTTTGCTGTAGGTCATCTAATGGGACCAGGAGCTCTGTGGCCACGGTACCTCGATGCCGCTTACCTGGAGCCCTTTGATGTTGCGGTGCAGCTGCCCACGGCCTCTCAGCAGTGGCTGGCAGCAGCAGCTCTTATATACCCCAACTGCAGGAACAAGGAAAGTCCAGGGAAGGATGAAGCACGAATAGTTCCTCTTCGCTGGCTGTCAAGTGTGAACGCTGCACCAGCCTGATCCCAAATGCTCGTGTAGCAGCGCTGGACGGTGGCCAGCAGCACCCACCAAGCCCGGTGGCTCGCCCCTTTCCCCTCAGGCTGGGTGCAGTGCCCATCAGCTCTCCTGCCTGGCCGGGGCACACTGCCATCCTGCTCCTGGGGCTTCTCCCGTCCTGCCCCCTCTGACTTTCAAGACAGTGCACATCTGGGGCGACTGCGCCGTGTCCGAGGGTCCGGCAGTGCAGCCCCCCGCAGCCCCTGGGTGGTGTGGCAGGGGCTCATGTCCCTGGGCAGGGGATGCTCTGGATGAGGTCCCACCCAGCCCAGGGCCATGCAGCTCCTTGCACATGGCCCAGAGTGGCTGGCCACGGCCATGGCAGAGACGCGGGCCGTGGCACCGGTGGCTGTTGCTGCTCACAGCTACTCGGTGTCTCTCGCGCTTTGCTGTCCCAAAGCGGTGCCAAGCGGAGCAGAAGGATGCTGGCACCCAACAGACCCCAGCTAAAAAATTGTCCCTGCACACCCGACCCTGCCGAGCTGCCCAAGGCCTCCTGCAAGCCCTAGACCCCATCACGAGGGCTGTCACCAGAACCACGTGCGCTGCGGGTGCCCGGCGTGGCTGTGGCTGCGGTGCAGATGATGCTGCACTTTGCAGACAGCAGCAAGTGCCAGCTCGCAGCTACAGCAGCAGCGGTGTCCAGCCCAGGGCAGCCCTCACCGCCACAGCAAAGCGGTGGAAATCTGTGATCCCTCGCTCCCCCCGCTCTCCTCTCTGCATCTCTGACTTTCCATAGGACAGGCAGACTCCAGAGCATCCCCTGAGCATCGCAGTTACTGAGACAACCTCAGAGCAGCCAGACTGAAGGGGGTTGTCATGGGGGGCTGGGGGTGCTCCCAGGTGTCTGATTGAGCAGAGGGTCCCAGGGACAAATTGGGGCAGCTCCACTTCAGGGGATGCTTCATCATACTAAGCAGAGCATGAGAGTCTGAGAACAGTGAGAGGTGAGCAATTACTTCCCAATGAGTTACATGCAGAAACAGCACAAGACTGATTTTAAAAAAAAATTTAAAAAAAGAAAAAAATAAAGGAAATGGGGAAATAAATACAGAGGGGAAGGGAAAAGAAGCATGAAAGGTGAGAGAAAAAAACCTGAATCTGAGTTTCCAGGTGGTTTTCAGGCTGGATCTGGACCAGACAGGGGCAGGACGGTCTCAAAGGCAGCAATATTACAACCATCCCAGCTCTTCCCTTTCTTCCTGGGAGTAATAGGTGGCTTTAAAGCCTTAAATTAGCAAAGACTCCATTGCTTCAACAGGCAGCTGAACCACGGGAAAGAGCCTGTGCATAAATAAACTGTGTGGTTCATGCAGAGTTCACAGGCATCGATGGGTGAATTATGCCCATGTCCCTGGACAAACCCCCAATAAAGCCCAGGACAGGTGGTGGCACGAGGGGTCCTCAAGATGACCAAGAGACCCCACAGCTTTGGGTCCAGGCCCTGAAAAGAGGCTGACATGTCTGGGTGTAACGCAGCGTTTGCCAGCAGACAGCTCTCTGCCCACCCTGAGCTGGGTGTTGGGTGGGCACAGCCGGGGCTGGGCAACTGGTCAGGGGGCTGCAGCCCTCCCACCCAGCACAGCCAGGGTCTCCAGCACAGCAGGAGCTGTCCTGAGCCCCTAGGCTCACCAGAGCCAGCCAGTCCCACAGGCTGAAGCACCCACTTGCTAAACCCAAGCACAAGAACACAAAACACACCCACATCCTTCCCAGCATCCACAAAAGAATCCAAAACACAATGTTTGGAAGCAAAAAACACCTCTGTTCCTTCTGTTCCAAGCAACATAGGCAGGATGCAACATTTGCATGGAAAAGACCAAGCTCCTGTTTAGCTGTGTTAGGTACAAAGAGAAACGCGACGGGGATCCTTCAGGCAGGCTGGGCCCCCATCCCTCCGAGCGTCGATGGGGAGAACCAGGGGGGTCCCTTCCCAGCCCGTGTCCCTGGCTCACGCTGACAGCACGATGAGATCCTGGTGAAGCAAAGGCGTTACCTTCCCTCTGTGAACGTTGTCCGCACAAGCGACAGGCACTGCCTTTGCTCCAGAGCGGAGCTGAGGCGCCGGTGGGGGAACCTCAGGGCACAGCCTGAGCACTTACTTCAATAACATCGACGTCTGCGTTGGTGAAGTCGATGTTCAGCAGCCTGGGAAGGGGAACCCCCACTCCCACCACACCTGCAGGTCACAGGCCAGCCCAGCTCAGTGCAACGGGGGTTGCAGCCAAGCTTCTGCCCAGGGCTCAGTTCCCAGCTCCAACACCCTGGTGTGCAGACCCCTCTCCCCACCAGTGCAAGGCTCCCCGGAAAGGCTTTGTGTCATGGGATTTAGCACTTCGGCAAAACATAGCGTTATTTGCTCCCACCGGCAAAGCGGCAGGTGGGGGCAGCCCTGCAGAAGGGGCCGTGGGGCTCCTGTTCCAGGATGTGCAGGTTTGTCTCCTGGCAAAACGCTGCTGCCTGAAACAACCCCCTTTCCTCCCCACCACCCCCCCCAGTACAGGTCAGTCCCACTGGCTCCTATTTTATACGGTGAGGCAAACCACACCTGCCTAAATTCGGTATCTTAGGGTATGGTCTAGCACAAATGAGTGGACGAGGCGTAAGAGCTTTCTTACTGTTCAGGGCAGGCAGGAAGGCAACATCAAAAATCTGGCCAACAAGCATCTCCAGGCGTGAGACCTGCAACAGGGAAAGGGGTCACTTAGTGCCACTGCTGGTCCCAGTCCCGTGGTCAGCCCGGCCTCACCCTGTCCTCAGGCACTTGGGGATGCCCCACTCACACCAGCTAAACCCAATCTGAACTCTCCAGCTCTACATCCATCTAATGCAAACTCTCAGTTTCACAGAAAGTGGACTTTGGGCATTCTGTGGTCAATTTTTAGTCCCATAATAATTCCATTCCACAGGCTCTTTCCCGCTGACATTAAAGCTGCCTACAGTAACCACCTCTGGAAACCAAACATGCTCTATCTGCAGGTCTCCTGCCACAGGAGAGCCCAGGATTCTTCCTGACTTTTGCAGTCATCCCCTATGAGGCACAGGCATGAGATTTCCAGGTGCATCCCAAGGGGTTGTTGTGGGCACGTGCAGGATGTCTTGTCACTCAGGACCCAAAACCTCTCCCTCTCAGTGAGGATTTTTTCTAAAAATTACTCATGGATCATCCATGAAAAAAAAAAATCCATCTCCAGACATGAAAGAAAGGTGCTATTAAAAACACGACACAATTGCTACACTATAATTGGCCCTTATTTCTTGTGGACCAATATCTCTCAGCGCTTCGCTTTTTGCAATGGATTCCAGGTGTTGCTGAGGCTGCTTGTGTTCTTACATCAAAACCGCCGACAGACGACGACACCAAGAAGAGTTTAGCCCTGCAAGAGGAAGCAGAGGTGAGTAAAATCCAAGCTGTTCCTCAGATGACCCAGTCCTGTTGATGCTTTCATCACTGCGCAGCCAAGGAGGTCCCACATCCATGGCCACCCCTGGCCACCCCCCAGATGAAGCCCAGTGTCCTACTTCTCCAGGCTGACGCTGATCTTCAGTTTGTTGTCCTCGACTGAAAACTGGGCCAGCAAGGAGGCATCCTGCAGTCAGACAGAGAGCTCAGGGCAGGAGTGGTTCCTCCAGCCCTTGCCCAGCCTGCAACCCCACCACGTCACATTGGGTGCAGGTCCCATCTACTGGCACCCCTACGCCTGCCGTGCAGGGAGAAGGTGCAGGAGAAATTTCTGCAATGGTTGTTCCTTCATACATACGATATTCAGAAGGCAGAGAGACTTCTGGACATCATCTGGGTGGATCACCATCACCTCTGTTGTAGCCGTGAGCTGGATCACACCTTTATTTTTCTTTAAGGTCACCACCGGTGCTTCAGGGACTGCAATTTTCAGCAGCAATTCACGTGAGTTGGGGTATGCTTTGAAAACCTGTCAAATCCCAAAATGGAAAGTTTCTGCTGGCAGGAGCACAAATGGTGCTGTAACCAGGAGCCACAGAGCAGGCTGCCTACTCTGGCAGTGTTTGCACAGTGCTGCTCTCAGGGGGCAGGTCTGATCCTGAATTGCTCCAGTCCAACAAGTCTATATCTCAACTGGCTGAAGTGAAGTCAAGCTAGCTGTGAGCTCAGTGCTGTGGACACCCTGAACCCCACCGAGAACATCTCGTCCCGGTTGGAGGACCACAGACAGCCCTGCATCTATGCAGATGGGACAGCTGCAAGACTGTGCCCCAAGAGAGCTGCAGAGGACGTGGTAACAAAGCAGGCTTTGGCATGCCACGGTTTCTAGTTCTAGACCTAAGCCAGAGCTCATTCAAGTCCACGGGACATCTGGGATGGTTCCTCTGAGAAGGAAGGGACAGGGAGACCCCCCTGTGCCCTGTACGCTGCTTCTCTGACTGGGTTACTTGCAGTGTAAGGGGGAACCAGGACTCACCGCAGGAATCAGGGCTCCGAGGGTCGATGTTGTCAATGGTGGGAGCTCGGGGAACTGTGACAGAGACAAGAGAAATGCTGCCCGGGTGTGTGGCGGTTTTCAGCAGAATCTGCTTTCACCAGCAACGCACCTGAGGCTTTTACCCCACGGTCTCTCACTGGCATTTGTTGTCTAAGGCAGCAGAGACCCTGATAACGGTAAGGCACTGTGCACTTTGCATTGCTGACAGCCCCGAGCCCTTCCGAACCCGAGGGAGGCCGTGCTCCGCGCTCACCATGCCGGTGGAGATGTCCAGGTCCAGGGCACCCTCCTTCTGCAGGACAGAGAGCACCGAGCCGAGGAAGTTCACAGAGAGGCCCAGTTGGGAGGAGCTGGTGTTCGCCATGGGTGGCAGGGGCGGCATGGGGACTCGTGGAAGTGTGGGGACAGCTCCTGGCTTTCCCATCGGGTAGTGCACCAGGCCTCCTGCCACTTGCCCGACGACAGTCTGGAGTTACAGGGAAAGGAAGCACAGGCCAAAACGTTTGCAATATTTGCCTTTACGGTTAACTTCATGTTCCTTCAGTGTGAAATCATTGCACGCACAACCACGCCAAGTCAGGCTCCGTGACACTTCCTTCTCCAGAATTTCATGAAATGCAAAGCCCTCTGCACTCTCCCATGACGGTGGCAGCAGCAAGAGCAGGGCACCGAGCCGGGACCTCCTCAAGCTTTTCACAGCAACCTCGGAGCCCGTTGCTTTGGTGTACATGGCCCAAGAAGTGAAATATCCCAACCCTTGTATGTAGATGGAAGAAGATGCTGGACTTACGTTCAAATCTACCTCGAGGAACTGGCCAGTTACCAGCGGAAGGCTGGACACAGTGTACTGGATACTGCTCAGCAAACCCAGGGGCACCAGCGCTGGGGGGAGAGGAACAGAGTCAGCAGTTCCCTGTGGGTCTCAGGTGCAAATACTCCCTCCCTTGCCCAGCAGCTCTCCTTCTTCCAGAAGAGCCCTGGCTTGCAGGTGGACTCAGGGCAGCCACTTGATCCTGGCTCTGACTGCTCTGTGCTGAGCTGTAATGCCACAGGAGATGTCATTTCCCTAATGAGCAGTGCATGCCACTGCTATAAATGGAAGGGACAGCTCACAGCCCCCATTGATACCACCTTTATGTACCCATGGGTCCTTCTGTCCATGATTAGGGACAGGGAAAGGGGAGATGTGCAGTGGGGAGGGCTTCCTGCAGCGTGCTGGGACACTGCTCCCTGGCTGCTGCCCAGGGGTGATGGAGTCTGGGCAGGGAGCTGCCAGGATGTCCCTGGGGCAGACTTGGGGTCCACAGGGTGAAGTGGGGGGGTTGCTCTTCCCACCTGGGGCGCAGCAATGGGGGGAAAGCATGACAGTCCTCACGCAGCCAGAGAGGAGCGAGGCAGGGCAAGGTGTGGGACCCACCAAGTACTTACAGTTCACAAGACCCAGGTGGCCGTTAACGTGTTCCAGGGCGATGTCAACCACCGGGCAGAGCTGCAAGAGGCAGGGAGGGACAGTGAGTAACCTGCAGTCCGAGCCAGACAAGGACACGCAGCCCAGCTCAGCTCTGCCACGCTTTTCCTGGGAATGAGACCACTCGGCATGTGGGATGGCAGTCCCCGCTGGCGACTCCATGGTGCTGCTGAGGCTGCACCAGCTCTGGATCTGACCCTGGGCACCTTGCCCTTCATCAAAGAAGCAGAGTTAGGACGAGGTCCCAGGAGCCCATGTAGGATGGCTGGAGAGACCCTGGGGCTTTCAGGAGGGAGGAAAGAGTCAATGTGGTCCAGACCATCGTTAGAAACTCCCAGGCACGGGGGCAGACCTGCGCTGGGCTTGCTGACCTTGCGTTTGGAAGGAGGGAGGAGCTTCTCCCAAGCAGATGGAGTCATGGCATGTGTCCCCTGCTAATCCCAAACCACTGGGCAGGCAGGTGGCCACAGCAGCCCTGGGACAGAGACCACTCTCCCACTCCGGGACACGAGTGATGCCACAGGCAGCTGCACCGCAGCTTTTCAGACTCATTGCTCCTTTCCAAGGTGGAGGGATTTTTTCAGACTTACCAGGTTAGGAAGAAGTCTGTTCAGGACACTTGCCAATAAATTATCCACAATTGGGAGCAGGCTGTGGAAAAATAAAGGAGCACCATGAAAAAAACCTGCTGCAAAGTAAATGAGTCTTGTTAAACAATTCCCTGCGAATAGCATGGAGCACAGACCTCCTGGAGCAAGGCAATTGTGGCAGCAAAGTGCATCGTGTATGCGTGGATTTTGCATGAGATAAGTGTAATTTGCATCCCAAAATAGCCAGTGGGAAATTTATTGCTGCCTTTTATCTCCTAGTATATAGTCTCCTCAAACGAGCAGAAACAACCTCGGCCCAAGTGGTTTCTGTGATGTACATACCAAGTGCTTACATCTCAGAAGACCCCATGCAATGTCAGTTAAAATGACCTGTGAATGCGACACGTGGGACATAAATGTCCCTCTGGGACCGCTGTGGGGTCACACAGCCCTCTGGGAGAACATCCATTTGCTGTGGCTGTGTGAGGGGCACACAGGGACCATCACCACCAGCAACCCTTTGCTCAGCCCCATGAGGTGGCCAGTGAGTGACTGTCACCTGCAGTGACAGCAGCTGACAGTGTCGCAGTCACCCACAGGACTGAGACATGCAATGGGGAAATGCCCTTGCGTGTTTGCAGTTCCGCAGGCGTGGGCGGGGGGCTGGCAAAGCCCAGTGGCAAGGTGGCTCATGCTGGCAGACAAGGACATCTCCATCACTCACCCTCTCAGGAGTCTGATTTTGATGCCACCAAGGAGGGTATCGCATCTTTCTGTCACCAGTTTGGGGTAGCCTGTGCCATCCATGGTTAGCCTGACCCTCGATGTGATGTTCACTTCCACTGCGATGTCAAGCAAGCCCAGGAGGCTGTGCAAGGGTAAGACAAAGACCGTCAGAGGAGCAGCAGCCTCCCTGCACACAGGAGTTGGTTGGAGACACCGCTCATGGGGGTGGCTTCTGCCAGGCCCAGGGGCACGGCTGGCACTGCCACCAGCACCAGCCTGACCCACCACTTGGCATTGAGGGCCACACGGGTGTAGAGATTGAGATGGACGCCGATGCCAGGCAGGAGCTGTAGGGACACCCTGGGGAGCGTCAAGTCCACGATCCTCAGCCTGCAGGGACAGCAAGGAGGACACCATGAATGATGGCTCTGAGCCCAGCACCCTGCCACCCCGGCTTTGCCACTGACATAGAGCCACTGCTCAAGGAGTGGGCAAGACAGAGGCCATTTAGACCAGAAATGACAAAAACCACCAAGTTTTTTCAGTTATTTTCCAGTATTAACAGAAGCTTTGTTCTGGTTGCCTTATTATTGCTTGCGCTTGTGCTTCTGCTTGGTGTTGGGCTTCTAATAAGAGTTAAAACAGGATGGCTGCAAACAAGTGAGCATTGGCCTGGCAACTGTGGCACAGGCTGCCGAGAGCTGATGCGTGGTTCAGTGCACCCTCTACGGGCAAGCACCTTCCAACTCCTGTTTCCTTTAACTTTTGTCATGTAGCTCAAGAGGCTCTTTTCAGCCAGTGATGAAACCTGGCAGGACTTCCAGGCAACATTTATCCCTAAGCACTAGCTCCAAAACGGATCTGAGCACCTACTCAGGCATCACCACTGCACCCCCAAAGAGTACTTAGGTTGTCCCCCCCTGCAAGGAGCCCGACCGGTGCTGTCCTTACCCGGTGAGCCCCTGGATGGTGCTGAGCAAGCCGCCTTCCTCAAGGATGCTGAGCGGACCACCGCCTCCCAGCAGCCCTCCATTCCCCAGAAGCCCTCCGTTGCCAAGAAGGCCATGAGGACCACTGAGGATTCCTGCTGTGCCGAGGAGATCTCCATCACCAAGCAGACCTCCTTGTCCCAGCGCTCCTCCAGCAACCCCTGTGGGGATGCCATCCCTGGGGACATTGCCACCAGCTGCTGGCCAGCCTCTGGGAGGGTTTCTGGGCTTCTCCCCATAAGCACCTCCACCACCTCCTCCATCCAGCAAGCCACTGCTGGCATCACCCCCTCCACCAAGCAGACCACCAGTCAGCCCCCCCAGCAGCCCTCCACCACTGCCACCCAGCAAACCACCAGTAACACCACCAAGCAGACCACCACCGTCACCACCAAGGAGACCTCCGAGGCCACCCAACAGGCCTCCAGTTCCATCTGCGCTGGGACGTCCACTTCCAAGCGGCACCTCTCCGAGGACACCTTGGAGGGCGTTGCTTTGCCTGAGCGAGTCTGTAAGAGCTGGAACCATCGCCCACCATCAGCCTGCACAGCAGGCCTGCCTCCCCGGCCACCGCTGCAGCCTTTGAGCAGGGAGTGGCAGGCAGCTGCCAGCCCCCTGCCTGCACCATTACTCATTGTGCTCCTCAAGCGTGGGTTTTTGAGGAGTTTGTGCTCTCCAGTACCATTGCTGCCTATCCTGCTCCCTAACGATCTGCTGTCAGTTTTTTCCATATATGATGCAACAGAAAAAGGGGTTGGGCACTGATAAATCCTAAATGTGAGATAATTGAGGTGCGGCTCGCACCTCCTGAGTGGTATGGGCTCCCAGGAGGAGCAAACCCCCACATGAGCAATGTGTCTCTCCTTTAGGAGGAGCAATCCCCCCCCACAAGCAATGTCTCTCTCCTTTGAGAAGCCTGGCCAGCTGAAATTTTAATTTTAAAAAAAAAATTAAAAAATTACTCCAAGTTCAGTTTGGAGTGGGAGGTTTGCACTCAGGCTTCATGCTCTTCCCCTTCCATATGCAATTCCCATTCCTTCCCCAGCTGATTAGCTGTGTGGTACCACAGCATCAACCCACAACCACTGGTTCCTGTTTCCCAGGTTCCCGCTACCAGGAGGCAGAGTGACTCACCATCGCTTAACACCCCTTTATTGAGCCTGAGGACAGCATCTTTTGGCTGGCTGAGCGACGGGGTCAGCAGGGCATACAAGAGGGCGATGCCCAGGACCGGTGGCATGGTGTCTTCTGCTCGGCTGGAGGCGGCTGTGGGTGCTCGCAGAACCTGGGGAAGGACAATGGGAATCGAGTGGGAATAGGCTGGCTGACCCCCTGGAGATGAAGGGTTGTTGGATATTTCAAGCTGGATGAAAATTTTTCAGTGAATAGAAAACATGAGCTTTAGGAGGACCAAAACTCTTCACACCTTAGAGCCACGCTCAGCAAATAGACCTGGACACACACAAGGTGGGGGGAGAGGGGGGCACCTGTACGCACATCCGCAGGGAATTTTTCAATCCAGCTTCTGCACAACCCCAAGACCTGTTTGCTTATTCCTGTTTCTGGGCACCCCAGGCAATGTGCTCCTTTCCATGCCCGGCCACCGTGACATCATTCAAAACTTACAGTATGAAATCGTTACTCATAACCTACAGACGACACTGAGCTCCCCCTGCGAATACCCACCCTGTAAATGGGCGTGCAGATTATTGCTGCAACTCTGCAAGGAACTCACAATTGGAATAAAGCCTTTTAGTTTTAAAATGGCGTGTTCAAACCTTATAACAACAAAAATAACAAGAACAACCTTAAGAGGATATTGCAACACAAAAAAATCCCTAACTTTTGTGTCAAATGAGTGGGTTTCTTCTTCAGAGAAAGGTTTTCATTTTTCTATAGCATCCTTCTATTCTGGTTTCTTTCAGGCTGGTCGCTAAATATAAACTGGAATTACTTACTTACATTTCTACCATCACTGGTATTTTTCCCATGTTTTTTTCTCGCTCACCAGAATATATTTTAAGCCCTATAGGTGAAATGGTGGCTCTGTCCTCCCACGCTTACAACACTCTGTACCACTATTTTGACTGTATTTACCTGGTCTTGTCCCGAATTTGAAAGTCTGGATTTGGTCTTCAGTGCTCAGCTCTTTGTCAAGGGGAGACCTTGTCCACAGGCAGCTCTGCTTTAACGTGGAGGAGCAGCGGGTCCTTATATAGCAAAGCCGATGGGGGAAGAGTGGAAAGATGCCTAAATTGTAAAAGCTGGGCTAGTGGACTGAGCGCATAAAGCAGCATTTGTGGTTTTAATATATTCCAAGATAAATAAAGATTTGTAAAACAGGGAAAAGTGTGGAGCAACAGGTTATTGGATGCCCAGTTATCAGCCAGCGCTGTTACCCAAGAGCCCAGAGCTAAAGCAAAGAGAAGGAGCCCGAGACTCTGTGGGCTGCAGCATATGAAGCTGTCACTGACCCTGAAGGAGCGTTGCTGGAAAACCAGCATATTCCAGACAGATCCCCGCCAACACTTGCACTCAGACTGTCACACACAAGCTACCGTATCGGGGTAATTTTTCAAGTTTCCAGCGTGAGGAGACTCTGGAAAAGCACCAGGAGATTTTTATCTCCTTTAACGCTTGACCTGAGAAGTGGTTCCTGAGGATCATCCCACCCATCCCTGAAGCCACCAGCAGCTTCCTGGCAGAGGGTGTTTCCACAGCCCCAGAAAAGTGGGACATGCTGCTCCGGGTCAGCTCTAGACAATAAGGACCCTTTTGTCCTGGAGTCCTCAACACTTAATACCTTTGTGAGATAAAATGTGTTGCTAACAACCTGGTGCATCTTACACAATATTATCCCCGGATAATATGCTCCTAAACAAAGCAGCACCGAGGTGTAAGCGCAGGTTATCTGTGCCTGGCTCCTACAGAGCCTTGCGCAACAGGCGCCACCGGGCCCATGTGGGACACGCTGCACCCAAGCCCCTGGCAAGGAGCTGCTCCTCCTGCAGCGGCTGCAGAGAGGGCTCCAAGTACGTGGGAAATGTCAGCGAGCGCTTTGCTAAATCAAATAAATATCAAATAAATATTCGGAGAGAGAAATACTGAGGCAGTGAATGATTTTATTGAAAGAGCAATACGAGAGCAACCTTTATGTCTAAGAAAGAGCTCTGCTTCCTGACTAGGGGTGTTAAAAGTGGTCACAGAAACCCTCCCCTAACATCTACCAGCCAAGCAGCTTTCCCCACCCGATGCCAGGCTGCGCCAGGACTGGCAGACCAGAGGTGGCTGCCTGTCCCCCTCAGGCCACAGTGATAACAGGGCATTGCTCAAGGGAAAATGAAGATGGAGCCAGCAGAGATGAGCAGGGCTCTGGGGCTCGCAATGCGTTGCCTGCCTCAGATGACGTCTGAGATGAAGGATCCTCCTGAGCAGGATCCTCTTAGGTCAGTCTGGTCAGGAAAGTCATCTGCCTGGAAGAAGCAGCACAAAAGCCATTCAGTTTTCTCATTCAGACTTTCACCAGCTTTTCTCTATATCCCAAGTGGGATTTTCCTGTGGGTCCATGCAGGCAGAGGGGCCTGCTAGAAACTGGGAGCAGCCCATGGGAGACAGGCTGGCTGGGGTGGTGTGGGGCTCATCCCCCTGGGAAAGCAAAGCTGTGAGAAATGTGATCCTTACGTCAGCGATGTCAACCTTGGCGTTCCTGAAGCTGGTGTTGAGAATGTTGGGCAGGGGGACTGACACACTCAATGCACCTGCAAAAGCAAGTGAAAGCATCTCATCAAGGTGGGAAACCCTGAACAGAGGCAGTGAAGGAAGGAGGAGAGCCCCAAATCTGTCTGAGTTTGAGAGAAGAGGGGACCCAGCCCTGGCCCTACCATTAATGGCAGGTACATATGCAGCCTCAAGGACTTGCTTGAGCCATCCTGCAAGTGGGGAGATCTGCAGAGGAAGACGACACTCGTCAGTATCAGAAGAGGAAAGCAGTGGTTATTGGGATGAAAGTAGCAATGTCAAGCTTCTCAATTCAGTTGTGTCACTGCAGGACGCTCAGACCTCTGAAACGCAAAGACTGGGAACCCTCCTTCAGTGAAACACTTCCAGAACTGGGGGTGGGAAGATACACAGAAACATGCTTTTTGGGTAATTTCTTCTTGATTATTCCCCCCCACCCCCTGCCTTCCCAGCACCCCTAGTGCGCTGCCAACAAGTGAACATAGACATCCAAGTGTCACTGCTGCAGGGCATAGGGGGTGGACAGGGCAGACAACAGCTGGTCTCTGCCAAGAGGAGAAGGAACATGAAGACTGAAGAATTGGCACTTTGCTTCTCCTTCCCCACGCAGAGCCTCTGGCCATCAGATCGCTCACGGCAGCACCTTGCTCCAAAGCAGCATGCACTTACGCTGAGAGGGTTGAGTCTCAGGGGTGCCCGTGTCACTTTGATGCTACAAAAGATAAAAATGAGGCAGAGTCAGGGTGCATTGGGCGCAGCCCTCCTCCAGCCTTCTAAACACTGCTCAGACCCATTCTTGGTCCAGAATTTTTCTCATCCACATGAAGATACAAGGATTTTGAAAACAAGGCAACTTTTAAAAAATTCTCTCATCACTTCAGACATGCACTTGGTCTGAAATTAGGACTGGGAGGAGGCAGGAAATCTCCAGCAGCCCTTTACATCTCTATGGTGTCTACACTGCATTCCCCAATCTCTGCCACCAGCCTCATCTTGTCAGGCTCCCGGGAGCATCTCTAGGCAGAGCCCCCTCCATCAGCAAAGTTCGGCTTTACCTGTCAAGAGTCAGGGTGGTTCGCAGTTTGCCGTCTGAGACTGATGGGATGATGTTCAGAATAATGTCCTGAAATTGGAACAACAGAAGAAATTATTTCCCTGCATAGCTCCCAAGATTGAAAAGAAAACCCAGAGTATTTGTAAGTAACCTGTTCCAAGAAAAAAACACGGGTCTGTGCCTAGAAATTGCATTTTTTTGGCAGATGACATCACGTATTTCTCTCCCCAGGGTTCACCCTTCCTGTCTTTATTTTGTGTCATTCCTTAAACATTTCACTTGCGCTTGGTTACAAACAGTTTAGAAGGACTGGGTGCCACCGGTTTGAAGGTGTAGTAGATTCAGAAGTACAAGTACTACACGGCTAAGGGGAGGACAAGCTGAAGGGAGGCCATGGAACAGCCAGACTCGCCCCTTGCCCTGTTTCTGAGGTCTCATCCCCGCGGAGCCCACTCACCGTGTCAAGGGAGATGAGGGGCTTCTGGGAGGACTGCAGGGAGGGACTGAAGACATCGATAGAGGCTTGGACGGTGGCAGTGGCTCTTCTGCCCTTCACAGCCACCACCGACTCGTTGGCCACTCGCACGCGCAGCTCCAGTGGCAGAGAGCTGGGGAGGACCCTGGCGAGCTGCGTGGGGCAGGGGGAGGTCAGGGTAAGGGGGTCTTTGTGTAGGCAGGGTGGGCAGTGGGGTTGGAGAGCAATGCACGTGAAAGAGGTGGCTGACCTGGGGGATGAGTGGGAAAAGGGCAGCCATGGACAGCGAGATGCTGTTGGGCACCTGTGGGAACAGCAGCGGTGGTGTCAGCAGTCAGGAGGGTTTGTGCAAAGCCCACGCTGTGCTCAGCAGGGCCCCACAAACAAATACAAGCACAGGGCGGTGAGCACCCTTGGGTCACCCAAGAGTGACCAGGACCTCAGCCCAGACATGGAGAGGGGTGTCCTGACCCACCATTGAGTTGGTGATGTTGAGGTTGAAGGCTCCCTGCCCCTGGACTGGCTCCAGCAGGACATCAAGGGCGCGCTGGGAGAGGCTGAGCTGCGGCGGGCGGCCGGTGGCCAGCAGCAGGGTGGCAGTGGGCACCAGTCCCTGCGTGGAGGCCACCACGCCACCCTCCCTGATGGGAAGCTGCAGGGGACAGAGTAGAGGAGGGACATTGGCAGGGCTTGGTGCAGTTGCACCAGCCATCCTGCCAGCCCGCAGACCTCACAGAGAGGCTCACGGGGGGTTAATGGACACTTTAATAAACATATGGCTGCTTCAGACTGGTCTAGCACAGGCGATGGCTGCATCTGCTACAGTTTTCCCTTTAAAACACTGTCACACCTCCCAGTCACAGAGACACTGCCAATATTTTTGGCCTGATTATGGTCCCTACCAATTACTCACCAAACTGTTACAAACCGCTTATAAGCGGAAGCTGCTTGTGAACAGTGACCACTGCTCCCGTATGAAATTAAACTTTTCTGATTAACAGCTGTGAGAGTGCTATGATTATACTTAATTAAGCAGTGTCAAGCCAATCTGGTTTCTGCTGCCCTCAAGGATTAGCAAGTAAAAAATAAGATAGAGACCCAGTGGTGGGATTAGCATGGACCAACGCTTTCCTGAAGACAGCTGGAACGAGAGGGGCCTTTGACAAATAGCCACCACGTTCAGATGAATTACCCAAAGTCACTAAGTCAAAGGTTTTTGGGCCAGGGGAAGAAGTGGCACTTACGTTTAAGTCCAGCTGGATAGCGTTGCCATTGACGATGGAAAAGGGGGGCAGATCTCCCAGTGCCCTGAGCTGGAGCGTGGCTGTGAGACACAGGGAGGAAAGCTTTTAAGGTGTAATGAGAGGGGGATGCTCCCAAATCCTACTGTCCCAAGAGTTATCGGAACCAACGGTGGCTCCTGCTCACAGCATTCCCAGCTGGACAAGCCACTGGAAAGCACTAGTTTGCAGCAAAAAAATGTTGTTTTTAAAGGCAACAGATCCTGAAGTGACTTTTTGCAGCAAAAATTGTCTTCTGCTGCTGCTCTGGGGCAAGAGAGATTGAATGTTGTGCTTGAGCTAAGAGCTGTGCTTTTAGGAAGTTGTTAAAAGTTTTGTATTCACCCAATATGAAAAAAAAACCAAAAACCCAAAACCAACCACCCAAGCCTAAGCGCAGGGGGACGTACAGGAGCTGAGGAAAAGGAGGGTGCAGCACTTACGGGTCCTGGAGCCAAGCAGAGTGCTCACCACATTGAGCGTGGTGTTGGCGATGTCGCACCCCTGGGGATGCAGAGGGGAGTTAGAGTCCCGGGACGCGCAGCACCAGCGGGTGTACGTTGCGTGAACACAACCAGCAAAATTTGTCTCTGCTGGGGTTGCACAGCTCGGGCAGGAGCCGCTGCCAGGCAGGGTTTGGTGGGACGCCCCGTCACTGCAGCGCTCAGCACCAGGCAGGCGAGCGGCCCCTCTAAGCCAGGGTGGGTTTCGCCTCCCGAGCAAGACTCACTCACCATGGCTGCTAATCCCGCACGTGTCTCAAAAACCTGTTTGCCGGTGGAGCCTGGCACAGGCGATGGCACAGGCAACGTGCCGGTGCCCGCTGGTGGGGAGGACAGGCTGGCCAAGCCAGCTCAGCCTGCAGCTGTGCAAACAGCCATGTCCCTGGGGGCAGCCTGGCCTGCTGCTGCCCTGCCTGCCCTGCCCGCGCTGCCTGTCCTGCCTGCGCTGCCTGTCCTGCCTGCGCTGCCTGCCCTGCCCGCGCTGCCTGCCCTGCCCACCAGCACCGTTGCTGATGGTTCACATGAAGACACTTTGCGGACTTACCATCTCGCTCAGGACATCGGTAAGGAGGCGTTTTAAAGGCTGTTCCAGAAGTGGTGCTTTGGGCCTAGGTAGCAGGAAAATAGGAGATAAAAAGTGATGTAGACTAGTGGCTGGAAAATAAAAGTACTTTGCACAAGAGAAATACGAGGCCTCGTTTGCACTGTCCAGAGCCATATTCAGTGACAAAATATTACCAAACCCAAGTCCTCTGAATCCAGCCTGGTGCTAGGTTCCCAGCACAAGCCAAAAATATTTTTTCTGGAGCCAAAATTGTGAAAGAAAGGTCAGCAGCTCCCCTCTGAGACTGGCAGCCAGGCGTCAGGCACAAAAGCACTGCCTTCGGTGGCCAACAGTGCCAAGGTTTCCCACTGCTGCAGGGGCCACGTGCTGGCCACGAGCACCCCGCTCGCACAGATGCCAACCTCACACGGATGCCAACCTCACACAGATGCCAACTTCACATGGATGTTACCTCACGTGGATGTTTATGTTCAGCATCTTGCAGTCCTTATCGTTCTGGAGGGCCTCCCACTTGTCCTGGACCAGCATGAGCACATCTGCTTCCACCTGTGTGCAGAGCACCCTGCCCTGCGCACTGCACAGGGGACGTGGGGAAGGGGGGAAACACAGCATGCAGCTCAGAAAATTTGCTGGCCATCTACTTTCCAAAGAGGTGGTGACCCCTCCCTCCCTTGAACCATGCCCCTGATGGAGGCTCCATACCTTCTGGTCTCTACCAACAGTTGGGTTTTGAAGCCCACCTGATGCCCAAGGCCTGGCAGGGAGCGCAGACTTATTTTGGGGAGGGTGTTGTTCACAATTTTTGCCCTGGATGGTTGAAACAGAGAAAAGGTAATAAGTAGCACATTTGTACAGTGGATGCCCTGTCCCCTCAGCCCCCCTCGCTGTGGCTGATTGCAGAGCCATTGTCTCATGCTCCTCTCCACCTTGGGTCAGCAGGGATCCCTACCACCCAGGAGCAGCTTGTGGCACATACCAGGCACCCTTGCATGGCAGGCATAAACAGAAACTCCCAACAGCTGAACCCTGCCCTATGAACCTGCCCCAGGAAGAGAAAGAGGGGGCCTGTGTGTTCAGACAGCAGGCTCTGGACCAGAGCTTTCTTTCCTGAGCATGGCTCAGACATACTGAGGGCTGTTCAGGGACACCCGTCTCCCACTCTCACTCACCCTGTGAAATCTCCACCATTTCCACCACGAAGATTGTCAAGGACACACTTTTTGCCAATGAGAAAGTCAAGGACATGATCAACAAGACCGTCTTTTCCAAGGAGATCATCAAGAATACCAACTTTTTCAAGGAGACCACCAAGAGGACCATCCCCTCCAAGAAGACTACGAAGGACACCATCTCTGTCGAGGAGAGCACCAAGGACACCATCTCTGTCAAGCAGACCACCAACAGCACCATCTCCACCCAGAAGACCACCAAGGACACCATCTCCGCCCAGGAGACCGCCAAGAGCACCATCTCCGCCCAGGAGACCGCCAAGAGCACCATCTGTGCCCAGGAGACCGCCAAGAGCACCATCTGTGCCCAGGAGGCCACCAACAGCACCATCTGCGCCCAGGAGGCTGCCAACAGCACCATCTGTGCCCAGGAGACCGCCAACAGCACCGTCTTTGCCCAGGAGACCGCCAACAGCACCGTCTGTGCCCAGGAGACCACCTAGAGGACCATCTCCACCAAGGAGACCACCTAGAGGACCATCTCCACCAAGGAGACCGCCAACAACACCATCTCTACTGAGCAGCTTGCCACTAAGGAGATGACGTGGACGTTTCTGGAGGTCACGTTTGACGAGTGACTTTGTAGTATCTGAAAAAGAAGACGAGAGTTCACTGTGAGCTATGTTGACTCAGCAGACAAGCATGCTGTGGCAGCCTAGCTGTTTCTTCCCCTTCACTGTCCCTCTATTTCTTTCTTTATATAATTGGGCACCAGCCACTGTAAAGTATCTGAAGTACCATCTCTAAAGTGCTTTATAAATGCAAACTATCAGCTTTGCCACTACTGCTGAATGTATCTGGACCAGTTTCTAATTTTCTGAGCATGGTCAAGGGACAGAAAGAGCAGAACTAGTCTCAAAAAAATTATAAGTCCTATCTCTTCCAAACACTTACCATCAACATCCACTTTGGAAACTGAGGACATGATTGCAAGTTCTTGTGAAGGGGTCATCAGGCTGCAGAGGAGGAAGACAGCCCAGAACGCAGACATCTTCGGTCCCGATAGCTGTGGAAAGCAATTACCATCAGAACAATGCTGGGACAGTGAGCACAAGCCAGTGGAGAGAGGAAAGAGGAAGATGCAGGAAAGGAAAAGGAGGAATGCCTGTCAGGGAAGACAAAATCAGAGAAGATGATGCTGGGACCTCTCCTGCCTCCTCACCACACTGATGGGCACAGTAAAACTCCTGATGTCACTTTTCTGCATGAGGAACCAGAACTTCAACAGTTGCTCCTAAGACCAACGGCCACAGCAGCCAAGTGAAAAGTGGTTGTTCAGTTGTGCCTGCTTTAATCCCTCAGCGCTGGTGAGCAGTGTTGGTGACTGATCTGGACAATCTGGGAGCATCTGTTCTGGGTGTGAATTTCTCTGAGAAACAAGATCTTGTATCCCGCATGATGGGAAAATGGGTTGTTTCTGACATGATTGTCTCTGGTCACGGAAAGAAAAACAATAGCATCTACACAGGACAAATGCACCAATATATCTGGTAAGGAAAGCATCTTGTTTGAACATCATGATCTCCACACAAACATCAAACATCTGAGGCTTTCCTCTTCATAAAAGCACCTTTTACTAGAATTGTAAGAAGGAGAAAATAATTTTTAAAGTTTCAGTGTCATTGAAATATTTCTGTAGGACTTAGAATTTGAAGTAGCTGTTCTTATTTTTTAAAGAACCATCATGAACTTCATCATCTCAAATCTATTTAAATGTAAATAGCACATCAAAAAGGGATCAAAACAAGCGTGAGAGGTGTAATTCACCTTAGGTAAAAATCTCTCTCAGATAACAAAGTTATACCAAAAATAATTTAAGTGATAATTGTTTCTGAAAACCATGAAATACTCTTTCTTCTTCAAGGACTGCAAATACAATGAACATGCATGCGTGTTCTTGAGAAACCCACAGCGAAAGCTACCACACATTTTACTTGTCAGATGATAATTCAGGCAGGTAGCAGGCAAGAATGACATTTTTTTGTTAAAAAGCCAGTACTCCTAAACAAACATTAAGAATTGTCTTTCGGGAAACATTCAGGTTTGCAGAAGCTAAGAGCACGCTTTTTGAGGAATAAGTTTGCTCTTACCTGACCAAGCTCTTGAGTGCGAGGATCTCCCTAGCCAATGCTCCTGTCTTCTGAAGATGACCTGCATCAAGTGTCCTCATATATAGAACTTCACAGCAGGAAAGAGGCAAGCGATGTCATTGAGGACATCTAGAATAATTAGTGGGGAGTAAAACAAACAATGTATGGTTTCTGGTGATTTCCACTGCAAATATTTCCTTAGAGATGTTAGGGGTTAGGTAAATCATTGAGCAACAACCCATGGGTGCAGAGGCATACTCAGCCAGCTCTGGGTGCCAGTCCGTATACCACTGCCTGGCCTAGCTCCTCATCCTTTAGGGATTGCTGTCATGTCAAGACGCAGACATGGCTGAAAAGTCATGCCCTGAAAAAATACTCTTTTCTTTTTTCTTTTCAAGTAAAATTGAGGTTTTGTGTGAAAAAAAAACGTGTCAAACTACTGGCCACCTCTCACTGTTAAATACTTCTACAGCTCTCAGTGCTGCATGACCTTAGCCTGGCAGTAAGCCCATGCAGCGGGGATGTGCCACACATTACGGGTAATAAGTGAAGGACCAGGCAGCACCTTCCTCAGTGTAAAGGTAGGCCGTGGGTATAGCAACAGTCTCAGGCATTCACCAGCCAGGCCAGCAGGGCATGCCCAGCATTGCCACCCTGACGTCCCTACAAATGGTGACCTTACCCAACATTTATCACAGCAAACAGCACCTGTCCAGTGACCTGAATGGCTCATAATCCATTTGGTAACTGAGGAAAAGGAGATGTTGAATTGGAAAGGAATAGTGATACCATGATAAAGCATACTGATCAGGTATCTTGGCTTTATGGATACCCTGAGCTGACAGACTCTTCAGAAAGACACCATCGGATTCAGAAATACTGCACTCAACTGTTCAGCGTGGCATTATTTCTAGGTCCACCACCTCTGCCTCGGAGCACTTCTGAAAGACTGGAGTTGGGATGTGCTGTCATGGGGGGCTACTGTTCAGAGGGTGATGCCATTGACCATGCAGCCATTGAGCTCCCAAGCTAAAGCTTGTTGGCGCTGGATCATTTTGAAGTCCTGGAGGGGCTGTTGATCCCAGTGTGGGCATATCAAGAGAGATGGCCTCCGTGACACACCACCCCACGTAACAAATACGCTGCAGGAGAGGAACAGCCAAGCAACTGCCCAGGGTCAGTTCTGTCCAGGCCCTCACTCTCTCAGATTTCTGGCCAGGTTTTTTTTTCCCATGCTGAAAAATTGTGTCCTACTTGGTCCATCATGGCTCATTTACTGCCAGATAATTTACTGCTACAGGCACGAGAAGAGGAGAAAAATTTCTACTGAGCCAACACGTCATGTACACCCACAGCCATGCTGTCTTGTTCCCTTTTGCCCTGTCCTGGCCCCAGTCACCAGCACCACGTGGATACACAGAGCTGCTGCCTCGAGCTGCACCAGAGCAGCAGTTCTTTGAGGCAAGAAAAAGAAAACCCTCCTCTGTGGGCAACAGACCAAACGTGGTCCCTGTGTGTGGATCACGTCCTGAGTTGCACAGCGAAGGCTGCCCATGGTGGCGGGGAGGATGCATTGGCCAAGGGGACAGCAGTGAACTCTTCACTCCCCTGATGTGCTCATTAACGACAGGGGTGGATGAGCTGCTCCCCATGCTGAAGAATAATAGTTCAGAAAAATGTTCGCTCAGAGTTAATATTTTCTGCAAACTTGGAAATAAGTATTTCCAGCAGATTAGCCAGCTTTTGTCACACATTAATTCCGGCTTTAAAAATATCTTAGCTAAAGGCCAAGGAAGGGATGGCAAAGGTGCCAAAGTACTTAAGGAGGTGTCACTCTCCTTGCAACCTGATCAGCCAGGCACCTTGGAAGCACAAAGCCTCCTTGTCACGGCTAGATTGTGACATTTGATAAGGTGAAAGAGAGTGTTAACATGATGGTATTATGTTATCACCCCTCCTGAATCACTTTATATTTTGGGCAATCGTTACACGAAACCCGAATTACCATAAAGACAGGCCTGATAATGGTCAGCACACAGTAAAGGGGCAACTTTGGCACCGCAGAGAATAGCTTCTGAGCAGTGACCTTTCAGTCATGACTGTAACTTGGCCACTCACCAGCCGCTGCTGAACACAGAGGGCCCTGACAATTAAATATTTTGGATAAACTGAATCAGATTCCCATAAAGAAAATTACATTGTGAGGTCCAGGTCTCGCTAAAGCAACTTTCAAAGCCCCAAGAACACAAAGCTAAATGACTGTGTGAGAACAGAAACACAGAGTAAGCCAGAACGGGCTTGGTCAAAAGGAGAAGAATGGGACCAATGCGAACAGACACCGTTTCGATGGTTGTATCACCTGGAGACTGAGCCGTAAGGGCAGGCAGTAAGAGGGACATACCCGCGACAGGCGTTAGAGGTCTTGACATTAGTAAGAGGGCAGCAGGCTCTGGCCAGGGCAGGCACAGTGAAACGCATTGGCCCTGGTTGAAAAATGAGATGGATCTGCTCTGCTCTCACCCTGAAGGCATCGTCCAGCCATGGCCCTTCAGGCCAAGGAAACCATCTCCGTGGGGACCCCTGAGCCAGGGCAGTCTTGGTTTTCTCTCTCATGCTTCTGGGACCATTAGCTGTGAGAAACTGGTACATCCCTCACTGCTGGGTGGGGAACAGAGCTGCTGGGGTCCGTGATGTACACAGCTGCAGGGGACAACGCTGGTGACCGCACATGTCTGAAGACGGCACCTCCACCAAATGTCACAGGGCATCAAGTGATTCCCAGCCTTGATTTCTCCTAGGATAGCTGCACACAGATATTTTGATCTATTTTTGTTCTCCTTAAGGGAATTCAGACTCAAACTGATTGTTTATTAGCTAATGCAAGAACAATACGGGAAATCTCTTTAAAAAAAACATGCTTGGCACTGACAATGTTTGCAATGAAACGAAGAGAGAAGGCACCATAAACACCAGTCCTCATGGGGAGCTGGTTTTATGGCTGCTTTCCTCATTGCTTAGGGCTCCTGATGGGGACAATTCCTTACACGCGTTGCAGAACAAATGCCTGCTGGGTCTGGCAGCGCACACAAGAAAACAAATGGAATTCTCAGAGCCTGCCCTCATGGTGAGATTTTCTTGGGGACAATTTCTAAAAACACAATGATCTTTTCAAAGATATCCCTAATTCCCCCACCAGCTACCTGCCACCAAGAAAAAAAAAATGTTCAAATCATGTTTGGCTCGATGAAATCAGGATCAAAGTCATTTATTGACTTACTAATGACAGGCAATTATGCAGCAATCAGCGAACTATATGCTCGGGATCAATATCTGCAAGGCAGCCGATACACCACAACGCTAGGCACTTCTGAAATGCTAAAACACACAGAGAGATGTCTAAATGGCCATCTCTAACTCATTCCAAGGAGTCCTAATCCCCCCACAACTGCAGACAAGGTTCCCTCCTCTCACAACACATGCACCCTGGGAGCAGGGGGGTTCCCTTCTTGCACCCCGCTTCCTGCAGGAGATGCGGGTGCTCCATCCCGACGGCAGCCCACTCTGCTGCCTGCAGTACACTAATGCACGGGCTAGTTCTGTTGCAAATGTGATTTATTTAGAGACTAGTCATTTCAAGAAATACAACCTCTGCCCAGACATGCTCAGCTGGATCCACTAGACATATGGCACACCAGAGTCTCGTCATGGGGTGACGGGGTCTTTTTATTTCAGCTTGTGGAGTCAAACTATTGAAAAGTCAAGGAAAGAGGAAGAAACGCCTCAGGCACCCCGGCACCCTTGCTGCTTCCTCTCCCACCCATTCCTGCTGGGTCCTTGCAGCAGAGGCAGGTTGCAGCTGTATCTCCCTGCACCTCAGGTCTCTGCGATGGGCACATCCAGCACTAGAGCGTTCTGTAGATTTAAAAATAAAAAGCACATGGACAGGATTTAGCAGTTGCTTTTGTGCTCAGATGTGATGGACTAACAGCACTAACTCCAGGGACGACCCAGGGTACAGCAGAACCACTGCTGTAAGTAGTGGTCAGTGTAAGTAAGCCGCTCGGTGCCTACCTCGAACGCGCTGATGTTCGCCTGTCGGTAGGTGATGCCCAGCAGGTCGGGCAGGGGGATCCCTCCACGCAGCACCCCTGGAAAGACAGGGAGCTGCAGTCAGAGGTGCTCTGGTCATGGCAGGTGCTGCCAGTGTTTCCGGCACTTCCCTGCCCGCGCTTGCCAAAGGGTTTTGGGAATACTCAGAAGGAAAATTGGCAGGACTGGAATTCCTGTTTTCTTGTATCTTAGCATGAATAAAATCTCTGCTTTTGGCATACTTTCCGTAAGAGTTCAGCAAATAAATTGATATTCCGGGATGGGTTTTTTTACTGACACTTTGGCTGTTTTCAGGCATGATAAAGAGGGACATGTCCATTTTTGGAGGCTTCAGAAAGGCAAAGATCTTATGAAACTATTCCCAGTTGTTCATGGCAAGTGGTTTTGATTCTGAGGACAGGAACAACTTTCCAAGAGGCTTCAGAGGAGAAGCCTGCATCCATTGCAGTGGATCTGTTCTGTGCAGGCAGATCTCTCCTGCCTGTGGAGAAGCGGGCATGCCAGAGCCCCGACCGGGAGGCAGTGCCCTCCTCCAGCCCCCACTGCAAATGCTGCAGGAGCAAAAGACCCGGTAAGTGATTTTCCTGGCAGAGTCACTCACAGCCATGGGGGGCAGAAAAAGTGTGCAACGTCAGCCAGGCAATGCCAATTTAAAAAGAAAAGACAACAGTCTGTAGGAAAAGCAATGAGAACTATTTTCCCTGTGCAGACAGCAAATCCTCAGATGAAGCCGTAGCCATGCTTACTGTTGATCGATGGCACATAAGCCACGTGAATAATATCTGCCAAAAGTCCTTTCAGTGGAAGCTCCTGAAACACAGAGAAGTGGTGTAAATCCCCCATCGCTCTGCGTGTCTGCCAGGCTCCCTCCATCAATTCACTCGGCACCTCCTCCAGTCACAGGAAAATTGCAAAGGTCCCCCCCCCAAGCAGAATGGGAATATTTGAGAACTTCTAAATTTCCATGAAAGCTGCCCCAGATGAGGCTGTCCCCAGCCCCAGCAGCACTCTGCTCCTTGCTGGCAGTCAGTGCCAGGCACCCACCTGCCCTCCTCGCAGCCCAAAACTGTGCGGCAAGACAGACGTTATCAGCACTCGCCCTCTTAAACGTCTCAGCATCAGAATTAGAGGGAGATGAGGTTGAACATCCAGCACACATGAGCTCAGCCCAGCTCACCCCACCGGTGCCGCACCAGGGAGAGTTAACTCATGGCCAGAACTCTTCCCACAAATGAACATGGTGCGTTACAAGCAGAGACCCCTTCCAGAGCATTCATGCCTGTGGGCAAATGGTTCTGGCAGTTGATTTGTCACTTGCTATTTCTTGGAATGCTATTCCTTGGAATAACATTTCAATCTTCGGCATTCAGTTTGTCTAAGAAATCTGTTACCAATAAAGAAAGAAGCAGGATGGGGCTCTGGGGAACAAATTCCTGGTACTGTATTACACAAACCACCAACGCTGAGATTCACAACAGCAATCCCAGCCCCATGCATGGCGCAGATCACCCAACTCACGTCAAAGGTCCCAAGGGAGGAGGAAGCCAAGGCCACCCGAGACAGACTGCAGGGAAAGGAAAGGCACAGTGTCATTCCCCTCCCGCAGCCTCCGAGCTGCCCTGTCTCCCTCAGCAAATTCCTCACCCAGATCTTGGTTTCCAGCAAACTGCCCTTGCACCAGAGGTGCCGTGGCTCTGCCAGCCTCCCTCCAGGAAGGGGCTGCTTCCCACCGAGAGCATTTTCCCCATCCTCAACCAATCTCAGCTCTTCAAACTCAAAGAACAAAAAACCCAAAGAGGTTTTGGGTCAGCTGGATTATGTCAGACTGATCCTCATCTGTTTTTAAATAGCTGTCAGTATGAACTATAAAAACATCATGCAGAGACAGCAAAGGTTCCTCCTGAAAATACACAGGTGAGATGCAACCTGTGGCATCCCCAGCAACCCAGGGACTGTCACACTGCTGGTGGTGGCACTAGGGACCAGCAGCCACGTTACCTTTGCAGAGCGAGGGAGAGCCGCAGCTTTTCTTCTTCAATGGCAAACTGCGCTTCCAGATTGCTGTGCTGCAAGAGGAAAGGGAAAGGGAGTCCCCACCAGGACCCTGCCCCCCCAAACACTCCAGTCCCACAGGACACCCCAGCCAAGCATCCTCCCTGACAGACATCCCTGCCCGCTGTCCCGCATCCCTCACTCCGGTATTGGTGTGGGTTTCCTGGCTCAGGCCAGAGGTGACCATGTTCAGCCCTCGCAAACTGCAAAAAGCTTCAACTCACAACATCCAGGACGAAGAGGGATTCTGGAGCAGAGTCTGAAGGGGAAACCTGGAACTCGGCGGTGCTGAAGAGCTGCACAAAGCTTTTGTCTGGGGTTATGGACACCACCGGTGTTTTCGCTTCTCGCATTTCAATCACCAGCGGCTGTGATGGAGGCAGCACCTTGGCAATCTGTGGAGAGTCAGAGCAAAGGGGTGACATTCCCTTTCCTTCCCAGTTCGCTGCTCTGGGGATTATCCCGGTGGGGTGCCGAGCATCAGCAACATTCACCAAAGTCAGTGGGAGTAAGTCAAGCTGGTCCATACTGCTCAATAGTATGTCACTTAAGTAATCCTTTTTACTAATAAAATGAAGAGAGCACCAGTTTGCCTTTGGGGAGAAGGTACTCAGCATGTCTTTGTGAATGGAGAGGAGCTTTATCTGCTGCCATAAGTAGCCTGAGATAATGCACAGACCAGTAGGATCAAGCAAAGTCCACCCACCTCAGGGATGAGGGCTCCAAGCATTGTGGTCACCAGTGGGGGAAGACCAAGAACCTGTTGAGAAAGTGTGACAGGTCAGGGACTTAATGAACTCACTTGGGTGGGAGGGAGTTTAACATGGGAAAGGGAAGAGACATAGACAACATAAGAAATCTACACCCATGTTCAAGGCAGATCCATTAGTGGTCTCTTGAGGAAAATCTCAAGCCCAAGCCACCAACCGTGTTATTGCTGATATCTATGTTGAAGGACGCCAGTAGAACAGAGAGCTCAGCACTCAAGAAGTTTGCAGACAGGATGAGCTGGGTAGCAGCATCCCTCTTTGGTGGCAAAGAAGCAAGAGATGGTTGGTCCATGGGAAGGTCAACCTCCTTTCCCTCCTTTTGGTGGAGAATGGTCTAAAAGGACCAGTAAGAAGAGCCATGTCAGAGAGCACAGGTCCATTTCCAGGATTTGCACTTGGACCAGGTACAAGATGCTGGGTGCTTTGCTCTGTACTGTCAGCAATGAAACAGAGCAATAAACTCCATAGGAAACGATGAGCTGAGGAGACAGTTAGGTGATATAATAACCAGCACATCTGCACTCCTCCCAGAGCCTCTGCCACCCAAGGCTGAGAAGGACAACACCTCTGAGCAGATCTCAGAAACATCACCGCTCCAAGACCCGGCACCAGGCAGGAGCACTCACCTTCAAATCCAGCTCTATGAAAGTTTCATTCACCACTGGAGGGTTCAGCAAAGCATACTGGAGGGTCCCAGCAGTCCCAAGAGGGATCTCAGCTGCGTGGAAGCAAAGAGGGGTGCTTAAACAGCAGGTTCACACTCTGCACCACAGGGAGAGTCCTCACCAGCACCAAACCGCTGATGCCACCTGCCATTTACGGATTCAGTGGGCTCCTGCCTCCCTGTCAGGGGAAAGGAAGGAGATGGGTGGGATGGATGGATGCCAGCTTACCAGTCGTGGTGGTGAATTTTGCATTCACAAGGTTGAGCACTGTATCAACAGCTGGACACAGCTGTAAGGCGAGAAGAAAGGTGTGAGAAAACCTTGTGTAGAGGCTTCTGGTGGAAGCAGAGCTTTGTGGCTGCCAGACTAGCACAGATCCCACCCTGAAGCACCAGGACCCAGCCAAGGGCTTGCCTCAATTTTCTCTGTTCCTGGTTGAATTAGTTAATTCTGGAGTAAACCTGCCTTAACCTGAGCAAAGAACAGAGCCAGACCCCCCACAGATATCTGATTAAATCAGACCAACTTTATGACACGTTAAGAGGCTGCAAGTCTGCCCTTTGACAAGCCTTTAGGAACAAGCATGTTCAGCACTGAGATCTGTCTGAGCATTGCATCCCTAACTGCTGGGCTGGGACTAGGAGGCTTTAGGTGGTAGCAGTGCCTTTGCTGCAGGTGTTGACTGCATAAACCCAGTAATTCCTCGAAATGCTCCCTTTTGTGAGCCTGCAAGCTGCTTTGTGTGGAAAAACTGTGAAGCCTTTACGATACAGTGAGGAAGAAGAGGAGATGAGCTCTAGGAAACAAGGATAGGAGGAAGATCAGACTTACCAGACCTGGCAGCACTTTCTTGAGGGTGTCATCCAGAAGCTTGCTCATGACTTTGGGCAGCATGCTGGGCAGGGACAACACATCAGCCGACACAGCCGTTAGTGCACATAGCAATAACTATTTACTACAGGTCAAAAGGCAGAATGTCAAGTGCTAAAGAAACCTACCCGGTATGGATTAGGCCAAAATCTGCCTAATGTCCAATAAAAGATGTTTTCTTTCTTTACAAACCTTTCCTCAAGAATGCTGTCTTCTGGCTTTAAACAAAGCTAAAGGTGTCCATGCCTAAGAGAAGCTCTGATATCCCAGAAGTACAGCACTTAAACGAGGATTGGTGCTGAAGATGAACATTGTATGGAATAACACAGGTAGGGCTGGACTGAATTGGTCCATAAAACATTATGAGTGGAAAAAATGAGCAGTGAAAAGTATTTGTGTTCTGTAGAAACCTAAACTGGAAGACTGAAAGGTGTAACAACGCTGTTACCTACCTCTTAGGTATTAATGTTGGCAAATCATGAATGTTGTCCTTTGGGGTGGCACTCACCTGCTGGGGAGGTTGGTCTTCACACTAACAAGAGTGATGCGGCAGTTCCTGGAGCTGAACCTGGGGACGCCAGCAGTGTCCTGCCACAGCTGGCTGCTGGCCGTCAGGTTTGCGGCTAGAGCAATTTCCACCTTTCCTCCTATAAAGCTGCTCAGAGCAAAGTTTGGTCACCACAGGACAAACCCCTGGGACCGAGTGAGCCCACCTCACCCTGCCAGCAGCTCTCCCTCGCGGGCACCAGCTCCCACTCACCTTTTCCCACAGATGGTCATTTGGACTAAGACGGCCATGAAGAGCCCCGAGCCTGACGAGAGTGCCAGGGATATCACCGGCGGATGGAGATCTTTCACTTTTAGCCTGCAGACAAAAAAAACAACAGAGGAAAAGAGCTAGGGAAGAGAAGCCCGCAGAGGAGCCACGCCAGGCTGCTTACATCAGTCACCTATCACCGCTATTGCCGTCACTATCTTTACTCTTCCACTTCTTGTTTAAACTTTCCATTTAAAAGCACTTTTAAATTTAGAAATGTGTTTCTTCTGAACAAAAAGATTGCACAGCTTAATTTTGAAAGAAAATTGGAAAAAAAAATGTTTTGGCATTCAGAACGTTTCCATGCTTTCAACCAGACTGAATTTGTGAGATGGAGGGCCAGCTCTGATCCCCCAGATCTTCTGGGGTTCCCTCAGGATATCATGGACAAAAGCCAGGCACCCCCAGCTTTGAGAGCAAACCCCACCCGGCACCGCAGAGGCACTGCAGCAGTCCCCAGCCAGCGCTGAAGCAGGAGCCGACGCGCTTTGTTGCCTTTAAGTTATAGTTTCTCCATGTATTTGTAGACACAACCATGCAGAAAATCACCGGCTTTAATATCACACTTGTTAGCGAGGAGTGATTCGTTTCTGCCTCCAGGCTGACACTTCCCAACCTTCTGCTTTTATTTTCTCATTCCCAGGTTCAGGCTCACGGTGTAACGCTGCTGATCATCACTCACCCTGAGATGCCTCTGATGGGTTTGACGTTTGGCTTTTTTTTTGCAGCTTCCTCTGCCATTTTCTGCAGAACATCACTCTCACTCAGAGCAGCCAAGACCGCTGGAAGATTTGCACAAGACAAGGAGTTTAGCACAAAATACCCGGGGAGGGCCCTGTGCCAGGGGGCTGGGGGACTCCTCGCGGTACCCTGTAAAACATTGTTGTTAACACAGTCCCGGCCGGTGGCACTTGGCGGCTGGGGATGTGCTCAGGGATGCAGGTGTGCAACAGCAAAAGGTGGTTTCCTCACCACGATGCGGCCAGTGCACCGCTGCCGCTTGGCTGCACGGTCAGACAGACTCGTGTCCACGCATGGACTCTAATGTGGCTGAGCACTTACCCCGGTCAATCGTTCCAAGGTCGATCCTGATGACAGCTCCCGGGCCGTCAGCTCCTCCCGACCACGCCAGCCAGCCACCAAGGAATAAAATGCACCAAATCCCTGACATCTTCTGATCCGGTACAGCTGCTCACAGAGCTCCAGAGGCAGTAGAAGTTTACAGTAGCATGTGGGCTTCAAAGGACAGAGAGGCAATGAGCTGGAGACTGTTCCCAAACTGCATGTCAGGGGCTAAATGCTGCACTCACGCCAGAGGAAAGTGAGCAGGGCTCCATGCAAGTCCAGCAGAACCACACTACCCGAAACAGAGCCTGAATACAAGAATCACTCCCCAAAATTCAGACACCTGTGAACACCCCAGAGCAGCCCCACCAGGACACGCCTGCATCATGCACCACCTGCCCCGTGGCCAGTGCCCAAGCAGAGCACTAAGCCTTTCTCATCCACAAGCACCAGAGCTGCTCATGATGTGTAAAACCTGCTGTAGAGGAAGGGTTGGAGGTGCTTGAAGGAGGACATGGCTTGTTGAGTTTCAGGGTCACCCTGAGCCCTGGCCCCAGGAGCAGCAGGAGAGCTCACAGCTGTTGGCCATGACAGTGGCATGAGGCATGGCAAGCCTCTCCAGGCTATGGATATGGCTTCACTGATCCGCTCCGGGTTGGTCTCCCACTGCTTCCTTACACTGGAGGGAAATTATGTGAGCTGATGCACCTCGCCACGACAGGGATTCCTGCAGGGAAGGACCCTGCTGTCACCTCACCCGGTTCTTCTCCAGCAGACAGCCCCCAGAGCTTGTTCAAGTTTTGCACCGATCTCCTGGAGAGAGGCAAAAACCAGCCTATATATAAATGCTGACTGAGAAAGAGGAAAAATGAAAAGAATGAAAGGGCTGAGTGGTTACTGTGATGTAACATAATCGCTGGGTGTTTCTGACGTCCACCAATACAAATAATTTCACTAATAATTTTGAAAGTCCAGCTACACCCTCAAGCCCCAGACACGTGCTCCCAGCAGGCTGAAGCCAGCACTCTTGCTCAATGCCCAGGAAGAACCAGCATGATTTGCATGTCAAGCCTGAAAGAAAAACTTGATCTGTTTAATTACACCGTACAGGCAGAAGTGGGGGCAAGGAGAAACCTAAGACATGTAATGGGAAATTCTGCTTTTGAAGACACCCAAGTAACTGTGACTCTCAGGATGAGTGGCTCTTGCTCCCCCAAAGGTTTGTGGAGTTTGTGTAAACACCAGGAGATGACATGGGATCTGGTGGAGAACCCACTGGAAATTGTGATAATCTCTCCTCCAGGTTGTCCACACTGCTTCTGTCACTGTGGCTGCCCATGCATCTGCCCTGCCTGCGCTGGGGCTAGCAGCCAACACGGTGTCTCACCTGTCCCCTCCCAGATTCACCACCCAGCAGGACCCAGCTCTGGGAGTTCACCCCAGTGGGATCCTGCAGCACCGAGTAATTTATTTCTTCTCTTCATTTCTGTATAAAACTTATCACGAGATTTAATCTGTAGTTACCTCCCTCCCAGTGATGTACTCAGTGGCTCTCCCAGACAGGGAGATTTACACCTTATCTAACAGGAGCATAAGATTTATAGATAACTCCCGCTAAAGAACGCACCATGCCAGAAAGACGCTTTTGTGCTAGTAACTTGATCAGTCATTATGCTATAAGTTGACATCTAATTAAGCCTCCGCAGGGATCATCAGGTCCAGCACAGCTCCTCAGGAGGAGAAAATCCACGTCTAAGCAGCACGCTGTCATCCCACCCCAGCAGCTTATCCTCAGACCCTGCTGTAAATTATAATAACGCTCCACAGATAAATCTCCAGTACTGCTTAGGGAAGAGCTGCTGATATTATGCACTGGAACAAGGCTTGGCAGGGGCCAATTTCCAGTCACTGCTCTAAAACACAGTGAAGACTTCTTTCTCAGAGACTTTTCTAGGTTGTGACCATGTCCCTATCAGCGTCAGATGCCACGAAACGCCTCCCACAGCTCCAGGGAACTTGTCTGCAGGTTACAACCTTCTCAATGGATTTACTGTTCTGAGCACATTTCTTGCCTCTAAATGGGCTGCATATATCAGCGTGAATCCTGTTCTCCCTTGGTAGGCTGCTAGACGTATATCTTCATATTTTCTCATGACACTGCTGTCTGGATGCCTCCAATGGAAATGCACAACATGGCTGAAACTTTGCTTTTCTTCTTGGCATTTCTCTGTCATGCTGAGAAGGAAAGCAACACAGTGCTGGAAAGAGCCAAAGGCTTTGAACATGTCAAGATGCACCTGGAACCAGCGCCCAATAACTCACTTTGCCAGTGCACAAAGGACAATGGTTGCCTCCCCAGGGAGCAGGTGTTTCAACAAGCACTGAACACCTTATCCCATTGCCAAGGGATTCAGACCGAAATGGGCAATTCAACCCTGAGATCACAAATATCAAGGGGGAAAAGGTCAGAACACAGAACATGAAGGAGAGCTGGGTGAGACCCACAGAGGATGCGCTTATGTGGCATTTGCAGGTAGTCCATGCTCTGTCCTCCAGGCCAAAAGAAAGCCAGGAGAACGCAATGGACCCCAAGCACAGCAAGGAAAGGGTCTGTGACTCCCTGCCATGAATGCTTTCACTGCTTGTAGAGGCATTATCAAAGAGAATTGATGTCACCCACCATTTTTTCTACCAGTTGTAATAAATATTGGCAGTGGGTTTTGATTGGGAATGGGTTAAAGAGAAGAAGGAATTATTGCACGTGGGCCATTCTGGAGCTTAGAGGAGATACCTTAAAAAAAAACCCAAACCAAACTTCTGCCCTGTCTAAAACTCACTGAACCCAACAGAACCCACTGCTGTTGCCTTCATCAGACTTACCCAGGCCTGATGGAAAGGTATCCTTCATGAATTGCCAAGACCTCCTTCATCATGATACATGCAGGTCTCATCCCTTCTGATCTGAGCTGCCCAGCCAGGAGAGCAATACAAACCAAAACCACAGCAGCTTCTTGCTGGTGTGGACATGGTGGCAGCTGTTCCTGTGGTGTTTGGAAGGAAGCGTAGCTGCAGAGCACAGAAACCCATGTTCACTTTCTAACAATGTTTGATTTCTTGGCACCTTACACCCAGAGACCTTTCTTTGTGCTCCTCAGTAACACCAGAATGAAGGCAAGCTGCCCCAGCACCTGCTGTTCAATATTTCACCTTGCTAGGTCAATAGCCAATGTAATCAAGTAAATGGGGAAACAATAAAAATTATGTATAAAAAAAAGTGTCCACCCAAAGTCCTGGTTTCCAGCCCTCTTTGCCAATTCCTGCCTTATCGCCCTTGGTTGTGAAGGATATATAAAGCCAGCACAATTCCTTGGTGTTGCCACGACAAGACACAGACTGAGTTAGAAGAATGGGAAGACTGGCCAGGAAAGGTAAAGATGCATTGGCAAACTGAATAGCTTGACGTAGGCATTGCTTGTACTTACTTCAGTGTGTCTCTGTAAGGGTCAGTTCCCATCAGAAGTCCACTTTCTGCAAAGGCTGATATAAATATGTATGTTTTCTGCAGGTTAAGCTTGCTGAATTACTTGTTTTCTTAAGATTGCAAGACCATTACAAACATTATGAACAATTTCCAAATGTTTTTCAGAGAGGTAGATAATATTTTCATGTTCTTATTTGATTAAAACCTCCTCCTAACTGCCATTCATTCCTCAACTAATTTTAACCCCTGTTTGTTTGTTTGTGTTATACCAGTTGTATGCCATTATATGCTCTTCAGTAGACATGACGTTGCTGCAAACAGGACTAGCTTACAGACTTGTAAAAAGTTTTCAAGGCTGAGCCTTCTGTTAGTGCTTTTAAATCCCCAGGCGCCATATGAGACCTGTGTTGTTCGTTATTGCACGAAAACTGACAAGCTCAGGACCACAAACCCGACCCAGGAGCAGATCCATGGCTCCCGAGCATAGATCTGGGAGCCAGCCCATGGCCATGCCACTCTGACCAGGCTGTTGCGGGTGCTCTCCTCCTCCAGGCACCAGCATGGTGAAGCTCTGCACCCTGAGCATCCTCCTGAGCCTCCTGGTCCCCACTCACACCACCAGATCACCCGACTGCGGGGGCATCCTCACCCCATCAGGACTGAGCTACCGTAAGTCTGGACCCCGTACCTCCCACGCCGTCAGCAGCATCTTTCATCATCATCTGGTGGTGAAATACCAAACTGTCACCAGAAACTTATGCCATTAATCAGCTCACTTTCATCATCTCCTCTCTATAGCTAGTAGCAGAGGTTGTTAGTAAGGGATAGAAGTATGTCACCTGGATGGATTTCAGTCTGTCCATCTCTGTGCATCAGACCACAAGCTCCAGAGGGTCTCATAAAATATCTGCCCTATTTCACAGTTGCTGAAATTTCAAAGCCGCACGCAGAGGCAGTCCTCAGGCAGGACCTAATGGCCCCGACAGTCCCAGACCTGTTTCTCGGCTCCCCAAGTCCCAGCAGGTGAGTCCGTGGCTCTGCCTTGCCCAGGCTTTGCCCCCATACCACTGGTTCATGCTGGTGTTTAGCTGGAGCACTTTAAATATTGTCACAAAAGGCATCGTGCCAGCAAGGGCAAAAATCCACCCCAGATGTTTGTCAGAGCGGTTTAGAAACAAGCTCCTGACTCCTCCTTTGGGGTGTAAAGGCAGCAGCCCCAGTGCCACCCTCGGCGCACTGATTTACCTCTGTGGATATCTCAGGCTTTTGGGGTTTTCCCCCTGTGAGAGCAGCTGGGGACTGTGCTGGTCTCCTGACACCTTCATTTCTGCTCCAGCAGGAATCAAGTTAACTCCGTCAAAGTCGCCGAGCTGTCTCTGTCGCTTATCCCCGACACCGGGCTAAGGCTGAGCATCGACGTGGACCTTGGGGTCACACCTGCCCCGTGAGTGTTGGGGACATGGGGCTGGAAGCAGCCCAAGCTCCCAGCTGGAGCAACGGGGCCGCATCCAGTGCCTGCCGTCTCCCTGCGGGAGCACGAGCCAGGACGAGTGGGACTGGGAGAAGCTCCCACACTCCAGCCTCCACCTCTCCTCCCCTGGCACAGCTCAACCACCAAGGTGATAAGACTGTCCATCCTCGCGGACCTCCACGTGGAAATGAACCCTGAAGGGAACCTGGAGCTGGTGACATCTGCCTGCAAACCCACCGTGGAGGAGATGCAGAGCACCGAGGAGATGGAAAGGTCGACCCCATGGTTTTCCTTATTATGAGATCTGGGTAATGGGGGAAAAGAAGAAACTGAGCTACAAATATTTCAAGGCAGGAAGGTGACATGACTAAGATCTGCTCAGAGTCCTAAAAGCTTACAGAGGTTTCCACAAATCCTTTTCCTTCACAGGAGGAACTTTGTTCTGCTTGCAGGGTTGGTTTCTCCCATTTTACGAGTTTCGTTCTCTGATAAGGGAGTGGATCTTTTGAAGTAGTGCAGCAGGGACATTTTTAGTGTCAGTCCAATGGCAGTTCTTCAGTGTTCTAGGATTCTGAATTGTACTCATACGTAACAGGTGATAGAAAACAACGGTGATACTGTCTCTGGATGCCTTTTGGGTCAGACAAGAGACACTCACATACCCTTGACTGAGCTGGTTCTTACCTAACATCTTCTGTTCTGTTGTTTTCATCCAGCAAGTCCTCTAGTTCAGACATGGACAAGGAGATTAATGTCGATAAGGTAAGATAAAGTTCATAATGGTGTGAGACAGCAGAAAACAAAGTTGTACAGTTCTGTAAGAATTAGAGCACTTCAAGTCACCTGGTGTTTTGCCAGGTCTCTTCCACAGCCCTGCATGCAGGGTGAGCAGCAGCAGCCCCGTGGCCACTGACCGCTGCTGTGCTCCATCTCCTGGCTGCTGTGCAGCCAAATGATGGGGACACCCACATCAGAGGCATTCAGGGGATGGCTGATGCCAGCAGACCCTCACGTTCATCTAATGCCTCTCTTCTTATTCTTTATTCCATAGATTTGCCTGGAAGTGTCTAAATTACTGCTTTTGCCAAACGAACAGCTGATGTCTCTGACAGGTGAGTGTTTGGCTTTCAGTCTCCTAAGGGACTTTGGGGCTCATTTTGGAGCAGGTCATGAGATAGGACTCATGGGACTGCAGCAGAAAGCCAGTGGCAGCAGATCTGCCACCATCATCTCCCCCGGGACTCTTCCCCTCCGTCCGACTCTCTCTCCCTGTCTCTTTACTCGGGAGACCCAGACCCTTCCCAGCCCCACCCTGCCATCACTGCTTCTCTCCTGTTTCTGAGTGTCCCTCTGCTCGGTTTGCAGCTCCGTTCCCTGTCACGCCAAGCTGCCAGGTCCAGTACCTGCCCCTGGCTGCACCCATGTTCTCCGAGCAGGGAATCACCATATCCTTGCAAGTAAGTCCTCACTTTCCATCACTCACTGCCCAGCTCCAGGCTTTGGGAGAGCTGCTTCCTCCCGTGTAACATGCCCAGAGACACCTCAAACTCCTTTTCTCCTTGCCTGTGTCCCTGCAGACGACTTTCCAGGTGGCAGGGATGGTAATCCCCCTACCAGTCAGCCCCGTGCCGTTCAGCATGCCTGAGCCAGCAAGCTCCAGCCCTTCCCACCTCACCCTGGCTTTCTCTGAGCACTTCTACACCAGCCTCTTCTTTGCTCTGGAAATAGCGGGAGCTTTCAACATGACTATCCCGGTGAGTAGAGCAGGGAAGGTGTAGAAAACATGCATTTGAAGGGACGGCACTGCCCCACAGAAGGCCTGAAGGAGCCCTGCTCCTTGCAAAGAAAGGAGTTGTGTCTCTGAGTGCCTACAGGAGCCACAGCCTGTCACCCCTGGGCTCCCAAAAAACGTTTTGGTCTAATGATGCATGCAAAGCTTGCCATGAAGAGTAACCAGAACGCTGCTCCTGGCACATGCTGGCGTGCAGAGAGGCTCCTGTGTGTCTCTGCGGGCAGCACAGCGCTCACCGCCTGGTCCATGCAGCCAGTTCTGGACAGGAGCCCCAGAGCAGCAGCGCCGAGCAGCAGTCAGTCAGATGACAAGCCATGCTTTGTCTTTCAGAGCCCGCTGACCACTGCCACCATGTCACAGAAGATTACTCAGGTTTGTTGCCATCGCTCCAAGAGGCATAGCCCCAGGTTGGGCAGTGTCTCCCCCCCGACCCCTAGCTGCCTGTCCACCACCCTGGGGGCACACGGGGGATGGCTGCTGTGCCCAGAAATAACCCCCCTCCCTCGGCAGATGGCCTCCCTCTTCCAGGAGGACCTACCGGTGATGCTGCAAGCTGTGTTCAGGAGCTCGTCTCGGGTGGTGCTGGAGGAAGGCAAGGCAGCCCTGAAGCTCTTCCTCACTGTCCACGTGGGAGCTGGCTCATCAGCTTTCCAGAGCTTTCTGAGCATGAACGTGGTGAGTGCGCCCGAGCTGCACGCAGGCAGTGAGCTGTGCTCCAAGACCCGGCCGATGCAGCCATTGCAGGGGGTTGATTTAGTATTTACCTGCCACAGTGCTCACAGTCCTGAGCAGCCCCATTGCACAGAGCGAGGTGTGAGGAGCACCTTGCAGGTTGCACGTTGCACACAGATGCGTTATCCGCATCCTACTGTTCAAAGCTGAAGCGGGACCATTTGCTCACGCTGATCCTGCCCTCTCTTTCCCCCTTGCAGGATCTGTCAGCAGGAATCCTCCTTAGCGTCACTGACACAAGGATGATGATCTCTGCAGCAACAATAGAGTAATGAACCCAGCTATGCTCCAAGTCCTCAAAGGAGACCTGTCCCTGTCATAGCAGGGGAAGGAGAGGCAAAGTGGTCCGGGGAATTTCTTAGCTGCCGGGGTTTGGCCATTGCAGAGGTAGCTCTAGCCTGAGGGAAATGGTGAGGCTCCAGTAGCGCGATTAGACAGAAAAGTGGAAATTTCACACTTCCACGCACCGCACTCAGCACAGCTGTACGCGGGTGGCTGGCACACGCCAACAGCCACCGCCTGTTCCTGCCGCACCACCGGCGCCGCTGCCGGGGAGAGCACACGCTCGACTGCCCCATCCTCAAACACCGCCTGCAGCTGGGGGGGCTCCAGTGCACTCAGCCACGGTGGCTCCTGCAGCTTCCCGTCGCTCCAGACCCCGGCCCTGAGAAAGCTATTCAGTCTGAGTCCTGGGGGCCACAGCATCTTCAGCCCCTTGCTGCTGTGCCTGGGGGGTGGGGGAAACTGAGGTCCCAGATGCCTGCTCAGATGTGCCCAGGCACCAAGTGCACTGCTGGCTTGGCCCTGGACTCAGCCAGGATGTCTGGGGGAACACGAAAGTCACTGCTTATTACAACTTACTACAAGCAGCTCCTGTGCCACTCTTTGTTTTCCAGGGATGTCGAGCTCAGCCTGGCTGCCTCTGATGTGGGTCCCATGCCGGTAGGTGCCCCCAGCTCTGCACCTCCCAAGTGATCAAGCACCGCTGTGTCCCCTCCTTACACTGTGCTGCTGTGAGCTGCTGAATGCAACAGCCTGCGCCTTTGCACCATCCTCTAACAGCCTGGTCACCCTCAACTGCACCAGCCAGCTTAGGCTTCCCTAAACCATCCCCGGCGGTGGCTATCAACAGGGAAATATGTACTTTGGGTGCTCGCTGCACCCTGCAGGAGGGAGAGGCAGGTTCCTGCAGGAGTATGAGAGGGGTGATGAGCATCAGGACCCCTCTCTTGCTGCCCCCTGCCCCTCTCTCTGCTTTAGAGTCGCACCGTGTGCTGATCGCAGCTTTCCCTTTGGCAGGCTGCCTTACTGGAGGAGCTATTTTTGCCCACAATCCGTGAGGAGGTACTGTCTCAGATAAACGGTGAGTTTTGCAGCGGTGCTGCCACACAGGACCCACAGTGAGAATGAAGGCAGCACCCATCCTGGCAACGTCCCTCTTTTCTTTTCCTAGTGGTCCTGAGCGAAGGTGTATTCCTGCCCCACATGTACAGCTTTACCTACACTGACGTCAACGTCGTGATTCACAAGGTAAGAAATAAGACATTTGAATTGCTCCCTGCTGTGTTTGATTTAAAGGGAACCTGGGAGCAGCACTTACCTCCTGACTCAAAATAAATCAGAGCCTGCTCCTCCAGCCCTGCCAGCCTGCAGAACCAAGTTTTGTCCCGTTAAATAGGCATAGCTCCTCTGTAGCCCCACTGACATGAGCAATAGCTGTGTTGGAGGGGCCACTGGCCTGCCGAGAGCTTCCTGCGGAGGCTGACGGGAGCCACACGGGCACCTCGCTCAGCCCCCGTGCCTCCCCTTGCGTAGGACTACGTCTTGGTGCCCTGCAACCTCAAGCTACACTCAAGAACTGGAGAGCAGACCACCATGGGCTGAAGTGTGGCGTCCGGAGTAACGCAGTGGAAAAATTGTTCTGTTGACTTTGAAACTACGCTTTGTATTTTGTCACTGCTTGAAATGTTGAAAATCATCTTTCTTGCCTTACTAAAAAAACCACTTTCTCAGATTTAGGATAATAACAGCATTGCACTAGCAGCTTCCTCTTCCAGTCCTGCCCTTGGTACTTTTGTTGCACGAAGAGGATGGATTGCAACAATGTTCCATACTTTAATTAAACATTTCTCTTTAATACTGCATTTTCTGGTATGACTATTGACTTTTCTTCCTTCAACGATTTGTACCTGAAGACAGATGAATTTTGTCTTGCTAAGAACTGGTACCAATACTGATGTCCAGACTTTATATTTAATTAAGGGAGCATGAAAATTCCACTAATTTATAAGGATGCAAATCAGCCCCGTGCCTCTCAGCTGCAGAACGACACGGCCCCTACCAACAAGAGATCTTTCATCTGGTTTTTCTCCATTTCCTGTGTTACTATGGGAACGTTACGGCTTTCCCTGGGTCAGGGAGAAGGGGGAGGGGGGGAATCAGTTTGCATAATGGTTTCTAATTTTAGACTTGAAGGCAGTTATGTTTTCAAAACTATACTTCTGACAAAGCTCATCACAGAGAAGATGCTGAACAAAACGTGACCGCACGCGTACAGACAGCGCTATGCACCAGCTTGGCACGAGCCCGCCCACGGGCACCAGCAGCCGCATGTGTCGGTACTGGAACGCTCTTTCCTACTGACCAAATATGCCTCTGCACTTGAGAGGTTGCTCAGGAAACTAAAGGGGGGGTGGGGGAAGCCACAACAGACTTGAACGTCCAGAACAGAAGGACGAGCTGGTAACGGAGCTCCGAGAGCTGCCCGTGTTGCTCCATCACTGGGTGTTGCTGGCAGGGGTGAGTTCACCGCTGTGCTGATGCCCAGGAAGAGCAAGAGCACCCTCACTGCTGACTGCGCAGCTCTCACCTAAGCGCTCTGATGGTGATACTTCACGTAACACGTCAGCCATGAAACCGTATTAATTACACATACATCTGCTTTCACTTGCAGCAGCTACACGCATCGTTTCTAGCCTCTGGAGCTGCTGAAAAGCACTTCAAAACCTCATATCTCAGAGACTCAGAAATAGGAAAGCAAACAAAACAAGCCAGGCTGATTTATTATAAGGAGTAAAAAACCCTGAAGGTTTACATGCCCAGCCTGGGTACCTGACTAATGATTTTAACGCCCAAAGTTGGCAATAGCGGGAACTGCTCCTAATAAAAGTTTCCTGGTAGACCTGCAACCATTATTCTTTGACTAATATATCTTAAACCAGTTTCCCAAAAGGAATAAGCTACAGTAGTAAAAAGATTTATTCATTTGCCAGTGGATATTCTGGTTTTAAGCTTTAGCATACGGCTCTGCATCTTCAGTGTAGGTTTGGGGTCGTGGGAGCTGTACACCCTGACTCTCAGCCCCACACGTCCTACCTGGGACCAGCTGCAGGCTCAGGAGCAGAGCTGGCTTATGCTGGAGAACGGGGGTCTTCTGCTGCTCCCTCCTGTCACCCCATTTCTGAGCCCCTCAGCACAGCTGCAGCCGCAGGACGCAGCCAGCGCTGTCCCCAGCAACCACTTTGGGTTCACCTGGAAAAAGAAATGCTGTAAGAAATGTTTGTATTAGCTTCTTTAGCATGAACAAAATCCATCATTTTCCTGGGCAGTAGCCCAGGGTACCACAGGAAGAGCTGCCTCGTGACGCACGGCTTCCCTTGCCAGAGGCAGACAGAGAAGGACATGAAAACCGGATGGTTCAAGTGCTGGAGAAACAGGGATGAGCCCCTCCACCAGCCCCCCTGGAGCAGCAGAGGGATGAAGTTTTACCAGGGACATTCCTGAGCAAGGGCTGGAGAGCCCAAAGTCCCACGCACAGCCCGGGCAGAGCTCACAGCCCATCACACCCCACTCCTACTGCTCCATAAAAAGATTTTTCCAGCGTGTCGGGGTGCCGACGCACTGGAAAATGACTGTTTAGTGGCTTTTCCACTGTGGACAGGATTGTCCCAGTTCTTATGAATTCTGACTTGCAATTTCCTGCTCTGGATTTACTCCCGAACCCACCAGGAATTCAGAGCACTAGAGATTTACAAATTGCAGAAGTAGCGAGTTACACCGAGGAGAGGCTGCCCTTTCCTTTGGTAAAACTCTGTCTGCTCCCTCCTGACCATCCCCGTGCGATAAACGGCCCGACCGAGGCCAGGCTCCAGGAGGAAAAGCTGTTTGGAGAGGAAAAGATGCAGGAGAAGACTTTTCCATTTTTCTACGATCCCAGGCTCGCACAGCCCCTGCCCGGGCTCTGGCGGACGGCGAGCTCCCCAATTACACACTTCCCTCTGTCTTTTCTTTCTCAAGCCAAACAGACCCCTGGGACAGTGACAGATGACAGATTACTCTGCAGCATGCCAGCAAAATTAATCCCCTCCAGCAAACCACAGTGCACACAGAAGTGCTGGCCAAAAGAGCGTGCAAAAAAAAAGGTGTTAAACTTTACTTACTATACAGAAGGTGTTTGTTTGGGAGCCAGAACAAAACATTGTACAAACAAAGCCTGCGATGCCAACCTGCGGGCAAAAAGGATGGATGAAGTCAAGCTCACATGCTTCGAGTTGCCCGATGGGTCCAGTAGCCCCGAGATGGCACAAAGCAGCTGCAAGTGTCAAAAATTTGTTAAAAATTTTTACATTTGGCTATGTCACTGCCAGCATGGGCCAGTGGGGCTGCTCATCCTGCCCACCGGTTAACGGGGTCTCACAGCCCCCCAAAACCCCGCTTTGTCAGCACCATGGGCACCGCAGCATGGGAGAGCTGGAGCAGCGGGGTCTGAAGCTCACGAGCACAGCCCAATGGTCCCCAGCGCTCCCTCCGGTTCATACCCCGCTCTGCACAAACTCCTCACCCGCGTGGCTTGGCTGGCACTGTGTACTCCAACCCACCCAAACCCCTTCTCTGCCATGACGCCAGGCACACCAGCCCCCACCGCGATGACAGCGTGCACCGCCAGATCAGCCGTTTGGCACAGCTCGGGAGAGCTCCGGGCAGTTTGCGTGAACCGGGACCGCTGACAGTTCCAGCGCGCCCTGCGCTGCGTTCGGTGATTCCCCTGCAACATCTCGCTCTGATGCTGGAAATCAATGCAACAACCAAGGGCTTTGGCCAGGCTGATACTGAACTGTTTTTACCTTTAGGCAGAAATGCAGGACAGGATACTGCCCTGCCTGCTACCTGATCGGTGCGAGACTTCTTCTGTGCTTTAACAGTGACATACCACCACCAGCTCTGGGGACACTAGCAATAAATAACACACTGGTAATAACATCTAGTGCTGGGAAAAACAGGTGTTTGAGGGGTCATTTAACACCTGAGATTTATTTATTTTTTTTACCCAAAATAATTTGGGGTTTTTTTCTGAAATCAAAAATGCCTGAATTCTTTCCCCTGTGACATGCAGAGACCAACTGTTACATCAGTCTAAGCAGAGGTGGACTATCGCAGACAGATGGGTGTGCTCCGGTGTTATCACACTTCTCAGTTATCTGGTAACGCAGTTTTCCCCTCAGATTCTATTAGGAAACACTTCTTGACCTTTGGAAATTCTATTTCATTCAGATTTTTGCTTGTGGATTAGCATTTGGTCAGTAGGTTACCTGGCCAGGAGTAGCCACTGAAAATCCAAGTGTGGTCCACACACCCCCCCCCCCCAGGAAGTTTGAGTAGAAAAAGTTTTCAAACCAAAAAGCAAGATGTCAGTTGTCACAAAGGAACCAGGTCCCACAGCAGGAGGCAGGACAGATACTCTCCCTGAGAAGCATCAGAAACCAAAACCTCATTCCAAGCACTAAAAAAGTAGGAATGTTTATTAAAAGTTACACGACAAAGGTATCCTGAGCTCCTGCTCAGCACTTCGTACCCTTCTGAACGTGGATGGTGACGTTTACTTTGAAAGCCGTATGCAACAAGTCTGCTTTTTCTTTATATCCGATTTCCTTCAGAACAAATTAACAAATTAACAATTCCATTGCAGCATCACATGCAGCTGCTGTAACTGTAACCCCAAAATCATGCTAATTTACCCAAATAAATATTTGTACACAGAGCTGCCTATCGGGTTTTGGCTTATGCAAGTATCTTAGTGCTCACATGAGCCAATTAACTTGGAAGTGTCTTAAATGTTATCAAGAATCTTAAACCAAGTTTAGAAAAGAAAAGTAGCTAATGCTGGTCTTGATGTTCCATCCTCACTGGTCTTTCTTCCTCCTTCTCTGCCCAGAAAGACCTCGCTGTGCCTCGTCCTCCCCAGCTCACACAAGAATCACCAGCAGGCCCTGAAGAAGCACAAGGACAGACACATCCACATTATTTCCCAGTTTTTGAGGGATGCTGGTTCACAACAGCTTGTCAGCAACGCACAGTGAACGGAAAACTCTCTTGCAAAAATTCTCACATCAAACTTGTAATAAGGAGGGCACAGAACCCTTTGGGAACTGTGGGACGCTACCCCAGCTCCTCTGGGACACCTCCAGGATGCACAGGGCTGGAATTCGGTGCAATTTGAGACACTTTGAATGGTGACACTCAAAAGGTTTTGCCAGAACCCCTGGACCCAGATCAGAGCTGCTCCCACCAAGTTCTCCTGGACAGGGAAACCAGGACCTACCCCAGTGGGGCTGAACGTTGCTCACTGCGTGCCCTGTTTGATAACACTCATGGGCATGAAGTACTCAGCAGCATTTTCTGACCTGAAGGAGGTCAGACAGAGCAACCCTTTCCGGCCATTCAAGGCTTAAAACCTATGGCTCCTGCACACTAAGCCACCACTGGCAGGGTCCCGTTACAGGACCCAGCTGCTAAAAACAGCCCCAGCGATCTGCACCAGCGCAGGAGGAAACAGCCTTTCCCAACACTTACCGCTAATATCTGGATATCCACCTTTAATAAGGGAATGCCCAGCACGTTTGGCAGCGGGATCCCGATGCCCAGAGCACCTGCAGGGGACAGACAGGTCCTTACACACTGCCAGAGGGGTGAGCCCAGCTCCCACTCCGCGACAAAGCTGCTCCTGAGGAGGGTGAGGGGAGCAGAGCTGCCCAAGAGGCACAGACTGCCGCCCCACCGCGCACGGCGCGTTTTGGCTTTCCTTATGTTCCCTGCCACTAACCGTTGCCAGGACCCCGAGGACTGAAGCTGGGGTGGATGGTGTAAGAATACAGTCGGGACTTTAAACTACAGCCTCAAGATGGGGACTGCAGACCTTCAATCACCCCAACTCTCCCACTGCAGCGTTCCATCATGCACACATATCCCTCCCTGCCCCTCAGTCAAAGCGCTCCCAGTGTCACAACTATCCCGGTCACCTTACCGTTGATAAGGGGCAATAACGTTTCCACCAGCAGACTGCTGCAGTGTGGCTTCAAGTTCGAGATCTGAACCAGAGAAGGAACAAGCGTGTGAGCAGCGCTGCCGGGCATGTGACAGCAGCAAGCACAGCCCAGTGCCATGGCTGGAAGGCAGCTGGTCCTCAGGACTGGAAATCATTTCCCACTGACACAGCCAAAGAACAAATAGTCCCCCTTTCCTTTACAGCAAATCTACTTTTCTTCCTCCCTTTGCATTTGGTGCTTCCTTTGGGAAGCCTTCTACCAGGTCAAACTCCTGCTGGAGCTCCATTTAAGCTTTGCCCAAGCGGGGGTGAATAAACAAACTTCAGGCTTTACATTTGCGTTATTAGAAAAGGCAGAAGGGAGAAAAAAAGGAGCAAAAGAAGAATTGCTACGACCTGCAAAGTAGAGCAGCTAACAACTCAGACCATCAGATGTAATCCATCACAGCCAGGACACGTTACAGCAGCACACAGCGACCACGTATCTCCCTCCTTCCCCAAAGCCGCAGGGCACAGCGCTCGGCCACTCCGCGCGCCCAGTAAAGCCTAGGCTCGTACAAGAGACTTACGTCACTGATGCCAACATCGGAAGACTCCAAGGAGAGGGAAGTGCTGCAGGGAGAAGAAAGCAAACAGCAGGTCAGACACCAAGGCATCGGTCAGAGCTCACCGATCCCTGCCACGAGACCCTGCCACCTCCGAGTGCAGCGTTGCGCAGCCCAGGGGCAAGGGATTGCCGTGAGGCCATCATCAGGGCACCCACAAAGGGATCCCTCTATGGGAACACAGAAAGCAGGCATTGCCACACTTGCAAGAGAGGAAAGAAAATAGGAAAATAAAAGTTTAACCTAATTTCTATTTGCCTGTAAAAGAAACAGCTTTGCAACGGGACACACACTAGCTCCTGGCTTCCCCTTCCCTCTCCTGTGCCCAGGCTGCTAATTCACCTTTGGAAAGGAGTCAGCTCCTCTTTAGCTGAGAGCAGAACTTCTAGAAAAAGCATCCAGTCTGGGTTTAGAGATCATGAGCTCTGGAGAATTTGCTACAGCTCCTAATCTATCGCTGCAATCGCACAGTCTCCATAGCTAAAACTTATGCTTTATTTCGGCTTTGAATTTCTCTTTTCTGCTTCCATTGAATCTTGTTATATCTTTGTCTATTGAATTAAAAGCCTCTGGATGCATTTCTATTCTCTGTATCGCCGCATACAGGCTATGCCAATATTGCTTCCAAATCTAACTCTTTGACAAGCTAAACGGCTTGAAATCCTCAAACCTCACACTATAAGAAATGCTTTCCATCCTTAATCATACCTTGACTGGCACTAACGACAGTAATTTCCTTTATTCCTGTATCACTCATGTTCAATATCAGACATTTCGAACTACAACCCAGGATCAAAGTCAAGCTGACAGTCTTACAGTTATTCAGGTTACCTCATTTCTCCTTGGTGTAAATCTGACACAGACTTTTCCTCCGGTCTCCTAAAACTTTCCCACTGCTGTAATGTTTCCTGAAAGTCAGCAATACCTGTCCACCTCGTGCCATCAGTCAAGTATGAAACTCTCAGATTCAGGAAATGAAAGGTCCATTTCACAGACACCGAAATCCATCTCAAGGTCGCAGCCCCAGAGCTAACGCTGCGAGGCGGAGAATGTCACCAGCCTGCACGAGGGCAGCTCTGCCTGGCTTTGTCACAGCCACCTTCGTGCAACACTTCTGTCCCCTCTGCCATAGATCAGGCAGCTCCAGCAGTGCCCTGTCACCAAGGAGCACGCTGTTACAGCGCTCGGAGCATCCCCGATGAACTGCAGCCCCTCCTGTTGTCCTGCTCTCTTCTGGCCACTGCTTCCCAGAAAACCGAACCTGTACCGTGAGCTCTGGGAAAGCCAGAGTTTCCCAGCATGGCTGAAGAGCCAGGGCTGTCTCAGGGGAGCGAGCAGGCTGGGGCAGTGCAGGAGGCTTTGCTTCGAGCAGAGCACACACACAGAGCCACCGTGGGAACAGCCTACCTGAGCAGGGACAACCTCAGCACCAGTCTGCCACCAGCAATTGACACGTGGGCGTTTAGACCAAGGTCCTGCAAGCAGACAGAGAGAGGATCAGCCCATGGACATGTCCCCATCCCCTCTGCCAGTCACTTGGCTGGCTGTACTCTTTACCAGTCTGAGGTCTTTACATCCACACTTACGGCCTTCAGCAGCAGAAGGTTGAGGATGGATCCATCTAAATGCTTAACGAACACCTGAATCATGACCGAAAGCTCAACGGTGGCTTTGTTTTCTTCCAAGATGATGAGCGGGTTCCCAAACAGCGATAGCTTAATGCTCAGAGGACTGGTCCCTTGGCAGGTGGAGCACTGTGGGAATCAGGAACACATCCCACACACTGGCCAGGCAGGGGACCAGTGGTCCTCTGGCAGACCCTCACAGCCCCATAAATCTGTAGGGTTTCCCCTAAGGCCACACAGACCTTGGACAAGCCAAATTTATGGAGCAAATATGTCTGGCAGCATGGGTTAGCACTGCTTGCTGTGGGCAGTAAGGGCTGAGGAAGCCGAGGTGGACACGACGGGGGCTGTGGCTGTAAAAGGATGCCCATGGTGCCCAGGAAACAGGAGATGCCAGCTCTCTAACAATGGCTGTGAGAGAAGACGTATCCCTGCTTAGGACTGGGAGAAAGTTGGCTACAGCTGATGGCACCAGGGGAGCAGGCACCATGCAGAGGCTGCTGAGGGCTGGGCGCAAACCTCTGGTCCCTTCACCCGCTCCCATCAGCCAGCCAGGCAGCAGGGCAGCCTCCAGCTATGCTGGCATGGCTTGGCCATGGTGCACACTCAGCACGGCCAGGGGTGGGGAGCAGAAGACTAGAGACCTTTGGCAGTAGCATGCCAGCACGTCCAGGCGCATCGCTTGGATGGCCTGGGACCTGGCAAGGTTTACACAAACTCTTATGCAAGCAAAATTCATTCACCCCAGAAGGAACGCTGGTCATGATGGCTTCTTGCAGGTGGCTGGCACTGGAGAACTGTTGGAACAAAAGCACGAGCGGTCCCAGTGAGTGCTCCAGCTGATTTTGGCAACACCCATCTTGCCAGGGCCACCCCTCTCCCACTTGTGACCCTGTTCCCAGCCAGCCCCCGAGCCCTCCCTCACTCACTGTCCCTCATGAAGCTACGGGCAGCTCAGCCACACGCACACCTATGTTACAGCAGCACCCCAAGCCTTCAGCCTTCTCTGCTGCTCCCCAGCTGCCTGGGTGATTCCTGGTCAGTCACTGCAGTGAGAGCAGACACCAGCAGCAGCAGATGTAACCTACAGGCTTCCAACATTTCCAGTGTGTAGACCCCAATGTTTCCCAGTGGAAGTACAGACCAGAGGTACAGAAAATACATATGCCTAGAGGTTTGCCTTGCAAACACGAAGTTGCTTTTTTTTCAGTGGCATTTTAAAGACTCCTTGAAGGAGATTACAGACCTCCAGGAACCCATGGCATAACCAGTACACAACTGGTTTCAACAGGTGTCCCTGGGGGTGCTCATACAGAAACAAGAATGGCTGAACATTTCACGTGCTACTATAGCTTTCTGAAAAGAGCAGTAAGGAGGCAGCGCTGAGGCTTGGGCACCTGCAGGTGAGCACATACCCACGCAGGTCCCAGATGGGCTGCGGGCTCAGTGTACGCGTGCCGTGAACGGCGCACACAGCCTACTCCCTGAGCTGAGCTACGGTCAGGCTGACGCGTGTCCCTTGCCACCTCCCCTGGCATGAAATGTGGGTGCTGCTACACTCACGACTTCTGGCGTGCAGGTGAAGGTCTGTGGCGGTATCTGGATCAGGAGGCACAGGACTGCGTTGAGAAAGCTCTGGCGCAGTCCCAGGATCAGAAGCTTGTCCAGCAGTGGAGGCAAAGCAGAGGAGGACGAGTCATGGGGAATGATGCTGCCTCCCACCTGCATCACGGCACCCTGCAAAGAGAGGCAACGCAGACGTTAAGCTGAACCTCTGAAGCTGCAAGTCATGCCCAGATCCTGAAGATGGAGAGTGCAGGGTCTGTGCCGGCCGAAACAGCTCTCCTCTCACCAGCAGCCTGGGGAAAGCTTTGGACTCAGAGCAATTCCCTCTCTATTTAACAGACAAAAGGAGCTGATAAAGGCCAGAGTGCATAACCGAGGCCTTCTTAACTAATAACACGCTTTGTCCAAATCACAACTCCCTGCTTCATTTCATCCTTGAGATTTCACTCCAAAAGCAAACGAGGGGTGAAGGTGCTGCCAGCCCAGCGGTCCCACCTCCGCCTTCCCTCTCTCCAGCACCCAGCCAGGCTTGAGCAATCCTCGGACCCCACAACAAATTTGCACTGATACCACCTACTTGCTAAGGAGTCTGACCACGGGGGGATGAGGGGAGCAAAGATTTGTCCTGATGAAGCATCTGCACTAAATTAAAGCAAGAGCAGCAGCACTGGTGGTACAGACGGCAGCGTGTGTTTAGCCCTTGCTGTTTTTTATTGCTTATGTCCCAGTCTCCTCTTGCCAGCTGCTTTCTTTTATTTAAGCTCTCCTGTCTGAAAGTAATGTTTGTTTTTTGCTCCCTCCCCATCTCCCATGTAAGACAGTAGTAAAAAAATGCATCAATACACCCATTAGCTTGGTTGAGCATTCACTCACCACAGAGACCGAACAGCGAAGGCAAAAAGCAATAGCAGCCCGTCTGCAGGCAGGGTGAGGAGGAAAACTGCTTGTCCCGACACTTACAAATAGCAGACACGCAGCCGCAGGCAGCATCAGGACAGGTTTGCAAACAGAGGAAAAGAGGGCTTGGAGAAAAGTGCACACAGTCACTTAGTCATGATTTGGATAAGGATCTAAATATTTAGCTAGCATTTCCAGAACAAGTCATTAGCCCAGCTCCTCCATGGGGTTGTACTGGAAGACGACAGCTGCTCCCACAGGGTGAAAAGCCTGAAAGCCGCCACACCACATTCACGCTCGCAGGACCCTGTCACCCCGCCTTAACTTACATCTAAATCCAACCCCAGGAACAAGCCGGAGGTGAACGGGAGGCTGGCGAGCTGGTAGTGAATCGCTCCTGCTGTACCGACTGGGATCACCTCTTCACAGAGAAAAACCATCGTTACAACATCAGGACATAAGCAGCAACACAAACTCCTGCCCTGACCCCGCAGGCCCCCAGCCAGACCTCACACCTACAGCCAGGTCCCGAGCCCGCAATTCTGTGGGCTGCTACCCAAAACTGCCAAAACATCCTCAAACTCAGCTTTGAGGAATCTGCAGTTAGAATATAGCCCCAAAAGAGCATCAAATAAGGTAAATCCAAGGGTGATGTATAAAAATGGTGTAAGGAGGCCCAAGGTGCGAGCAGTTCTCTTGGACTGCTCAGGTGTGAATTCAGCTGTCAAGAACAGCCCTGCTGCAGCGCGGATCCTCCCTGATGCGCTCATGGACCAGGCGTGGGAAAGGGCACTTCCCACCACAGGGCTGCGGGAAACGCGGGGAAGCAGCACCCCATCCTCCACAAGAAACGTACTGTTGAGAGTAGCCATGAGCTGGATGTTCACCACGTTGATGACAATATGGACTACTGGACACAGCTGCAACACAAAGCAGAAATGCGACTGACCGCTTGACCCCCCCACCCCTCTGCAGAGACCTACCACCCTACTGCCTGATCAGACCCACTCCTTTGCATCTAAATCCTCAGGGAAAGACGTGCTGCGTGGCATTAGGCAGCAGCTGGGATGGTGTGAAGGACGTGGGGGCAGCGGAGCATCCCCCCCACTGTGGTACCACGCCAAAAGGGGACTGCTTTGGTCTGGGGAATATTTCCGGCATCGCCCTGCGAGCAGAAGCGCGCTGGCAGCTGCCAGGCTGGCAACAGGCATCTCTGCCGAGCAGCGCGCGGCAGTGACGTGGGAAAGCAGCACAGAACGACGGAGCAGCTTGCTGGGACCTTGTAACATGTTGTTCCTGGTATCTCTGTGTCTCAGCTATGAAAGGAGGGCAATCTTCAGGCTTACCAAACCGGGCAGAGTTGCTGTCAGCTGGTTAAGCACTATCTCATTTACCGACAGGGACAGTAAGCTGCAAAGAAAAGAAAAAAAACCCCAATCGCTACAAACACAGCTCCAGGATAGACGGAAGGATCTCCAGCCCTCATTTTACACGCTGCTACGCCCTCAGTCATCCCGTCAGGGACACTGCTGCAGCTAATAGAGCAGGGGCTGTGCAGAAGGCAGGGAGGGCAAGGAGCCGCTTGCCTCACCGAGGGGAGAACTGGGCTAATTTCTGAGAACTGAAGGCTTCAGCGCTTGGGGTGTGCAGGCATCGTTGCACAGAAGGAGTGAGCCTCGCAGTGTAAGCTGGGTTTGGTTGTCTCCCTCTGGTATTTAAATCAGTGCTGTAGTTGAGGGAAGCAGGAGTTATTATGAAATATCTCCATGTTAGTTATGGGAAACAAACATTTTACATGTGGAATAACAAGAGGAGAAATCTGGTGTTTGGCGTTATATCACTGCTGCTAAACAGATCGCTCGGGGATGCACGATGCCCGCAGGCAGTGCGGAGCCATTTCCGTTTGATAATCGATATGTTTCTGGACTGTTGAGTTAGAACGTGCAGCAGCACACTCGGCAAGCCACAGACAGCAGGAATTCATAATGCAGCTGGGTATTTATGCCCAAGTTTTGCCTGTAGACGGATCTGAGGAACTGCCGTGAAGCCAGTCAGAGACATCCGCGCTCCCTGTTACCCCACAGGGAGCTCGCTTCCTGCACACCATCGCTTTAATCCTGCTAAAACTTAGAATGTGACCCTAGAGTGGGTGAGCCATGTTCCTCTGTTCACTTACACAGTCTCTTTCAAACCCGCTGCTGCACTGATTGAAATATAATGCATAGTGCAAAAATTCATTAGGAGACATGCAATGAACCTGAAACGTAATTCAAAAGCAATAAAAGAAAATATTTCCCATGACCAATTTACTGTTGCATTCATCAATAGATGGACTCAGCAAATTCCTTCTGCCAAGAATTTAATAAGACTGAGCAAGAGATGGGACATGTGCATGAAATCACAGATACCCACAGCGGCCAGACCGAAAGTCCATATGCCCAGCATCTTTCTGTGACAGTAGCCAAAACAAGAGGATAAAACCAGGGCAGGAAATGGTGCTGTTCTCCTAGAACACTCCCCGCCCTATTATTCCTACCTTTTGGATATCAATTTATTAGTTAAATCCAAACAAAGTGCACTAGAAGCGGTACCAAACTTCATACTTTAGATCTTAAAATTTCCACGGGCAAACAGGGCAAATTAACCCTCATCTTCCAACAACCAAATTTCTTACTGGTTTGACTGAAGGAATTGGCTTTGGCAATGGGAAAGAAATTACTTCCCTGAGGCCTGGCTCAGTATCACCTTAGGACTGTCTGTGTCCTGGCAGACTGTCTAGATCATTGGATAAAGGGAAGAGGATTGCAGGCGACGGAAGACACAAATCCCCAGGCACTTACCCAGAAAGGAGCTTGATCTTTACGGCACCAAGAATGCAGAGGCAGTCTTCAATAACGACCTGGACTGTGCCCGATTCAAAATTTGTGCATTTTATGTTTGCTGTAATGTTCACATCCACTACGATATCGATTAGTTCTGAAAGAAGGCCAACCAAGCTGAAAAAAAAGTAAATAGGTTGAACAGATTTCATCTCCCAGCCTCTAACCAGAGAAACTCGGCAAAGACAGGAACGACAGAGTGCACCCCCATCTCCTGCAGTTCGCTACAAACGCCACAAGCCATCTTCTGGTACCTGTTCTGCTCTGTGCCTTTATTATAGGTAAGAAACACCTAGACATCCATAAAAGATACAAACCATCGCACAGTAGGAAGTCTGTGGATAGGGTTTTCCCTTAACAGCGATCACGAAGCACCGTGCTCACCAGTTGCCGCTGAGCTCCAGCTTTGCGGCGATGGTCAGCTGGACCCCGATTCCTGGCAGCAGCACCACTGACAGCCTGGGGAGCCGAACCTTGACAAGGTGTAGTCTGCAAACAAGAGCAAAAGCTGGCACAAATTAAAAGCATCTTCTAACAGCTGAGAGGCTGTATGCACTGAGGAACCCACAGCGCCCACGTCACCACAGCCACCTCCAGCTGGAGGCATGGGTTTTATAAGCGAGAGATACCAGCTCCAGGGTGAGACACAGGGTCTGCAGCTGAAACCCAAAAGAAGGCAACCTAGAACCAGACTGGAGTAGAAGCTAACTTCACAGAGCAGTCAACTTTTTCTCTCTATGGCAGCTTCCTCTCTCAGTGCTGTAAAGCCTCTCTGATATCAACAGCAGCATCAGAGCTGTCATTCTGCATCTGCATCCATGACCTGCAGTGCATTTCACCATCCACATTGCTACCACCAGACCAGAATTTCAGTATCAAAATAAACCAAGGATGACTGCCTGGGCCAATCATGCCAACTGCAGGTCAGCTTTTGTTGCTTTGGAATTGTTGGTGAAGGCACGCTCGCAGGGAAGCCCACACTCTCCACTTACCCAGTGATGCTGGTGGGAGAGTTCTGCAGACCCCCTTCACCCATGATGTTTGGGAGCACGAGGCCCTGCAGGTGCTGCTGGAGAAGTCCGTTCTGAAGTATGGCATCTGAGAGAACTGGAAAACATCTCTGCATAAGGACTGGCACTTGCAGCAATGACCTCTCTCCACTCAGTCAGATCTGTTCTGGCAAAAGAGTCGCACAACAAAGCCCCACCGCTCCCCAGAATTGCTTGTAAAGTCATTAGCTGTCCCAATGCAGTCAGATCACGCAGGGGATGATATTTTACAACACGCACTAGACCAAAATTGCCCCCAGTGAATCAACCAGGAGGGACAGCAGCGGAGGGCATCCCAAACCTCCGCCTTCAATATTACAGTGTGGTTGTGCACTACCAGAAATAACAGCAAACCCCTCAGAGGGAGCTGCGCTTCAACTCACAACTTGTCTCCCATTTGTAAAGGGGTTTGTGTGGTGCTGGGGTGGTTTGTTTGTGGGTTTTTTTAAATAGAAGCAACTTGAAACAAGTTGGGGGTTTTTTGTTGTTTTTTTTTGCCGGGGCATTGCAAATGTTAACACAGCCGCTAAACTTCACAGCAGTAGTTTGCCAAATATCAGCTGCTTCAATATGGAAATGAGAAACTAAGGCAAAAAGAGGAAATCATCCAGATCTAGCCCTGAAAGTCCGTTTGGCTGTTTGGTGCTGAAACACGTCCCAGTTCTGGAGCTGAGAGATTTCCCTGACCCATGAACCCAGCAATGGCTGTCAGAAGCTCTAAACAAAGCCTGCAGCCCTGAGGAACTATGAAATGAAGATGAAGACACTCAGAAGGTTTTACTCCACATCACAGTCCCACATAGCTTTCAAAATAAACATAACTCATGTTTTCCAGTTACCGTTCTGCATTGCCCCCGGACTGACGGCGCAGGACAGACCAGACAAGACTTCTTGAGAGGGTGGGAGGAAGCCACAGAAAAAGACAAGTCCAAAAAGCTTCAACATCATCATGTCCAGAAAACTCCCCTGCTGGCAAGGGAGACATCAGAGTGAAAAGTGGGGGAAAAGCCTCTAAGAATAGATCCCAGTGTCTTTACGAGGAAAGAGGTCAAGCGAGAAATCCCTCCTCGACTCTTAGCGAGCTCAAGACAGACTGCTCGAGCCTGGGGCAGCAGGACCTTGTTCATGTCCATACATGTGGACAGACTTACAGTGTGGGTCAATAAAAGCCCTTTCCTTGTCCTTTATGACTTGCCCCAAGTATTCTATGTGTTCACACAACAGAAAGCCAAACTGCTTTTCCCCTGAACAGCAGGGGACTGTAGCAGTCGTTACTCCCATATTCTTTAGATAACAAGTCACACACGTTTTGGTAAGGTCTTTGCCAAGGAAAGCACCTGAGGCTTATTCTTGTTCTTTTAAACTTTTGAAAATAATAAACTAACATTCAAGTGATAAATAAGAAATAGTAATCATAAACAATAATTATAAATAATAATTATTAACATAAATTTAATTATGAAATGACAGACACAGGCAGATGATTAGAAGCTTGGTGCACAGCAAAATCTCAAGCCACAGCAGCCAAGCAACAGGCTCACTGCATGTGTCCTTCCAGAGCTGTAAGGTGATGACACTACTGCCACACACGACCCCCTGCCTTCACCAGCCAAGGCTCTGATGCACAGATGGTGTTACCTGCACCTGGGAAGGGCTCTCACATCCACTCGGGCTCTTCTGGAAGTCAAGACTCTGCGTCGTCCTCCCCTTTTTTTTCCTGCAACTGAGATGGAAGCAGTTGCCCTTATATAAAAACTGCAGCCAACCAGACACACCTTTTCCTCACAACATCCACGTCTCGTGAGCAGGTGTCCTTCTGCACTCTTGCTCTTTGCAAGCAACACCCAGCTGCCACCTCTCTTGATTTATACGAGGTAACGTCACTGCTGACTTGACTGGTTGCCATTCCCCTTCGTGGCCTGGATCACTCAGACGCCGCTGTTTTTCCCCCCTTAGTCTGTCCTTGAAAGGATGTCCTGCAATGGCGGCCCCAACGGGGATCCCCACGCTTTGAGGAAACCCACTTTTTAGGAAATCATGAGAATTACTGAAGCATCTAAATCTGACAGGAGGCTGATGGGGCTGGCTGTGCGGGGAAGGCAGTGCATGGCACATAGGCACAGGTTCAAGGAGGCTTATAATAGGAAGTGATGTACCTTTCCCAGTCCCCAAGGAGTTGTGGGACTTACTTACAATGCTCATTCCTGTTTCAAATGCAACATGAGAAAAAGATTTTCTTGACAAAAAGCAACACGGAGAAGTTGCACAAACCTGATAAATGTTGGCTTTGTTAAGACCAAGCTTCAAATTGATTTCAGTTGTATCGGTAAAGAGTGTCATGAATTGACTGTAAAAAATGAAGTTGTAATGAAATGTATAAAGCCAACAATAAACATAATTTTGAATAAACAATGCTTATGCTAGCTGAATGAGCCGAGGGCAGCAGAAACGTGTATTTCAAAGGAAAAACCTCATCCCGCAGGGATGAAAATCTCATCCCTCATTAGATGCCTTGGCCAGGCTCCGCGGAAGTTTCCATTGTGCAGAGCCCCGGGAAGATCTTATCTGGGGACTTTGTTCAGGTCGGGTCACCCATGTTCAACAGGGACAGACTCAGATGGAAACTGGGCAGCAAAGGGCTGCTGAGATGATTGGGAAACCGGAGAGGGTCTGGTGCGCTCAGCCTCGCGGAACAAAGACGAGCAGAGATACGATTGTTCTCCACAAACATTGGAGAGGGATAAATAGTGGGGAGGGAGAGGAGAGCACAGTGACAATGTTGGCACAGGAACAAACACAAGCCAATATGTTCAGGTTGAAGTTAGGAGAAAGCTGTTCCCACCACGGCAAGTTTTGGGCTAGCTTTCCCGTGGGACTACAGAAGGCAGCAAAAATAGTCTTAGGATGCTCTTCAATACCACACAAGGTGTTTTCTTACAATAACAGCAAAGTGCTCTCACCAAGCAGGAAGGTCCTTCAGCACGTGCTTCTGAGGGCTCAGACGCAACGAAGCAACCCCATCACAGAAGCCCTGTATGAGCTCTTGTTTTATTTAACACCCTCAATCTGGCCTGCACGTGGTGTGCCAATGAGACTCTAGTCCCAAAGCCTGGGAATGAAGCTAGCCCCTCTGAGAAGGCTGGAGCAGTAGAATGAAGTCAAAAATAATCTCTACCAGAACGTGCAGCCCAGCTGCTTGCTGAGATCATGACCACAGCGCTTGGTCAGTGAGGAAACGACACAGAGCAACACCCCGAAGCCACCTCCAGCATCTCCCAGAGGCCCTTTGTGGGGTGCAGAGTGTGGAGCCACACCAGCACAGTCCTTTCCACAGCTGACCCCCAGGCAGCCGGTCCCTCGCCCGCAGCCAGCCACCAGCTCTAGTCCTGCTTTTCCTATTTTCTTCCCAGGTGTCTCAGGGTGATTCACACTCACCGTTTTTATGTCTCACTGCTGCGTGCCCTAACGTGCCTTTACTGCCTGGAACAACCTATCCGTGTTTCTCCTTTTTCATTCGCTTTCAAAGAGCCTCATCCAGATGGACAAGGCAGAGTGGTCATCGTGAGTGTCCACAGTGAAGCGTTCGGTAGACCCTGCCCCAGCCTCACGCACGCTGCAGGAATCCTGCTGCTGGCAAGAGGCAGCTACTGAGCATGTACTACAGGAGGTTTCCAACTGGTTTCAGACGTGCCGCTCTGTGCAATAAGCACCCGAGCCGTTGCGTATGCAGAACGCGACTGCACGCACAAATCAGATAATCTCACGGTTAAACGGCGAGAGGCAGACGTCTGTGTTCGTACCTGGCACACGCGTATTGTACCAACAGCAGCGAGCAGAAGCTGTAAGGAAAACAGCACATTTTATACACCGCTGTAGATATTTCTTCTTGCTGTGCAAGTTTTTCTTGTTCAATCATATCCTTTGCCTCCCTCTCACACACCTATATTTCATTCTCTCCTTGCAGCAGTGATTTAGATATCACTTACCAGAAGGCTGAATTCAGTTCTGCCGTGACAAGGGAATATATATTAAAATGAAGCATTGCAAGAAATGCTAGGAGACATTATCACAACACAAATGCCGGAAAGTGGAAAGGCTTACGGAAGGACTAACTCTCACAGAGGAAAGATGCTCCTGAGCAGCCTCCAGCCTTCTGAATTGCCCCGAGCTTGTGGCTCAGAAAGATGGCAGGTTAAACAGCAGCAGGAACTTTAGGAGTGATATTAAAGTAAAGAAATACTACATTTTTTATTAAATATGATTCAGTTCACTGGTATTTTTTCCTCTATCATTCAGAACCACAGAAGCTTAGGGAAAACTCGAGAGAACTGCCTACATCTCAAACTAAGCTGTTGAGCAACACTAAAGAAAAAAAAATTGGAATTTTTCCACCACAGTTCGAAGAACACCGCCACGTTTTTACGACAAATGGTGGTTTTGAGACATTCCAGAGGTTTGCAGGCTACAGGAACACAAAATTTCTTCATTGTTATGTGGTGAATAAAAAGAAAGAAGAATAACCTCAGCCTGTAAAACTTCTTTAGTGGGCAAACAGTGACTCCTTATTAAGAACACTCATAAACCAAATCCTGGCTCTCGAGGTGAAAAACCTAAATCTGGCAGTGTGAATTCCACCCTGCGATGCAGCTGCCTTGTGCAAACACTCAGCTTGTTCCCTTGCAGGGACACTTCCTAGCGGCAAGTGACGGCTTCCAAATGGATGCTGTGAACATGAATGAAATAGCTCAGTTCAAATGTCGACGGAAAGTAACTTCCCTGATGTTAACGAAAGGAAACCACCTCAAGAGAACGGAGAGTGCACTCAGGTAGGAAAATGCCACAGCAAACCTCAAACTAAATTAGGCTGCTAGAACAAAATCTGGGGAAGGAAGGGGAAAAATGAAGTAAGCTTTAACCAGCGACTGCCCCGGGCTGTGAACTTCCAGCCTGGTTTCCGAATAGCTGAAGTTCAGGTTTATGAACCATTTTCCCCACCTGTCACTTTACTGGGGAATATGGCAACGATGGCAAAACAGCCAGATTTGCACCGCAGTGGGTCTGGCACTTTGGCCAGTGTGGTGGCCAGTGGCAATTCAGTCCAGAGACTGGAAAATAAAATGCATGGAAAAGTGTCACTTGATGCTGTAATCACCCTGCCTCACTGCAAGCAGCCTTGCTCAGCGGAGATATTTTCCCCCACTCCTGTTTGTGAAATTGCTCAGGTAAACAGGAGGAGAAAAGCTCTCTCTGAACTCCCCAATCCAGTGGAACGTGCTGAATTACACTAACCAGAAACACTGTGTTAATGAAGCATCTGTCGTCGTACAGTTATCTGTGTCCTTGTTTGGTTTGGGATGAATGAATCCTCCCGGAGCCAGACTCAAAAGCTAATTTCTAGCAACAGAATTTGTCAAAACATGAACTAAAAACTCCTAGAAAGGGGTTGAAGGGTTTTAGTAAGAACTGAAGAAATCAAACCCTCCTCGAGTTTCAGGACTGGACTTTAGCCCAGGACTGCTGGAAACCCACAGTCCCCACAGCCAGATTTACAGTTGGTTTAGCAGCTTCCATTGTCAGCAGTCCACAAGGGCAGAGCAGCTTAATTAATACCAATCACTCTCCACAACAACAGCGAGCCCTGCCAAATCGATCCCAGGCTCGCACTGACCCAGGTCTCCTGCTTAGTGCACGTAGCAGGGAGTTGTGGCATGTTGTGCGTGGGCAGACGTCAAAAGCATCCTTTCTAGATTTACTTGTGTCTGATCGCTCACCCATGCAGTTTCCTAAACAGAGAGCTCAAAAAACAGAATCGTAGTCTCGGGGAAGGGCCACGCAGAGAGCACAGGCAGGAAAACCAAGGAGAACACCAGGAGACTCACAGGCAGCAGCTCTCAGGAGCTGCCTGTCCGAAGGAGCGAGAGCAGCAGCATTGATTTCTGGATGCATCCGCAACGCCGAGCACAAACAGCAAGGCAGAGTAAAATTGCTGCCATGAGATAACAACAAATCAACGTCTCCAGGAATTTTATGGACAGGAAACTTTCTGCTTCTAAGATGTGAACTCCAATAAAATGAGGGACAAATTTCATTAGCCAGATGCAACGTGACGAGGTGCAGTGCGAAAACAGGCATTTTTGCAGACACATCTTCGGGCCTCGCCAAGACATCGGAGCTCCACAATGCGATGCTGAAAGCAGCACCAGGGGGGACCAAGCCACACCAGGCAGGAAAGTCCAGGAAACCCTGCAAATCCTTCCCCAACTGCTTCAGGCAGGTGTTGGCTTCACAGAGTTTTGCAATATTTTGTTGGTCCCTGTCATCAGGCACCTCTGTCATCAGCCTACAGCGACCAAGTTCAAATCTAGGTGCTGCCCAAGCATCTCCCTGGGTGAACATAGTGCACCTCAACTTTTTCAGGTCTGACACATTCCAGATTTGCCCAGCACATCCTTTTTTATCTGGCCCCACACAAGGCAAGCTTGGCCACTTGCCACCAACTACCTACTGTTCAAAGGCCTGGTCAGGTCAGCAGAAGAGGCTGTAACCTTCCCACGGGACTGCCAGGAGCTCCCAGTGAAAGGCCACGGGACACGCACGGGCTCACTGCCCCACGTTTGGGCAGAAGAACCCCCGTGTGTCTGCAGGCAGCCGGTCTGCACTGGCACCCCTGCCCGTGTGCTGCCTGGTGCACACCCCAGCACGGATTTCAGTGACGCAACGTGCACCTTAAAGTCAAATCTAGCCCTATATTTTAAACAAATTAATCCCTTTCCTGCCTTCTTCCCACCATTTCCAATCACTCGAGCTGCAAGCGGTGTGAACACCTCAATTCTTCCTCACTCTTCATTCTTCCTTTTTTTTTTTTTTTGCGCCTTCCTTCTCGCCTGGAAAATGGATTTCTGTCCATTTCATTGTCTCAGAAAGTATTGGCACTCCGGTGCCAACGGAGGGTTTTTAAATTAAGACAGCTATTTCCATTTGACTGAAAGAGAGCAACACGGACTCAAAGTCATGTTTCTGTCTTGCCTCAGGTGTGGGGAAGCTTTGCTTTACACACAAAAAAAGAAAGCAATACTGAGTGAAATTGTCCTTGATAGTCTCTATTAATCCCTGGGAAGAATTAGCAGCAGCCTTATATTACACACATACATCTTCTGTAAGTAAAGATTTTAGGCTTTCTATCTTATTCTCAGCTTTTAATAGGGACTTGACATGGTCTCCTTGGACACATCAGCAGCACAGGTGGCAGAATTAGTGCCGTGCTTTGTCCAGACATTCCTTGGGGATAAATTACAGCCCCTACAACTATTCAAGGGTTTGGAGTCAGCATTATGTAAATAAACATCTATTTCTAGGGAGACACCAAATGCTCTAAAGAAAACACAGCTGAAACAAGAGAGTGAGTCCATGTTAAAGAAACCTGCTAATGAGTTAATTATCCCGATGAGTAGGACTGAGGTCTAACTCACCCATATGCTCTAACCCTTCCACGGTCAGTCTGGTGTCAGATGGTACAAGGATCCTGTGTCAGGGCAGAAGCCTCAAGACACCAGTGTGACACTGAAATGAGGAGACAAAGAGGCATTAGAGGAGAGAAAGCCCAGAGACGGCTGGAGAGGGTGAAGATACAGTCACGCCGGCAGGGCAGGCAGCTGCCCTGCCTCTGACCCTACTGTGGCTCAGCATTCCAACTCGTGTCTACAACTAGTGCAGATAATTTTGACTACCCATCCCCTGTCCAGCTCCTGTGCACCAGGGAGATGTTACAGATCTCATACGCATCTTCCCTCGGTTCCCCTGTTTCCAAACTGAAGGGCAATTTCGATGCAAAAAGGGGGTGAGGACTCCAGCTCTCGTAGAGGGAAACAAGTGAACGGGAGGGAGGAACAGCCACGTTTCCTCACCCCATGATGCAGGCAGTGCTGGGAGCCTGGAGCAAACCCAGGACCAGGGGCCACGATGCCCAGACCTTGTACCAAGACGAATGCAAGACACCCTCACCCCAGAGAGGTCTCCCCAGAGGCTGGTGAAATACACCCATGCACTGCAGCGAGCACAAGGGAGAAGCCCCTGGGGACACACCTGACTCAGGGTGCAGGAAAAAGGTCCGACGCACCCCCAGCGCGGTGTTGGAGCTGCTGGAGCAACCGGAGCAGCCGGGGCCAGGGCCGCGGCGTGAGGCTCGAACCGGCGGCCTCATGGGCAGCAGACGGCTCAGTGCGGCTCCGCTCCGGCCCGGGGCGCTGCGGGGTGCGGCGCAGCTTGGGTTATACCGCCCCCTGCTGGCGGCGTGCGGCGGCACAGCCTAGAGCCGCGGCGGCTCCGCGGCGGACCCTCATCCCCGGGACAGGGACTCCCCCCCACCTCCCCGAACCTTGTGAGCAATACACCCCCAAAGATCAGAAAGGGTGTACGGTGTCAGCGCAGGGCAGAGGCAGAAGCGTTTTGCTGAAGCGCGATGCCATTTAACGCCTGGCTGGAGCGCTGGTGTGTATCGGAGCTGGAGCTGAACGAAAACCGGCCGGGAACGTTATGCAGAAAATTATTTCAAAGACACGCACGGGATAACACTCTTCTAAAACAACTCACAGTAGGGTCAGATTGATTTCTGTGCACAAAAACGCAATATAGACAGAAAAAGAGAGATCATTTAATTCCCCTTTAACTCTGAAAAAGAAATTTGACATGTATCTGACACACTGCAAAGAACTAAGTATCAGCCCAGAAAACAAATGCAGCACAGTGGAGCCAGAGCAGACCCCAGTATTTCACACCAGAGAGTGAAGAAAAAAAAAATTCTTCAAGGCCAATTCCACTCACACCATGAAAACAAGACTTTGTTCGTGTTGGAACAGCACAGATTGATCCACAGATTGATCCATTAAAAATAGCCACTAACAAGTGCCACAGCCAGAGCTCCTCACATACGCGATGGCAACGTACTCACCTACACAGGCACGCCAAAGGTACCCCGCCATCCGCGAGCGAGCGGCCCCAGGGCGCTGCAGGAAAGCACACCGCGTTACATAGCAGCAAAAAAAAATACGGCGTCATGGTTAAAAACTTGCTGCCATCTAATTAAAACCTCTATAAGGTTCCACAGTTGCTTTTAGCATCCTATCAGTTCGCAAGGGAGACCCTTTGTAAAGGTTTGGGGGCACACTCGCTTACAACTGGAATTTGTGTGTGAAACTACCGGGTGCTCTGCCGAGATGTCTCGGCTGGATCACCACAGGTAACGGAGCGGCTGAACCACGGCGGAACCACAGCACGCCGACGTTAATATTGTCTCCAAAATGAAGAACTGGATTCTTCAAGGCATCGCCAGGCTCTGGCAATTTCCAGCAGCCTCTTCTGTCTGCAGATGTTCAGACCATAAATAATCACTACACATTTTTGCTGCCGCTGATATTTTATTGCCTGAGGCAACCACTCGCTGGTCTGCCTCCGAGATAAGGCCAGGCAAGCTTCAGAGAGTTTGGGTTCTTTGAGTAGAATCTTCTCAACATCAAAGTCCCAGTAGGGTTTTTAGTGAGACTTTAGAAACCAAGTTAAGGGTTTTTAATGTGCCATACACCAACCAGCATCAAAGCGACAGCTGTCTGCAGGGAACTGCTGTTTAACAAAGTCACCGATAGCATGGAAATAGAGCTGAACTAAACAGCTTTATCACTAGTATTTTGAGAAACTTCTATGTACAGGAGATGAGCACTCTGGAGGTTTATTTGGAGCAGAGAGTCTGAATAAAAAAAAATATACTTCCCTATTTGCTGTACAAAATTACTCAGATGAAAACGAGGTCTTGAGATTCTTTGAGCTTGTGCCGCGCAGCCCAGAATAAATATTCTCATTGAATTATGATACTTCGCAGCCCTCACACATAGAATCAAGGTCATCTCTAGCAGTTAGCAAGAAAGCTCCGCTCCCCGGTCTTTGCTATTTCAGGATACAATCCCTTTTTTCTTTTTCAGCGGATGTTATTGCTAAGCAGGGGCTATCTGGGCTGTCAGGAGAGGCACCGTGTTTAATACGAGCACAGGCATCAGCAATATTGCTGCCCGGGAAGCACGGCCATGCTGTTCAGACTTGGACTCTGATAAGACCAGCGACTTGTAAATGATTTTCTCCTGTGGTTCATTTCTTCCCAGGAACCACGAGCATCTTGTTACTCACACCGAATTCCCCGCGTGCCTGTGACACCGCGCCCTCCACAACCAGCAGCGAAGAGGCTTGTGATCAAATACCCAGGACTTCAGGGTCACAGTGCTGCCTTCGCTAAACCACGCCAGCAGCGAGGGCAGCGCCTGTACCTCAGCTGCAACAAAGAGCATCTGTTTTGTCAACCAAAACGCAATTCAGCACGGAGGAATCCAGGCACTGCTGTTGCACTGTTAGCTTTATTGCTCACAGCAACACAAGCTGCTTTCCTGGAAGCTGAAGCAACCATACGTTTTCCGCCAGTTACCTCTATTTTATAGAGAATAATTAAGACAAGCAAGGGCAAAGAAATGCCGCCGTGGCAGAGCGGGATACGCAGCTCCCTTCTGCAGCACTCCACACCCAAAATGCGTGTGAAATGCCTGCTGCCTCACGCAGGTGTTTGGACATTTAAAGACATAACACACAGAAACCAAGATCACGGCAGGCGTCTGTCCTGCCTGCGACACGGTAACGTCTTCTGATCCACACGATTCTCTCACTTGTTTTTGCCAGGCCATGGTGCAAAGAGGAGATAAGACATTTTGAGATTTAATTTTCTAAGGAGAAAAACAGGATCCTGATTAAATTCCTGTTCCTTGTCAAAGAAAATATGGACCCAGTCCTACCTTGCAGCACTCTGTCTTCCTACCCCTTCCCCCTTTTTTTTTTTTTTTCAGTAACAGCCTCCAGCATCTTTTCAGTTCAGCAGGCAACATGCCTGCAGATGCCACGGCCCCATTGCTGAATATTATGTTGATGACATCTGTGCAAAGCAGCGAGCCTAACCTGAAATGCTTTGGACAGCCTTTCATAAACCTTGTTGCTTGGACAAAAGCAGCTACCCGCTGTAAGCCAAGAGCCGGGCAGAAGCAGGTTTCCTGGTTGCCACACAGCTTAAAAAGCACACAAATATTATTAAGTTAATGCCAGCCTTGGGTGTCTCCACTAGCTATCAAGGCCACCTTCAGCTTTACCAGCACGCAGTGACTTGTAAAAGGCTGAGCTGAAACAGTATTTCATGGCTCAAATTGCTTCAAATCCCCAAGGAACAAGTGTCAGGACTTTCAATAGCTATAGTGTTAATAATAAAACAGGGACCTCTTCCAGTATCAGAGCACAAACAGTAGTTATTTCTCTTTCAAAGCTTTGATTCCTAAAACCTTTCTTACATTCAGCTTGACATCAAAACACCCATCTCATTCACTCAGACTGTCACAGGAGAATTGTGCGCTGCTATTAGAAATAGCCCTGAGGTGAATTAAGAACAGCCTGTAATGATGTTCCACTACAGCAACTTTATTTCTACCAAAGCAAATAAATAAGCAATATTTTATCTGATGTGCCTTGGCTCAGCAGAGAGCGGCAGCTGCTCCCCATATGATTTACTGAATGGATGTTTTCTAAATAGCCAAAGTCGGGCTCTGAAGCCAGTCACAAAATCTCCTACTCACACCAGCCCAGCGCAGAGACAGGGAGAGAGAAATTCAGGTTCTGGATAGCAGCAAGTTTGGGCATGAACCATTTTATCTGTGGTTTTTTTCCCCCCTATAAACACAACACACATGCAAGAAGCTGTAGGACAGAATCATAAATATTGATGCTCAACAGCTGGCAGCAACAATACAGGGCACAAACAAGCCTCTCGTTATACAAACGCAGCAGCAGCCCAGCCCCTTTCCACCCAGCAAGAAGTCAAGGGAACAGCAGCTGTTCGGAGGCACCGAGTGCCTCCAGGAGGCTGGGGGGGCGAGGAGGGACGATGGACCTTGCTGTGGTTTTGGAAGCGTTACAAGGCAGCACTTCCCAGCGCTGCGGTCACACTGGGGTGCCAGACCGTCACATGCCCAGTGCGCTGGATTGCTGCACCAGCTGCCCCAGCACGGCCAGCCCCTGGCATGGTGGGGAGATATCATTAGACAGAAATAGAAATCACATAAGCACAAGATCTCCAGCAAACTGGACTGTGGCATCAGCAGCTAAAGCAGGGATTTTTTGGCTTCTGGAGGACCGGCAGGAGGGAATGTATTTTCGCACTGGTGATTCCAATATGGGATATTCTGCCAAAGGACATGTCTGAAGCCAAGAAGTTAATTAGATTCAAAAGAGGTCTGGACATTCACACAGACACTGAGGACACAGGGAAGCATCGCAGTGACCGTTAACACATTTCAAGGATATTACACTTTGGTGGGCTCCAGCTCCTACTCCCAGAGGCTCGGAGACCAGCGACGGGTGGCTTCATGCATGCTGCAAAGTGCTGGTACCTCCCTCTGAAGGGCCTGAAAGCAATAGAATAGAATAGAATCATTAAGGTTGGAAGAGACCTCAAGGATCATCCAGTCCAACCGTCCCCCCCCACCTATTCCCCACTAAACCATGTCCCTAAGTACCACATCCAACCTTTCCTTAAACACCTGCAGGGACGGTGACTCCACCACCTCCCTGGGCAACCCGTTCCAATGCCCGACCACCCTTTCCGAGAAGAAATTTCAATAGCTGTCAGCAAGAACTCACAGCCCCAAATGGACAGAGAGGATCTGTTCTGGTTTAATTATTTTAATGCCAGAGCAAAGGGAAGAGCTGACAAGGGCAGAGCAAAATCCTGGCAAGGCAGCAAGTGCCCGGCATAGCATCGCTGGGATTCCTGCCCCGAGACATGGAAAACACCCAAATATTTATAGCCCGAGGAATGCCAAGTGCCTGATTCCATACACTGGCTGAGTGTTTGCTCCGGGAGTGGGAACGCCATCACTGAACTGCCGAGGATAGGGGAGCGAGGGGCCCACCGGACTGTGGTGAAAAGACACCAGCTCCAAGAATTGCCATCTGTGGAACTGCTGATTAAACATAACCAGGCTGGGGGGAAAGCTCGAACGACATTCCTTGGTTGGCTTGTAGTTAGTCTGTTAGCCCTGCCTAATGAAACGTCAGGGAAGCCTTAAGGAAAAAACAGCTTAAAATGTTCGCAAAACGGTCACAAAGGCTTGTCCTAACGCCAGTTTGAGTCCCTCTGTGCAGATTCCGAAACCAAAGAAACCTTTGATGCCAGCAGGGCATACATTCACCACAATATTCTCCTCCATGGCTATTAAAAAAAAAAAAAATGCTCCTATCATTTGCCCTCCACTAATATGCACTTAAAGAACTAATGAACCACCTGGCCTTGCCACTGAAGAATGCACAAACATTTCCACAAACAGATTATTGACCAGAAATACAGAAGCCAAGTTATAAACAGGTTAGTAATTCAATAAACAAAACACTAAAGCGTTTCAAAACAGACCATACAATCCTCATTCTACCTGCCCTCCTACAAAAGTAGTCATATATCCATTTATGAGATTGTAACTACCTATTTTCTATGGCATTCAACAAAAAGAAGAAAAAGGAATCAAGATAAAAAGAGAGCATATTTTAGCTGTAAAGGATTTATTCATTCAATTTACATTTGAATCAATTATCCAGGCAAAGCTCAAACACTGCCAACGTGATTTAGGTGACTGAACACACATCATAAATAGTGTTGCATTCAAGTCTCATAATCCGTATCTGCAATTTCTGGATAGCTTCATGAGCAGGAAGAATGCCCTGACTCACGGCGTGCCTTTATTTCTGAGTGGCAGTAGGAACAGAGCCTCGGAAATCTCTCACTCAAAGCAAACCCTTAGTTTTACATTCAGCCCAGCGCACTACAGATAAACTCCTGGAGGGCTGGATCAAGAACACCAGCTAGAACCAGTACGGAGCATGAGCTGAACTGCTGGACGAGAGTGGGGCAGGGACCGACCAGGCTGAGCTGAATTTTGCCTTCCCACTGAACCAGACTCCAGGCCATCCCTGCTGATCGCTCCTGGAGGGCGCTCAGGCCAGGAGAGCCCCTCGCTTGTCCTGCGCTCAGAGGAAAGGGCAAAGGCACGACTGCCCCTCGCAGGCTTTGACAAGGATGAGTGTTTTCTACAGAAACTGTCCACCACACTTGGCAGCAGCAAGGACGCTGGTTGAAGCACTCGCTGCCTTCGCCCTTGCTCACCCCCCACAGCCCAGCCGCACCCGGTTCCTCCCGGGCACTGGGTGCCCAAACCTGCAGGCAGCAGCTTCATATCACTGAGCTCCTGTTTTGCCGGGAAGTTACAGACCAGCCTCTCAGAAGGACCTACCCTGCGTGTGTGGAAAGTTGATCTCATCTACTTTTTGAAAGCTGAAATGGAATTTCTGCAGCTATTTCCTGTCCACAGAAAAGGAAAGGAGATGTGGAGGCCACCACCAGCCCAGGCAGACTTTCCAGCAGCCTGCCGTCGTGTTTTGATATGCTTCCATTGGGCTTGATCTCATGCCAAGGAAAGGTTGAATGTGGTCAGTTGATGGGGGTATCTGTGCAGCTCTGCTGTGTGACGGAGCAGCAGGAAACCCTTCTGCTGCCCACATCTGCTGCTCACGCTGCTCCGCGCACCGTTTGTCGTGGTCTGCACGCAAAGCGCAACTTCTCACTCCCCCCCTGGAGAATAACAAATTCCTGTTAAGAGAAAAAGATCACAAGGAAAGTGCTGTCAAAGTACAGCCATTTAAGCAGAGCATCCAGCAGAAAGCAGGAGCAATAGTTAATGGCCCAAACTTTCCCTCAAACCACCATAACCCAGTATGACACTGGTTTGGAAAGCGGCACTTCTAGCAGAATGTATTTTTAACGAGGAGGCTGTTTGTTTAGATCCTCTGTACGCCTTAGCTCTAACTCAAAGGCAGACACAGGAGTTCCCACCCCTAAAATAAAGCAATCAAAGTTTTTGAATAGAGAATTACGTGAATTAAAATATCTTCAGCTCATGGTGGTCTGTCTTTTTACTGTTCAGCGTCAGAGACACAACAGCGAGGAACTCATCCCTTTTCCTGCGGTAGTGATGGCACACAACACCTCTCTAGGAGAACAGCAGATGAAAAAAAGCTCAACTAATTTCACAACCAAGGAGTGAATCCTCTACTTCTGCTAAGTTTTTCTCTAGTAGAACACATCTACTCTGCAATAGAGTTTAGCCTTGTACCAATGCAAGAGGAGAGACAAAGAATTATGAAGCTATGAATCCCATTAGCATCAAAATGCAGCAGAGACAAGGGGATTTTATGGAGATAAGATATTTTTTTGAAAGACTACTCGAAGGAGGAAAAAATTCTTTTACAAAGCATGCATTTTTCACAGACCTGGAATCCACGGCACATTATAAAACTGAATTTGCTGCTGTTGTTTTTACTTTACAGCATTAATCACTAAAGGCTTGCTTAGGTGGGCAGGAAAAATCCATTTTCCATTGTATTAACTTCATACAATTTAAGAAGCCTTTCAAGACCTACATAAATACAAGTAAACAGTTCTGAGCCTAGCTGGTCCTGTGCGAGCCTGGGCACACGCTGCACAGGACCCCAGCCAGCTGGACCTGCCCTCTACGGACGGACCTGCACCGCTGCTCCCGGAGGCAGAAAGCACTTAAATCACAGCAGCCTCGTCTGTTTAACGCATGATTTACAGCCCTTAGGAAATTAGGATTTCCAGAATACTGTTTCCAGCCTTCCGGGGCTGCAATTCAGTTACTACATCCCTGCACAAGTGGTAGAATTCACGAGTGAAGCACACGCATTGTGTGGAGAGGCATGGACACAGGGGTCCTTCAAGCCACGTCCTGGCTGCGATGCGCAGGACGTGTTTCCGAGGACGACGACAGCCTGTTCGCAAATCCTGCTGGCAGCAAGCACAATGGGCCAGCTACCGTTTAGGGACAGGGGATGCCTCCTCAGAGGTATTTGGTTCTGTGCAGCTTCTACTGGACATCAGGTTTTTTTAAAAGATCACGTTGAGAAAAGCCACTACACACTGAGATGCTGCAGGGCAGGGGAGAGGAGACTCCCCCCTGTACCCAGGGGGTTACCTGTGCAGGGGGGCAGTAAACATCTGTGTGCGCAGTCCTGGCATCCTGAGTGTTGGGATTTTCCCGACTTTGACATATAATGAATAAACAAAGATCAACACCCTTGGCCTGCCCAGTGTCCCCATCAAGGTTTGCTAGAACCAGGATGGGGGACAAAGGGAAGTACCAGAAAGGTTCAGTGCGGATAATTAACAAATCTCTTTTGTATTTCAAAAGCTTACGTGCGTTTGCAATACAGGAATATTGCTCCAGTGACAACATGCTGCCTTTACTCAATTCTTAGTAAAATTATCTTATTACAACGTGAAGGAACAGATGGATTTGGTGCATACATCTGGAGATAAACAAACCTAAGTCAGATGTATGCAGAAACATGCGTCAGGGCTTTTGAATTTTACTGTTCAGCCCCCCAGACAACCACAGCTCCATAGTGTATATGTATACACACATCGCTTTAGCAGGTAAACAGTGCAGTCTAAGAACCAAACCGATGGTTGTGTGTATGCAAAACTCCTAATACCCAGCTTGCCTTTTAAGAATTAAACACATGTAGAATATGGAATTGCTCCGGCAAAGAACAGACACTTGAACTGCTCCAAAAGGGGGAAAAAACCTAAAAAAACAACAACAACAAACTCTCAAAGAAAAAAAAAAACACCAAAACCCCTCTCGGTTTGTATAATTTGGATTTTCACTAATGAGAAATCAGGGAAGAAAACATCCTTGTGGACTTACAGTTGATTTCCAGAATGAAAGCTCCCAAGGGGCGTTGAAGGTTGGCCTGAAAAACAGAAGATGACCTCACAAGACAGAAGAACGCATTGCTGAAACCCTACCCCATGTCATCTAGGAGGAAGCGGATTTCTGCTGGAAAGGCTTTGCACATCATTGCCAGGAACCACTGTGAAAGATGGTTTGGCCTCACGCGGCATTGTCACAGGTTTGTCCCCCACCCCTGCCCCGCCATAAGCTGCCCCGACACAGTTTCTTGCAGAAACTATCCAAAAAATATCCCAATCTGTTGTGAAACTTCAGCCTCACAAATGGCACTCAGCTCACGCTTACCTCCAGAGGAATTTCAATGCAGTAATTATGTGCTTTGGGTGGCTCGGGCATATATATAAAATTTTTTGCTTTCTCAAATGCAATTACAGCTGCACAGAAAAAGAAAAAGATTTATGGACAAAATACCAGTAGAATCAGTATATCAGATCAGGTAGAAGACCATGACTTTGAGCTGCTGCTGAACTATATTAAACCATCTAAATTAACTTAGTTAGGTGTCAAAAGAAGTCTGCTTGATATATGAGGGATTTGTTTTTTAAAAAAACTCAGTCTAGTTTAAAAAAGCAGGCTCAGCTCCTCGTCAAGACAGCTCCTCCGATGAACTTTCAAAAGCTGCATATACCTTGAGATACAGGCCACCTCTGCAAAAGTTCTCTAGCTCTTCTCAAACTTATATTTCGATAATGGGGATGCCAATGTTCAGCAATTTACAGACAAAAAAATCAGAAATATCAACCAAAAGCTGATTCAAGAGAAAACAGGGAGACAATTAGGATGCAAGACAAACCTTTACATGTCTAAGCTTCCTATAAGCCCTCAGTACAGCTGCAATCGGCCCTGCACAGGTCTGGATGGAAACAGCAGCATCAGAAGACATTGAACTTTTCTTTAGATATATAACGAACTTTGTCCATCCCTGCCCTTGTTTCGCTTTTCTGTAAGTTTTTCACTTTCCCTATGTTTAGGGCAGCATTTAGAGTAGTTTTTCTAAACAGCTAGCCAACGCTGCTGTGGTACTGTCCTGAAGCCGGTGACAGACCGACGTGTATCACACGCACACGTGCCGGAGCAGGCACGCTGCACTTGGCGTTCCCAGTGTCAGAGCCCACAGCGAACACCCAGACAGAAGGGAAAGCACCGGGGCACCTTCCCACCAGCATTATCAGGTGCACAAAGGAATTGAAAAGGAGCATCACTTAATTTATACAGTGCAGCAACTGCCGGTGCTCAATGGAAAAGCAGCTTGAAAGTATTTTGGGTGTCTGAAACACGAGACTGTTATTTCATTCCAGGCTCAAAGACTAATGCTTAACTCAGGGAAAAAAACTAGGCCTGGGTTGTTTTTCCTTTTAGCAGTTGCAGAACCTCGTCCGTGCTGTCACACGTTGTTTCAGAGATGTTATTAATTAGCACTGCAGGGCTGAGCAGAGATTTCCTCCTGAGAGAGATGGGGCACAAAAGTGTGTTTTGCCTGAAGGAACTGAGTGAGACAGACTGCCTCCTTTTCTCTTTCTCATGGCTCTAGGAAGATAATCAGAAATGAGCTGTAGCTTGTTTTTTAACTCAAACAGGACATGGTTTCTTAAGGCAGCTTCCACACTAGAGTCAATATTGCTGCAGACAAAGTGAAACTATTATTAAAAAAAAAAAAAACCAAACCATTACCAGACAAAAGCAATTGAGAGAAATAAGAGAGCTAATCATCAGGAGATTATTTGAACCCAATTTAATGCATTTAAGTGCTGGCTCCGGGCTGCTGCCTCAGGAGAGGGCAGCCTTAGCAAGCAGATGAACTCTACTCCTCCCGCTGAACTGGCAGCAAACAAACCACAGCAAGCTCCACTTCACAGCCTCCCCAGGCCAGCCAAGCCCAGAACCAAAAGGCTCGTCGCCAAGAGCCTGCCATGGCAAGGCCTGGGCCTGGGGAGACCGCGGCCCACAAGCCCCACCGGTCATCCTGGGCTGGGCGCTGACAGCACGCATTCCTCCGAGGGTCCCTGTGCATCCCTCGGGGGATGCCGTGGCTACATCCCAGCCTCCACATCTCCAGGGCCACACAGTTCATGCGGTGTGGTGGGAAGTCTGTATTGAGCTAAATAAGAGCATTTCCCCCCCTTCTCCAGGGGCAGAGCCAAAGCCTCTCAGCAACATACACAGCTGTAAGTTAGTCTCAAATATAAAATGGTTCACACCTAATAAAAGGCTGTAGAGAAGCAAACGGTAGGAGAGTATCGTGCTGAGCTGGTGTCTCTGCAAGTCACTGCCTGGGCACAGGGACAGAGGTGAATCTGTCACGAAGAATTTAAAATCAAAATATTCTCAGTGGGTGACACTGTGGTACGCAGAGGCGTGGAGGAAACCTTTCTCTGGGCACTTGAACAAATAGCGGTTCTGCTGGAAATAAATCCAAAACAAAGGTGGTAGGTAGAAAATAAGAGCTGTTGACAGGCCTTAGCACAGACTCCTCTGTGTGTGAAAGATCAGCTGCACTCACCTCAGGGTTTTTTTCCATCTGTCAGACTCGCACTGCGTGCGCAGCCCCCGACACACCGTTATCTGGCGAGGGGTCTGCCAGCAGGGCCAGGGCGCTGCGGCTTAACCCGACAGTGACCGTACCAGGGATGAGGACATTTCCACTGCGGAGTCAAAGCCGCACTGAGTATCTGCCATGCACCATCACAGCTCCCGAGAGCTGCTCTCTGTAGGAAAAGGCAGGATTAAAACCCACCTCCCTCAACCCACCGTTGCTGCCCTTTCCGGAGCCTGCTCCCGGCACAGCCCTGCAGAGGAGCCTCAGTTCCCGCTGAGCTCTGCTCCGCGCCAGTGCGTGGACACACCGACACTTCTGCAGGGGAAGGAGCACACTTCTCAGGTGACTGATAAATCCCAAAGCTCTCCATCTGCTTCAAACAGCGTTCCGCCCCAGTGACTGCTCTTGGCCAGATCAGGCTGCGTCCTGGCTGGCATCTCACTGCCCCATCACCAGGGCACAGACACCAGGAGCTGGGGAGCTGCTGAGGGATTGACACAGACCTGTATGGTGATAACAGCACCTGGTATCCTTGGGAGATCTTCTTGGCTCTTCATACTCTACCAATTTTCGGGACTCTGCACGTCTTTCAACAAGAAGTGACCTAGGTATAGCATTTCAACTCTTGATGAAAAATTTCCTTTGCTCTCCCTCCTCTTGCCCTTGCGGAAGCCTTCCTTTTCTTACGCTGCTGAAACAAATTCAAACTCCACCAAGTACCAAAGATATTGAGAAGAGCGAATAAAAAAAGCCACCTTGATCCCAACTCCAGGGACACACTTGGCCACAACTGAAAAAATTATAACATTCACAACATACAAACTGTGAAACGAGACAAGAAAACATGAGCAAAGGAGTTGAGTCTCAGAGCATACAGCAACACAGCTCCTGTAGGGCCCTTTATTTGCTTTTAAAACATTAACAATTTTAAAAAACAAACAAAGCAAGCAAACACAAAAACCCCCACAGTTAAAGATGCAGAATAGCAGAAGAAACTGTCCCTAAACAGCCCTGGCAGGAAGCAAAATGCAGAGAGGATGGAGAGAAACGAGGTTGGCTTTTGCAAGGCAAGCGTCCAAGACTGCATCTCTTCTTGGCAAATGACACATTTATTCAATAAAATGTTTTGTTCTTGTTTTATTTTGACTTGTTATTTCTCTCCAGATAATCCCCTGTAGATGGGGTCTCAGGTACAAGTTGTTTGCGAAAGCCGCTCCCTCAATTAGCTTGTTGATCCTGCAGGCAGGCTGTAATGGATGTGCTCCACACACCTTTCCTTAGCACCCAAGTTCCTCCTGCAGCCACCAGTTTTGCTGTGATGAATACAATGCTCACCGCAGAGACACCGCAGTGTACAGCTGGGCCTCGAGACATTGTCAGAAGACAAAGAATCAGGCAGAAGCCTTTATTCTGTTTGCCACTCGCCCTTTGATAGCTATTGAATCCATCTTTAACTCTGGGAACGTGAATTTGCTCATTTCAGCCTCAAAAAGGATAGCTGTTGCATCTTCACAAGCTGTAAAGAAAAGCACCACCATCAGGACTGACGCTCTGGATGCTGACCTGCAACGATGGAAGAGCATCTAATCTGTCATGTCCTCACTTCTCCTTTTATGGGAGGTAACACCCAAAGGAAGCACGGTGCAGGATCGGCGTTTTCAGTCAGCTGGAGCAGCACACAACAGAATTCCAGTTTCTGGTTGCGTGCAGGTGCGCCCGAGAAAGCAGAGAGACACTTGCGGCTTTAATTCAAGTGGATTGCAGCTCCAAAATAGCTGGTGCTGTGGGATAGATGGAAAAGCCAAGTCCTTCAAAACTCAGTGGGGCTGAGGAGAAAAGGGTCTACAAAACAAGGCTGGCTTAGTTTCCTCAGAGAGATGACATTCCAAATGACCAGGACTTTAATAGGACATATAAACAGAGCAGGGCGGACACAGGCGTGGAGAAATGTTTATGCAGAACAGCTGGGATAAAACTGGAGAGGTTTAGCTCACCCTTCTCTCATGCTTTTTGAGACATGATGGCGCCTTCTGCATTTGAACCTTGTGGTGACATCAGCAGACCACACAGAAGAGACTAAAACCTTCCTCATCTTCAGTCTTAATAACCTGCCAGCAGCACTCCCATCAGTACAACAGAGAATTCTCCCTTTGCTGCCTTTCTCACTAATAAGCCAGACAAAAGGACAGGCATGCCCCACAAGAGAATCACAGAACGGTTTGGGTTGGAAGGAACCTCAGAGATTATCTAGTTCCAACCGCCCTGCCATGAGCAGGGACACCTCCCACTAGACCAGGTTGCCCAAAGCCCCATCCAGTTCCACCTACTCCATGAGCCAGTAGAAAACCCAACAAATATTTAAGACATTGTGACATTTTTTGTTTTACTTTTTTCCTAGAATAATCCACCCAACAACAGTGATTTCGGGGTCTGAAATAGTTTGCAAGGCAATTCCGAGCTGAGTACTTCTAAGTAAAGTGAGTATCTATTTTTACTTAACACACGCTGGTCTGTGCAGGGAACTCTCCCCTACACAGGGTGGAAGCCAGAGGTCCTTCCCCCAGACGACTGCTACAAAATCCAGCCCTGGCAATAGTTGTTCACGTGGCAGCCGTCCGACAAACCGCTCCGGGCGTGCCTCGGAAAACCCAGTCTGCAAAACGCGTCTGTGCAAGTGTTTCATCGCATGCTGTAATGACTCTCAATTCCCCAAATCATGAAGCAAAGATCATTTTGTACAACACATTCATAATAAATACAGCTAGCATTAAAAAATAATAAGGACCTTGCCCTGTTTTTTTATCTCTAGTGATGAGGAAAATGTGCTTAGTTCTGAGAAGTTGGGTGATGGGATCTGGATACCAAAAAGCCCCACAGCACCAAAGCTTAGGAATACAAAAGATCAGAGAAACAGCCTAAAATCTTAGGAAAAGTAGAATGCAAAGTCCATGAATTATTGCACTTTCTCCATGCTACAACACAGAGGCAGCCTCATCGCTGACTTCTCAGGCGCCTGTCCCTCTGGGCAAACGTAACCTTGCCAAGCTCACCTGCAGACCTTTCTGGTTGCAGCACCAAACCAAAGTCCTTCCCAACTAAAATGAGCAAATGTACTCAGTCAACATCATGAAGCGAAGGTGCGCTGCTGCAGCCAGCGTACCAAGAACATGTCCTGCAGCCTTTCCTCCTCCTCCTCCTCCCTGCCAGCTCCAGCAGGCACCCAGAGCTGCAGTGAATCCTCCTTAAATAGAGATCATTCTGCTTCCAGGTCCAGCACATGAACAAAGGCAGCAGCCAAGCTGACATGAGGGCGACAACGTACTCTGGACATCAGCTGGTCTCTGGCAGACTCAGGGGGCTGCTGGCAGTGATGTTGTCAGGACCATCGTCAAGGCTCCACTTACTTCCCGAGCTACAAATCATTTCACAAACAATGATATTTTTCTAGGAAAGGGATAATTACAAATTAGTAAAATACCAAGCCACACTGTACAGTACAAACCTTGCTCCATCTCTTGTGTTTACCTTTGTGTTCAACACAGGTGTGGTAGAACTCGGGTTTAGCTAAAAAAAAAAAATCAATTACTCATTATAAGAATCATAGAATCGTTAAGGTTGGAAGAGACCTCAAGGATCATCCAGTCCAACCATCCCCACCACCACCTATTACCCACTAAACCTTGTCCCTAAGTACCACATCCAACCTTTCCTTAAACACCCACAGGGACGGTGACTCCACCACCTCCCTGGGCAACCCGTTCCAATGCCCGACCACCCTTTCCCAGAAGAAATTTCTCCTCATCTCCAACCTGAACCTCCCCTGGCGCAACTTGCAGCCATTTCCCCTTGTCCTGTCACTAGTTATCTGTGAGAAGAGGCCGACCCCCAGCTCACCACAACTTCCTTTCAGGTAGTTGTAGAGGGCAATAAGGTCTGCTCTGAGCCTCCTCTTCTCCAGACTAAACAAGCCCAGTTCCTTCAGCCGCTCCTCATAAGACCTGTGCTCCAGACCCTTCACCAGAAGATAACTAACTGTCATCATCCCTCCTCCCCATAACTCTAAATACAGAGGAGAGTGAGCATTTATAGGTTTCCCTTCCTCTCCCTACCACCAGAAAGATGCCTCAGGCTCCCAGCACGGCGCCTGCCCTCCAAAGGGTGCTGCTCTGCCCTTCGCTGGGGAAGCCGCTTGCCACTGCTTTGCACAAACCCTTTTTAAGGCTGCAATCCAAGCCTTGCTGGTGCTTACAGTGATGATGTAGTGGAAGCTGCCACATGTTTAAGCTTTCTTTACTGTCCCCTACGGTCTACTAAGTATAATTACCAAATAATGTGCACGAACATGAACGCGTCCTTGGCAATTAGGGTGCCGCCACGGAAGGGATATCAGCGGCTCAGCTGTCTCTGGCTGAGGGTCTCTGGCCAGCCACCGTTATCACAATACCTCATCATCTCACACGCGTTAGCGGAACACCACGCAACGCTCCGCTTTCCCCCAAGCAAAGCTGCTGACAGGTTGCTGCTCAAGATCTGAGGCAATAAAAATAAACTATCAGTGTTTTAAGGACCAAGTGTTCGGTGGAAGGATGATGAGCCTGTACAAATGGTGTACTCACACTTCACGCCAGCTGCTTCCCTGTATGAACCCGTACGGCCAGGTCTCTGCCCCACCACACCGAGCCTCACCTGCGGGTCTCATTCCTTGGAGCCTGTGGCCCCGGTCTGCTCCAGAGCCAGCACACAGGATGGAGCTGTGGCAGACAACCACCCTCAACACCAGCAATGCCACAGGGACCAAAAAGGAGGATCAGAGAGAACTGCAAAAGAGACGTTTTAGCCATTAACAAAAACAATAAAGCTCTCAAGTCCTTTCCTTGCTCTCGCATCCCTGCTCTCTCCAGCAATCCTGTACCTGCCCCCAACAGATTTCACACTCAGAAAAGGGACAAAGGCTGCGACATGCCTGCACTCTGTCAGCTGAGCAACCCGCTCAGCCAGTTCTCCATGAGCTTGGTTTTCACCATCTGTGGTTTTAACTAATTTATTTCAAGCAACATCTCTGCTTTCACAAGATCCTGGGAGACCGGCATACCCAGGTACCTGAAAACCCAGCCAAGATGGGACAAGGCTGTGGTGGCTCCTGCCTGACGGTGCTGGCGTCCTGCGACACGCACACCCTTCTTGGTCTGCTGGTGATGGGAGCTCCACAGAACCTGTCCCGCCTGCACGCTGGGGCTCAAGAGTTAGTTCAGGGTATACGCACCAATAGCTGCAATGATGGTGAACATGAAGATTTGCTGTAAATATCCCTGGTCAAAAATAACAACTTGAGGTAAGAAGAATTGCTGCATTTTCCCAGAATTTTTAATTGTATTTTGGCAAGGCTGAAATTAATTTTTACTTGCTATAACTCTAAAAATTAAGCGTCTACCCCTAAAATGTGGCTGAATTCAGATTTGCTCAAAAAGCAACAGATCTTACAACATCTTAAGAGATCAAAAGCTAGGGGCCAAAATAACTAACACTTTAGGGATAAGGCTATTAATTTATTAATTAATTATTAAACAAAGACAAATATTTATATATTTATTTTTAAAACCCATACATAAGTGGGAACCTACTGTATCAGGGACTCTTCAGAGCCACGGACTGTTCCTCCACTTGCCTCGTGCCAGCCCTTTCAGCGTTTGCACGGCACAAGCTCTGGAGACCTGCTGGCACTTCAGCTGCACTCAAACCCCACTCCCTGATCTCCCACAACAACTGACCAAAGACTAAAAGGCATTTTAAGACTGAAACTCTTTTGGTAGGAACCAGGCATCCTCTCACAGTTTCAAATAAGAATATACAGAGTATAAAGAAATCACAAGATAATTATAAAACCAGTCATAGCAGCTAATGGAACAGTGGAAGGTAAATATCTGCTCAGATGAGATTATTCTGCCACAGAACCAAGGTCCCACTTCATAAAGGGCCAGCTGATATTGACGGGTGAGTATTCCATGTGGTTGTACCTACCTATCTCCCTGACAGCTTCCACAGTCTGACATTGCAGTTGCTGTTGAAATAATGATAAGCCTGAGACTTTTTATATACAAAATGTGAGATATGTTCTTCAAATGACCCTCCAAGAGCTCAGAAGCTCTGAAGGGACCAGGGATGAAATCCAACCATTCACAATCTGCTGAACTGATAAAACAAAATTAATTCATGAAGATTCTCACTAAGGACAAGCTCAACAATTTATGGCGGTTCTTGTCAGTTTAACCTTTACATCTTCCCCACTGTCTAAATTATTTCTGTAGGAATTGTCACCGTGACTTTAAGAAACTACAAGAAAGTTACACGCCAAAAAAAAGAAAAAGGGGGGACTTTCATCCCTTCAGAGATATGGACAGCAATAACAAACAACTTGTAGGGTTCAGTAGTTCACAGCAAATATTAGACCAGCAATCTATGACTCTTAGACACAGCATGGATCAGTTGAGCGCAGCCTTGTTTAGAGATCTGCCTGATGTAAAGACAGCACCGTGCTGCATTCAGTACAGGTAAGTGTTCTATTTTAGCTTCCTCCTGAAGATGCTGTAATTCACCTTAATGCCCAGTCAAGCAGATACAGTCATTAGCACCCATCGACATGGTCTGGGCAACTGCACTCACCTTTACAGTGCTCTGCCCAGAATTTGCCCAACATCCCTCTTTCTTATCTACTGATCAAGCATAAATGCAGCCATCCTCAGAAGTGGTGATTAGGACAGTTGTGTTGGGATTTTATTCACATTTCTGTTGGAAAAATCACCTAGAAGGGAGGACACACGGAGTGACACATGCATTGGCTGCTCTCCTTACTCTGCGAACAGTGGGTAGGCTGTGGACCAGGACCAACACTTCAACCTTTTGTACAGCTGCTGCTTCACACCTTAGATCTTTCTGCCAGTTTTGCTCATTTTGTTTTTCCCAAAACTTCAGTTTTAGCAGCAGCTCTCTGGTTCTTGAGAGAATCAACACATATCTTGACATTTTCACCTTCTGCTGGTTGGACTGTCTGCAAATGTCAGAAGCACCATCACATGCCCAAAGCTCCTACGCTTCAAATCATACCGCACAGACCACTACAGTCCTGCTTTTATCTGAAGTACATTCTACATGTTTGAAGTCCGTGACAGCACTTTGAGGAGTGTTATTTCTTTCAAGATTAAGCATAAGAGAATGTCTTGTAAAGACAGATTCTGCAGCAACTCTACTGAGATATAAAATAGCCAGAATTAGAAAGCTATGCTGCTGACCAAGATGAGGCAGTGAGAGAGACAAGAATGCTAGGAGGTGATGCTTCTTCATTTTTAAAAGAATCTGTGAATCCTGCTCCCCAGCAACAGAAAAGAAGCTACAGTGAGCACAGATTGGATCAAACCCGAGTTTGCTCCAGCTGTTACCTAAATCACAGAACCACGCTGGCTGATGTCCTTTTGCTTGAGCCATCCCTTCTCCTCCGGGCTCTTTCATGACAAGTGAAGCAGACGCCAAGTCTCTGCAAAAGTAGGGACAGGAAACCGAAATCTCTTTTGCACCTTGAGGCATCGCGTAAGATTGCCTACATGAGCCCCCCCAGCATGTTTTCCTCTCATCAGCCGCACTTGTGGCTGGCACAAAAACTTCCTGTTTCTTTTGCATACCTCTCATGGATTCCTCTTGATTCTCAGTAAATGTCTGACCACTGGAAATGAGTCATGTTTCATCACGAAAGCCTTTGCTGATGTTTTCTACTATCTTCCTCCCATCAGGCTGCATTTAATACCATTCATTGGCTCTAATAATAAGCACTAAGAGCAAAACAGTATCCGCTACTAGAAGCATGCGGAGGAGATGAATCATTTGTTTAGAGACACGCCTGGCAGGATGGCTGCAGGAGTTTCCACTAGAGTCAACTTATAATGACTCCACTGAGAATAGGACCAGCCCAGCACAGGATCAGCTTCACATCCAAACCACCAAGATGATGAAATCCCTCCCTTCTTTCCTCAAAATCAACTGCTTTGGGAAACCTAAGCTAAAGAACATGATGCAATTGCAAGGCATGTACCAATCCAGCTCAGGTGCTAGTAGCGCCATCAGAAGAGACTCCGAGTACCAACACGTAAATCAGAGCACTGAGTCAGTCATGATCAGAGTTTTAATCTAGATTTGTTCCATTGATGTGGCAGAAAATTTATTCCACGTCAAGCTGTTTATGTTATGATGTGCAAGTGAGTAGATTTAGCTCATGTTTCAGTCTGCTAGAAGCCAAGATACTTCTTAGAAACAAGGTCCATTTAATTCTACTCGTTTTTTTACTGCTGGTGCTATTAATATGCATACTGCTTTTATTGGGATAACTTCTCCACCACTCTTCAACCAGCTTCTAGCGAGCACTTCTCCAAAACCACAATACCTCTACAAATATTCACCATGGTCCCAGCTCAGGAAAGGCTAAAGATAGACAGGATGGCAGAACAATGATAAAGCATAATGTAACAACACCCATCTCCATGTGTTAATTAGCCCTGACGAGAAACAAATTTAAAAAAGAATTCTTAAGCAAGCATAAGTGTAATTTGATGAGCTGGACAATGTATAATTTGGATGCCTGCATGAACCAAACAAAGCGTTCATCAGAAGAACTGGTAATGACACAGTCCAGAGAGAGAGGGAGCAGCTACCAGTGCACACCCAGGTCTCGGATACGCCTATGTCATTAGGGATGAGATGATTTCACTACAGACCTGATTGCATCAGATCATCAGCTTACATTTCCAATACAAAGACACACATCTTGCAGTTTCATCCAGTGCCTGCGCATCCCTGATGGATTGTGTGGCGAGGGCTCACGCAAGCTGTCCCCAAGAGCAGAGAGCACACTGCATCACCAAAGTCTCATCAGTTATGCAGCAACTCTTCATAAAACGTATAGCTTCAGAACTCTTAATTATACAAATTTATAAATGAGAACGAAGAACAAACTCATTACCAGCTCTTGATGGAGACAAGACATGATAGCTATCAGACAAATGTAGTAGCACGATAACTGGATTAGGAGATCCGTAAATATAGCTTGCTGGAACTGGAAGCTCTGTAACAATTTCAAAGGAGAAAGGAAACAACGCCGTAGGACATCTGCAGTGCTGTATTCATAGTGAGAGTGCCATTAAAGCCGAGCATATCCCAAAATACTCTGTCATGCAGAGCCTGTCTAAATCATTATCTCCTTGCAGATACATTGAGAAGGTATTCTCTTCTCTCACCCATGCCCTCTTTCACCAGGAAGGTGGTGCACGTGCAGAAGCTGCTTACCATACTGTAACAGGCATCAACAACAGGACAGTGGTCCACCAGTATATTCCTGCCAGGAAGGGTTTGCAGACAAAAGCCATTCATCAAGTACAACACAGTAAAATCCCATTAACATGCAACAAACACCATGAGGCCGAGAAAACAGGGAATCAGGAGGCAGAAAAATTCTAATTGCATGAATGCTACCTAATTATTTTTAAGGTTTAAGAGAACCCTGCCACAATATAGGCTTTATATAGCAGCCTTTGCAGAAATTCCTACCAAACTTATCACCATTCTGCCCTACTACCAGAACAGCACGGCCATTAATGCTGACCAGCAGCAACTGGATGATTAAGACACAAATCTCAATATCACTAATAAAACAGCAAGTGTCAGAAATAACAGCCATTATAAGCATGTATGATTTCAGCTGCAGAACAGAGAGAAAAAAGACCTTTTATGGTGTCTTGCCAATAACATTCATCTCCGGGGAACCATCAAAGCAGAGAATGCCTTTCTCTAAAGCAATCACTGATGGCCTATGAGCAGAGAAAATATACAGCTCCTCATGAAAATGACAGGAGGTCATTTGAAACACGTTGCAAATTCTCAGCAAAGGCTGTATAGGACAGGCCTATGTGTCTGAAAGAGTCTACATGAAGGAGAGGAATTCCAGGGTAAGTGAAGAGGGCACAAAAGCGAAAGTCATAGAAAAATAAGAGAATATTAAAGAGGAGAGATTGGATGCAAAGAAAGGAAGAAAGGAGAGAGATTTATAAAAGCATCCAAACTTTGAACCTCTGTTGTGGTCATAGACAGAAATTCCCAACCTAAACAGATTTAGACAAAAGCCTCCATCTAGACAGTGACGCTCAATTGATTAGATCCCATATCCAGGTAAAAAATGATTGCAGAAGAGCAGGGGCCGCTGCTGGCCTTCATGTCATGCAAAGCCAATGCTCCATGTAAGTGCCATGCAAATTCTTAACTCTGTTCCCAGGAGGGAAACCACAGAATCCCTGGTGGGACACATAGCTGGTCCCTTCACTCCTTTTTGAGTAATAAGGGAGGAAGAAAAAAATCTCCTTTTGCGGTGGGCTGACAGTAGGATTTTGGAAACCGCTGAAGACTGCAAAGAGAAGAAGCGACAGAGATGCACGATATCATGACCCAGGCAGAAAAGGCAGCAGAGAAACAAGATGTGGGAAGAGCGGGTCAGGAGAGGGATCTGCTATGAAGCAGAAGTCAAGTGCAACCATGCTTCACACATTCCCTTGGATAGCACAACAGCCAGGACCAGGCTCCGGCAAGTAATATAGTCAGTGATTTACAACCTAAAATCAGAGAGTCCTAATGGAAAAATAACAGCCTGTCAGTGTAAGCGATGGTGTGGCAGAGGCCTGCCAGCCTCGCAGAGCAGCTGCTGAGAGCAACCGCTGTCGAGGAAATGACCAGCCTGGGCAACGGGTTCTGTGAGGTGGGAGGGCCAAGGGGGCTCCTGGTTTGCTTTGGGGATGGTGGGTTCCTCTGATTTACAAGTGCTGGACATCCCCCTGAGCAGGAGGCTCAGAGACCAAACAGGCACCTTCCAGATCGGTAGCACCTCGTACCCTAATGGCAGAAACACAGCTAAATCTAGAACAGTGGCCAAAAAAAAAAAGCGCAGGCGAACACTGTGAGTCCAGGTGAAGGAGGGAGCACAGAGCCAGCTGATCAAAACCCAGGATCAACTTTTGGCTTTAAAAGGGGCCCAAACAAGAAGCTCACACCTAATGCATGAACCGAGATGCCTAGAAGTTACTATCTCCTTGCTCTAGAGAAAACTACTTTGCAAACAGGAAAGGTATTTCTAGAAGGAACCTCTTGTGGATTGGCCTTCTCCATCCCCCTGCCACAAAGTACATGAGGGGTTGATCTGTGGAGCAGCTCTGGCCCTGCAGCATGACCCCAGGTTTGCTCAGTTGCTAAAAAGACAAAAACCACCCCACCATGGTTTGAAACGATGCAGATGTATAGATCAGCAGCAGCAACGGGCCCCCCGAAGAAACAATTTAAACCACCAACACACTTCAAATGCCAAATTCTGACTATTTGGGGAACAGTCAGGAATTTCCAAGCCACTCACGAGCTGAAATTCCTTCACATACAAAGCTTATGTGCAAATCACAAAACGCAGTTCTGCAGAGGTGACCCAGGTTAATCCCACCATATAAATCTTTCCTCGAGAACCGCACACAAACCCCAGGCTGCTGGCAGCACAAGCGAAAGCCCAACAGTACCACCTGGTGGAAACCCTCCTCTGCTACAGCCAGAAGCAGAAAAATCATTAAATTCATTCAGCATATTCATACAAGCCGGTTTTACCACCCTCAGAATTCACCCCCAAGAGGGACCACCGGACGTTTTAAGCTTAAAACCCACCGAGTTTGTCAGAAGAACAGAGAAACCACTTTCTTTAGGGAGAACGGCAACAAGCGCACGTGCAGAACGGCCTCCACATCACCGCACCATTTCCCATCATCTGGGTGCAAGAGAAGATGCACAAGATAGATATTTATTTATTTTGTAAGACAAGACAAAATTTACAGACTTATGAATGACAACGGCCACAGAAGACAGCATGATCCTATCCACCAGCATTAAAACCAGAGATGTTTAAGAGCCCAGGTGCCAGCAATCCGGATTTTAGACTCTTGGAAGCAGTAATTTAACATCCACATCTTTTGTCATTGCAGAATTGTTTGGACAGGCGAAACCACAGTTGCGGAGACCCACAATTTCCAGGCAGACATTGTTCAGCCTACACTGCTGAAGAGCAGAGCGGAGCCCAAATAGGTAAAACCGAGAGGAAACTGCGATTACTGAGGGTGAAGAAAACAGCACAAACAATACAGCTGGATATAAAAAAATTGTCAGATGTCTCCGAACTTTATAGTAGATCAGACACAGAAACATGTTTGGGCAATTGCCAGCATGCTAAATAGCAACTGTGGGGCTTTCTGTTGTACCCCATTAGCTTTCAGGAGACGGTGGATTGCTGCCAGACTAAATGCATTATGAAAGCAGAGAAGGGGGATGGGAGAATGCAGAGCCAGGAGAGGGGGGAAAGTGAGAAACAGGAATTGAGAGAGGAATGAGATGCATGTAAAGAAGAGACACAATCAAGGAGTGTGAACGAAAAAAGAAAGAGGTGAGAAGAACAGGAAAAGGGGAATTCAGATGGTGGGAAAGTTGAGTAATATTTGCAAGAAAAAGCAGAGAAATAGGACTGAAAGGTGAACCAGAACCTCGAGGGAGGTGACTGACCAGGAAGATACCCAGCTTCCTCCACCACCTTACCCCACCTCCCTGCCAACGTCTCGGCCTCCCCAGGCTCACCTTCTCGAGGAAGGCTTCCTCATCAACAGCGCGCCCAAACTCATCGTAAGCCTCCGGTTAGTGGCAACTTAACCTGAGCCTCTGCCACAACCTGCTCCCCCCGGTCACCCCTCCAGCTTTACGTCATTCCTCCCCGCACCTCGACAGCCAGTTCTGCCAAAGGCATTACTCCTCTGCTGGCAGAAGGCCACAAGTTTTCCCCGGGCCATAAAGCCCTGAGCCAGTCCATGTCACTCAGGTTCCTAAGCCAGGAAGGAAAATGCCTTTGGATCCCCTTCCAACCCAAGGGATGCCTCCAAAGGACAGTGCTTCCTACAGTTCTCCTACAGGAACTGATCCCATCATACCGAATCATTCTCTTGCTCTGCAGAAGCTGTCCTCATACTGCCTAAATCAACTTTGAAAACTTCATGGATTTACAGGTTTTTTAAAAAAAAAAAAAAAAACACAACACATAAGTCATAAAAAAACCCGAGCCCCTTCCACATTTTCTCCACAACTCATGTTTCCATGAAAGTTTGGTACTAGTATGTTCTACTTGGAAGGAAGAGAATATTAAAATGCCAGCAGCGTTGCCCGATACCATTGTGCAATGGATACGTTACAGAACAGCAGCAGAGACCTGTCTTACCAGAGTTTGCCTGTGTTATTTTAATGGAAGTGAAGTAAGCATTGTGGCTCTTATCAGTGGTTGAGCAGGAGGCAACAAGCTTGAGCTCAGGAATGAACTTTATCTGATGGCACCGGTTCCCAAGGAATGCCTGCAAAAGAGGAAAGATTTCACTTAGTGACATTGTGGTTTAAGCCTCAATGTGTTTTACTGAAAACGCCTCGCTTTTGGGGGAAGAGATGGGAGAGGAGATCCATTTAGTCTGGTCCACTGGTTCTGCTTCTTCAGAAAAGAAAGAGTCCAGTGGAACATAGACAGTAAAATTTAAGTCCAAGGGGAAGCAGAGAAAAGGAGGGAGTGGAGGGGACTGGCCACAGAAGGTGGAGAAAAGAGAAACGCAATAGAAAGGCAAAGGAGAACAGAGGAAATACAACATTTCTGTGTATAACAGTGATTCGGGATAAACAGAAGACTAAGCGTGCATTGTTAGAACGGAATAAAGGCCATGAGAGTGTCTTAACTCAACGAGAGCAGTACCATCCGCCCCAGAGGGGTTCCTCTCTCTACAACCCAGCCAGCAAAAGTTACTTGAAGATGCATTAGCCATCTGGGGCAGCAAGCGCTGAGCACAGACAGAGCTAGAGAAGGCTCACACCAAAGCCACTGCTCTTGGGGAGCCGGCCCTAGGGGGGTGCAGGCGGCGGAGCTGCTCGCCATGCCATCACCTGCTCCCAGTGATGACAGAAGGTGCAGGAGCAGCAACAGCAAAGTGCGATTCCCACTTTGATATAGAAGGAAGGAAGGAGAGAAGTGCCACTGATCCACTGTGAGTAATATTTATACTATGCCCGTGGCTTACGAGCAATAAAAATATCCAAGACCTAAGATTCGCTGCCTGTTTGGGATCCAGGGCCACAAGAAGTTTGCTGCACTGCCTTACAAGTAAAGGCTCTGGGGTCTTCTCTGTCAGGTGCTGAGTTCTTGATGGGTCAGGTCTCCTGGCAGGAGACAAACACGCTGCCTGAAAACCTGGAAGAGAGTTACAGACAGTTGAAAAATATATCCAAAATGGCAAAAGTAAAGTGATGTTTGTCTCCATACCATTTAGTAGGGAGAAGTAAAAAATTAAATAGAACATGAAAAAAGCCTTACAACTTGCAAAACATGCATGAGCGATGGGTGAGAACCTCAATTATCCATCAGTAACAAACTAGCGGTTACCTGGAATTTGCCACTGCGACTACGTTGCACACAGCATCACCCAGGACACTGCCACACGGTCGGTGCACAGCTCGGTCCGCACCCCCAGCGCTGAGCAGAATTGTCTCCGAGTGTTAGGAGCAGAGAGCCCAGGAACAGTAAGCATCGTTTTACACCCCAGGGAATGCAACCGGAGCTCCCCCTCCTTCCCCCGGGATCTCTTTCACAAAAGGGAGGCACAGACGTCTGATCCAAAGTCCCGCTGTAAGGAAGCCATTCGCCTGTTTGGAGAAGCATCCCACCAGTAATCCAAGGCCGTGTCACAGCTGTCCCATTCAACGACGCAAAAGATCCCGTCACATTTGTTGTCACCGATAGCGAAGAATTTGGTGCCAGGTCTGCAGAGAGAGATCCCATGACACAGGGCTAAGTACAGGCTGACGGCACGGTGGCTTCACATGCTTTTAACATAAGCCATCCACAGCCATCTGACAGCATGCACAGTATTAGACATGCTGGTAGTATCCTCAAACATGGAAATCACAAAGGCAAAATTCCTTTGACTTCTAAAGCAGAAAATTGCACACAGCCCCAAAACAGGTAATTTTTGTAAGTATTTACCAATAGCTTCATCAGCAGATCCTAGCTCTGGGAAGCTGACACTGCTCAGGCTCACCATGCCAGCGACCCACATATTTTGATGTGCCCTTGCTCAGCCTAGCCGAGCTGCAGAGAAGAAACTGGCTGTTCTCAGAATTCAGGCAAAGGGATGCCACCATCTGCCCCTCTGAACTTCGCTGCCACTCTGAGACAAAAACGGGCTTCCTCGTGCATCTGCTTTTGGATGGACTCTGCCCCAAAAGAGCCACAACTCAAACGTTTTACACCCACAATAACCTTCACAGAAAAACAAAGTGTTCAAGAGAAGTTCTACAAACGATGTCAGCTTGAAGCTCAGTAATGACAAAACAGGGAGAAACAGGAACCGAGGGTCTAATTGCACCTCTCCAGAATTCACCCTCAATTCATTACCTTGTGCTCAGTCTGGAACAGTTGACTTACAGGCAGTAATTTGAGCTGAGACTCGATGTCTCTGTTTAAACAGACCCTCTTGGGAAATTAATGAAAAATACTCCTTCTGTGAAAAACTGTGTTTTCCCTCTTACACCTCCTAAAAAGCCTCCAGGAGAGCAGTGGTAATACAAAGGCAAAGCATTTCTCACAGATGTCTTCAACCATGAGTTCACACACACTTCCACCACCTTGTGACACTGTCCCTGCCCTTTCTCAGCACCCAGATTCACTAACTTTGAAGTCACCTGGAAGGGTTCCGCTCCATGGGGGAGGAGAGAGTTGCAAGGCAAAGGCAAAGAATGGGAATGGGACAAAGTGGGAGAGGGGACATTGTGCTTTGATGAAGAGACAAGTATGCACAAGAAGTTAATTATATTTCACCTCACAGAAGACCTCTATAATCCCTAAAGAATCAGAACTGCTTGTTTTTTGAATCATAGAATCAAGAATGGAAGTAGAAGGGACCTCAGAGCAGGGGGATCTAATCCAACACCTGCCTACGGTGGAGTCAGAATCTTTATCTTCTGCTAGATGTTTGTCAGACTTTGTCACTCTCCTCAGAAAGTCATGTTCTACTACCGCCCTGCCTTTAGTATTAGAAAGGAAAAAAATTGTCTAGCACGGGACTCCAGGAATTTGTTTCTCCATGGACATGGCCAGACTTCTCTTTGCAACAGCCTCTTACGCACACAAAGACTTAAGTCTCTTCCTCCAACCTCAGTGGAGCCTTCTCTCCAGGTCAGACTAACCACAGCTCCTTTAATCTTCCTGAATAGGCCGTTATACCTTCGCAAACCTAAAACCTGCGAAGGAGAATAGCTGTCATAGCTTATATCCTGGTTTGCCTTTGTAACAGGCACAATCCACTAAATTAATGGGTTTACATACAATACCCAAACCAGACTGATTAAACCCAAAAGAGAACCCATTTAAAGGAGTCATTTACCACCACATCTATTACTTTATAGCAGACATTGTTCTCACATAAGGGACTGGTTTATTAAGCCAATTTCATCAGGGAGGATTCTCATGTTTTCTATTTGATGAAAAAAATGAATACATAAGTAGTAGACACTTTTCATGGCAGCATAAGAGAAACATTTAAGTGGAAGACAAATATAAGCAGCTCTTAACACAGGGTTGCACCTCAGAAATACCTACAGTGGGATTACTTTCTTGGGCATTTTGGAGAGCAGGTGTGATTTGCTTTCCAGCACGGTATCCGTGCTTCTGAGTTTAGATAGCACATCGTCCAGCTACTCTTCTTGCAAGTCAAACAGTGATTTCATTTGCACAGTATCAAAGGGAGAGCAGAATTAATTATCTGAGGTTCTATAGTGTTGACAGAGCAAGAATTATGGAAGATAGGTATGAAAATAAACACTGTCCTACCAGGAGTAACAAATGATGTTCGATTTCTTTCTTTCCTTTTTTTTTTTTTTTTTTTTTTTTTAAAAATCAGGAAATTGCTTTTGCAACTGCTGCTCCTTAGCCCTCATCTTTCACCAGAGAGGACAGTGTCATTACCCAGGCTATGAAGCATCACAGTCAATGTCAGTCTTCATAACATGTCATCAATGTCTTTATTATTAGTATTATCTCTAATTTCTTTCATTGCCATGCAGAACCCATTCAAACCTGTGAAAACAAGCATTGCAAATTGAGACCTAGACTCCACCAGATAATTCATAACTGAGAAAAAAAGAGACCATAAAGATGGCATGCTGTAATAGTGTTGTATCAAAGGTGAACCCAAAAAGAACCCTGCAGCACATTTCTACAGTTTCCAAATCAGCAAATGCATTTATTGGAAGCCTAAATGGTGCAGTTCATAGCCATTATGCACCCAGACAGGTACGGTATGCAGTTATTTTAAAACTGGCCATTTATATATCCTGCTTTCCAGTTTGCACACAGATCTGCAGTGATTTTGCACATAGAACAAACCGCTATATAAGTCTGAAGTATTAAAATTGTGTTGTGAATATCACTCATGAATCAAAACTTCCCTAAACTGATCAAAAGGGAATCACAGGTTGCAGCTGTTATCTTGCCTTACTGTTAGAAATTTCTAGCTCCAACGTTACTGCCTTTAAATATTGAAAGTCTGAAGGTACATTTTTCACGAAAAGCATGTCGTAAATTAGGAGGTGAGGAAACTTTTCATCAAATATTTTGAGATGTTTCCCAGCCAATTTGTCTTTTTCTGTAAGTGATCATAAATAATATCATCCACTTGTTGGGCAGGGGAGGTATCTCTGGCAGGCAGTCTCTGACCTCTGTCTGAAAGTCTCCCAGGCTGAAAAACAGTACGATTCAAGAATGAACCACATGGAGCTTCTACGGCATGCAGAATCTCATCATTAGGTCCTGCAGAAATGGAGGAAGAGTTGCAATACAGCAAATAAACGGGAACACGAGGTTACTATCTCTGACACACTATCTATAGCTATAAGAAATGGCCTCTGTTTGAAAAGCTTTACCACCCCAGGCAACCAAACTGCCATCTCCCGCTAGTGTAACCGCACTTCAGAGAGAACAGCGCCATGAAACCACAGCTAGTGGAGAAAAAATTAGGATAACACAAGTGTCAAACCCAAATTTTGATAATGCTTTGTAACAAATTTCGACCCATCCTTAGCAGAAGTAGTTTCAATTCATAGCTGAGGTGCAGTTAGCAGGAATTTATCTGGATAGAGAGGACATCAACCCCGCAGCTCTCCAGCCACCCTGCTACAGCAGCTGAAGCACAACGGACTCTTGGGACTCATTTGCCCTGAGAGCAACAGGGTGAAAGTGGTAAAGCCTCCCAACAGTTTGCTCAGCCCTGAAAAGAAAACTTCCTCTGCAGAAGGATTATGCAAACATGGATGTTTCCTGCTCGGACAGGACAACTGCACACACGTACTTCTGATCAAAAGGTGTTGCAGGAAACTTCTGTACAGAAGAAAACTCTTATACCCATCCCTAGGGGCCCTGAGAGCATTCCCCCCCCCCGTAGATTTGGCTAGCAGGGTTCACACCATCTACTCATTTCAATATATTTTTGTGAACAATGACTACTTACTCATCCATTAAAAAACCAAGGTAAAACACCCAGAGCAGCGATCAAAAATTTCAAAGAATCTTGAAAGCAACGAGTGGCCTATTGCAGCTGTTTCATCAAGCCCATCCAAATTATGTTTAAATGGAGCTGGAGAACACAGATTTATTTTTTTCTTTGTGTTCACCTGCATCATGCCTGCTCATTCACCTTGTGCCATATTTGAAGACAAAGAGATCATTAAACAAGAGCAGCCCGTGTCTACCCTGACATTTCAAATGAATGGAAGTAACCTCATGAACACGCCTGCCGTGACAATGCCCTGCCTGCAGCTCACACCCCAGCTAGTTTAAGATTAGCCAGCTCAGATAACACTATCAGGGTAACCATGGCAGTACCAAGCCCTCCACGTGCTAATCACCCACACGCTTAACCTCCCAGGCCCACAGGACTCGAATAACCTTAATAATACAGCAGTGAGAAGGAAGATTGCTCATTCCAGGAGAAAACTGAGCTCCTAAGCTCTTCATATCCATCCAAGTATTTAATAAGGATCTACAGTGATGGGGATTTCTAGGGAGGTTCAGAAAGAGCAGCCCTATCTGCAAAAGAAGGAAACCAGCTGCCACCAGGAGCTCTTTGTGTGCCATCTTTCAGCACGATGTCAGAGTGAGATGGTCGTCACCTCTTGTGGTGCTACTCACCCTTGCAGCAATGCGTTCCATCTGTTCCCAACTCCCTGTGCATCCACTGGTCACAGCGAGAGAGCTCCCAGGGTGACTGCTCCACCTTTTTGCCCTCCTCTACCCTTCTCTGAGAGAAAAGCCAAGCTAACGTATGGGTTTGTATTCAGGTTTTGAAAGTGGACCCACCTCCACTGTCTCCTCACTTTAAGCTCAGCTGCTCATCGCTTCATAAACATCAGTCTGCGGATCTTTGAATATGTCGAGATTTATATCCATGCCGTCCCATGAGATTTAATGCCTCCTGAATGTTCATTCATCCTTATGCATCCCCTGGGGACAGAATCAGAGTCAGAGCACTATGAGAAGATTGACAGACAACCATTTCACAAAATTATTTCCAAGAGGAAAATGTCCGCAAAACATCTCGTAGACTTAAAAACAAAGATGACATCAGTTTGTTTCCTATGGTTTTGACAGGTCAGCCAGAGATATTTCTTATATATATACATGTACACACAGATATTACATATTCATATGTATTTTCACACTATATGTTTATTGTCATATTACTTAAATATTTTTATATTGCTTTAATAAATATTTCTAATTAATGTATCAATGTTTACAATATGCCTGTATTATTTAAAGGCCACGGTTCAAAAAGCCAACCAGCTATATTGAGGGGGAAAAAAAAAAAAAGCAGCAAGTTTTACAAAAAGCAGCCTTCACCTCTTCAAAGCTGGGATTGCCTTCTGGAAACTTAATTTTTGATCTTAGGAAATTTCAAGAGTGAAGTTTAGCTTTGTTCCTTCTCTATTAAAGAGAAAAGAAAACCAAACATTTTCTTGGAAGACACAGATCATCTGTCTTCATGACAGTGTAAGTATGCATGTCCTCAAAACCACCCTTTTCTTCCAGATAGTCGGATCCTTCCATTTACAGGTACTCCTCAGAGAGGAAAACCTCTTTGTTTCCCACCTCATTGGAGGACTTTGCCTGTATCAAAACTAGCTCCTTTCCTGCAGTACCACTACCCAACTCTGATTCCAGGCTCATGAACTATCCAAACACAATTTCTGTGAGGAACTAACAGTCACAGAATCTCATCCCAGGAGATCTTACTTACCAACAGAGTTTATTCAGGTCTCCTTTCAGCAAAACCAGTTTGCATTTTCACTCCCCAATTTCTAAGCATCGTCAGCACAGCACTGCATACCCTCATCCAAACCGCTTGCAGTTTCATATTCCAATTAACCAGACGTGGATCTGCAACGTCTTTGTTTCTCCTTGGCTTTCTCTCCATTAAAAGATCAGTAAATTCTTTAGCTGTGCTGCTAACAAAGTGCAGGTGCCCCGATGCACATTCCTTTAGCTCTCCAGTAACTTGGGCTGTTCCAGCCCCTGCAATAAGAGCCCATATGTTAAGCCCATGTTATTATCCTCTCTATTTCTTGCACTGGTATAGGAATTGAGAGGTCTGCGTACCACCAGGCTAGCCTGAAATCTACAGTACAGTCCTCGTTAGGTTTACACACTAACTTGCAAAAAATCTCTCTTAAGAAGTAGATTCCAGTCTTCCTTGGAAGAATGTTCTAAGAAAGAAAAACCTCCCACTCCTGAAGGACGCACATGTTCCTGTGAACAGACATTCGACCAGACAGGTTACGAGATGACCAAGTGCTCAAACAGCCACGTTAAACAGTGATGTGAAACAACAGCAAGTTAGTTTTTGGCCTTTATTTGAAGGCTTTGAACAGTTACAGTAAGAATTGTCATTGCAAACCAGGAACTCTTAAAAAATTGAACAATAAAAGTTAAAAAAACATCCACAAGTCCACCTGCAAGTAAGACATGTTGGTACAGAAGGGAGATACGAGCTTCTGCTTCTTCCATTCTGTTCATTTTTCAAATATCTGATAAAACTAAGATACTAAGAAAGGTTGGATGCTATCAGAATTGTTCCAGCAGGTGAGCATTTAATATTTAACAGCATATACTGTACCAGTGTAACAGAGTAGCCACGTTAAATCTATGGGTTTGAGTTGGGCTTATTGTTATTTTCTTCCCAAAAAGCACATTAAGAAACAGATTGCGCCAGGACATGTGTAACAGTCATAAGCTGACTACATGAGTTTGTCCCCATTCTATTTATAACTCATCTTGGTAGCAAAGAAGTGACTGGAAATCTTAGCAGCATTTGACTTCCAAGACTGCAGTTTCAATTTAGTTCTATAACGCACGTCCACACATTCAGCAGCCTCACAAGGCGCGCCAGCAGCACTCCTGACTCATGGTTGCCTTAGCACAAAAGGGTATTGCCTGCTTTGCCAACAGAGATCAAAACCAACCTAACGCAGCCCATCTGATGACCTGGGTGCTTCACAGTTCCACACATGCAATCCTGTTAAAAGAGACTTGAAACAACCAGGTCTCAGTTGCACAACTGGACTGCAAAGAGCAGACACCCAAGAAGTCACAGAATCATTTGTTTGGGTTTGAAGTCCTCTTCGAATTCAGCCACGTACTATTGCCCTCTTTTGCTTTGAGTTGCTGGAATAACAGAATATTTAGAGTCGAAAAAACATGCTTCTGACCCCAAAGTAATTAAGTAACGGTGAAGAAGATTTTATGTGCATCAAAACCCCCACTCTGTCTGCACTTCTGTAGCCCAACACCAGTTTTGCAACACCAGCAGGCAACGCCAGCAATGCCTGTTCTTTAGAATAAGGCATCCAGAGAGCACTTTGGGGGGCAGGAAGGGTGTTCTCCACCGTGACAGAGAAGCCCTGCAGGGAACACTTCCAATTTCAAGGTTAGATAGATCACATAAGCACTTCTCTGAAGACGGTGGTCTGCGCGCACATCTGTGACAGTAACATTTAAGCTCATCCCTGAAACACACTTCAAATGAAAGAAATCAACTAAATTTACAGTCAGACTGCTCACAGACTGGTGACAGATGCAATTAACGTCTCGTTTATAACTAACAACCAGCATTTCAGCAGTTTTAAAACACTTTAAGCACACCAAAAGTCATGCAGCAGCATTCCTGATACACAGCCCCACTTTCACAGCCTTAGGAGGAGGAAGCCGACAATACACTCACATTTCATCCACTTGTGGAAGAGGGGGGAAAAAAAACAACACAAAACAAAAAAAACCCTAAAACTCAAGCAATGGTTTCCCCCAGCACACTTCAAGGAAACTTTCAGCATTACTGCTACTCAAGTGAGCAATGACTACAGCTAGGACTGGAGAATGAAAGCTGATATTCCAGGTCCTGCAAGCTTCGTGATGAAAACCACCACGAACTTCAGCTTTGCCTAATCGTATCTGAAAGCACGAGACTCCAGCAGACATGACACTCTTGAAATACAGAACTTTATTTAGAAACTGCTCAAAATAGAAAAACCCTGTCAAGAAAAATCCAAGTCAAATATGGTTTCTCATTAAAATGGAGTTTTAGGGCAACAAAAGTCTAAAAGGCCACAAGCGAAATAGCACCACTGCAATTTTAAACAATGGCTAGAAACTTGCATTTTTGGCATTCACTGAATTTGGGTTTTTCTCTGAATTTCACAAAGATTCATGCACTACACAACAATTACCATAAAATGCTCTCCTACACACATTTTAGGACAAGCTACCACCAGAAACAAATGAATACAAGCACAACAGGACTGATCAATCTCAGTAGTGAAGGGGGATCAGAAGTCTTGCAGGATCTTGCCAAACACAACAGTAATGAGGGGTATGATAGCAAAAAAAAAGGACAGTTAAGGAAAGTACTTTAAATATTAATATTTAAGTTAGTCTCAGTACTGTATTTTCTGCAATAACATTAGCTCTGTTAGCCAGCATCTTTTAGTTTTTACCCCAGAAGACTACTGAACTGGCAAGTATTATTATTAGATATGCCCTTGTTTAAAAGGTAAAAAAAAAAAAGAGAAAGAAAAAAAAAAAGAGATAGAAAAATCATCCTCAGGTGCTCAATTCATTTTCATTCTAAGATAGTTGCACAGTGCAAGTCCTGTTACAACTATTGGATTTGATCAGCATTCCGTGGGATGGGAAAGCAAAAAGGAGAGACCAAAAAGTATACCAACAAAAAGGACAAATAGAAAGAAGAGCCAGGAAGGAAAATGACTTCTGAAGAACATTTTGGGCAGTAAGACTGGATGCTCTTCACTTTTTTGTTGTTTGGTTTTTTTGTCTTTTTCTTACAGAAAACACAGTACATTTTGGCAAAGTCATTAGCCACGTCATAGAAAAAGGCTTTAGCACTCTTCAAGGTAATTTATGTGTCTCAGCTGTTCATACTCCCTCTAATCTTGTGACAGGCAACGTTAAGGCCTATTTCATCGAGAACTAATCACTTAGTAAGCAGCTTTACATAGGAATGGAGTTTTGTTTTAATAGCCCCTTTAAAGCACTTGCTGACAAAGTGAGATTGCCACGCAAGGCCTCTCAGACAGCAGTGAGTGGAGTTAAACAAGTGTCTACCCCAATATGAAGCACATAAAATCTCCTGTCACATTACTTCAATTTGGCATATGGAAGCGTATTTTAAATACTCTTAAGGCATTTTATTATAATTTCTGTGCTGCAATTTCACATTAACTCAATCTTTCTGTGAGTCAGAGTCTTTAATTTCTCTACTACACACCACCTTAGATACAAAAAGAGTCTTCCCACGAACCAGTGTTTTACCAGCAAACCATTCTGCAACAAGTTCCAAATATTCAGCCTCTTGCTCCCTAAATATACCACCTAGATGTGAATACTGCTCTGCTACAAAGTGAGAAAGAGCTCCTAACTCAAACCCACTGTAAAAAGTGAAACTTTCGCAAAGTGCACTTTAAGAAGAGGTACTTTTTTGCTTATGAAAAGAAACCAGTGAGTCCTCTAAGAATAAAGTGGAGTATTTTACAGTTAAGCACATGATCTGGGGCAAAGAATTCTGATGTTGCTGCTCTGCTGGTACAGTATGTGGTCTGTTAATACTCTTCTTGTTCCTCCTGCGGTGCTCCTTCGTCAGGTATCACAAAGCCTTCCTGAAGGGGAAGAAAACAAGTGCTTTAATGAAAATCTGATGTCAATCCAGTTCCTGGCTACTCTGTATGATCCCCCTCCACTCCTTTTACTTAGTCACCTTTTACAGTGTCAAGATACATTATGAGAAGAGTTATTTTCCTCATCTGATCTATTTGGTACAATCTCTTCATGAAAGGCTAATCTTGTTTGCTGCCTGACTATAATTATGATATCAGTTCCTTTATTACAGGAAAAAGCTAGGCCATAAACCTAAAGGAAAAAAAAACAACAAACACAAACTAGAAATAGAGGGAGCCCTGGAAAGCAAACCAGTTTCCAATTACAAGAGGAGGGAGGAACTGCGAGATACAATTTATACCAGATTACTTACATCTGTGGCATAAAGAATTTCCACAATCCTCTGCAACACTGGATCATTCTCCCCTTCATTCTCCTGGCAAATCAGTTCAATGTTCCTCAATTTGCCAAAGTAGAAGTCTCTCTCCTTCTCCAGGTCTTCAACAGTAAGTTTCAATACATTGATCTGCCAAAGAGCGTCAATAATAATTTATCCACCAAAGAGAAAACTCGGTAGTACTGATTCAAAAGGCAGGAGCCCTGAAGTCCTCAGAAGGGTGTTAACATGCAAAGCACTACAGAAGTAACCAAAATGGGGGGGAGTGGGACTGCGAGAGGAGGAAAAGGTCTATTTCTCAATTTGTAATATTATTGCCACAACAAACATCCAGCCCAACACACGCAAAACCACTGGGAAATTCTAAAGGCTTATAACACCAAATAGGTAAAGCCCTAAGTGCCTGCAGTTTTCTTTGCTAACACATTTTCTCCAGACAACCCTCACGCTGACGGCAGTTCTAGCTGTGTTACATTCAGTATTTCAGCGAAGGAGCAGCTGCTCATAGCTCAGTTGGAATGCTGTGATAGCTGCAACACAGCTGTGGAAATACTTAAAAACAATGCTATGTGTGATATGGCACATACTAGGTTTAAATGTCTGGGTACTCATGTACCACAGAAGGAGTTTTACTCCTACCAGGAGAGTGAGACCATTATAACAAAGGCTGCCAACTAAGTGATTTTAAACGAGCTTACTAGATTTGGATCTTTTTCTTTCGCCTGCCTGACCCAGTCATTTCATGCTATTAAAAAAAAAAAAGTATCTGCACATAAACCTATGAAGAGGCCATTTTGATCAACACACCTGCTCAATCAATCCTGCTGATTCATCGTCTCCTGCAGCCTTTTTGACCATTCCACTACCAGCTTTCGGAGTTGCTGCGCTCCTCTGCGTAACAATGGGCCTCTGTGGGGCTGCAAGATGAATTCACCATTAGTCCCTCTCAGAACACCTTTCTTCCTCCTATAAAGGTACTATCCCCCTTCTAAACATGCTTAGGCACATAATAGTTTGAAGATAGATTCCTTCCTCCTTCTTGACTCCATGTGACATGTCTTTTTTTTTTTTGGCATGCGTTGGCACCAATCCTTGGAATTTTCTTTTAGAGGAGACTGTTCTTTCTGTAGCTTCCAGGTAACTGGGTACTACAGGATGACTTTGAAGCCTAGCATCTCTGAAACAAGATGCAAAATACTATAATTTTATACACTGATTTTAAATAGCAACCCAGGCCTTATTTTCCCCAGAGTTTTTAATGATCTAGATAATCTTTTAACTATTTTCTCTACCTGCACTGCTAGAACTGAGAGATTTCTTGGGTTTGTTCACAACTGGAGCAACAAGGTTTGGTGTTACTGTCTCTTGGCCTTGTCGAGCAGCAACAGGATCATACTCCTTCCCATCATAATTTGCATCAAAAAATTTTTTGAACCATTGAACAAATTCAAAGTTGTCCTGAAATTTTCCTTTCACTAGTTTGTCCACAGGAATTATCTGGAGGGGGGAAGAAAAAAAAAAAGTCAAACTCATATTAAGGGTAAAGAACCTCTCTCTCTCTGTTTTTATTAAAAAGTTTTAAAATTAGTGTACTCTGAAGATATGCAGATGTAATTCTTTGTCCAGTGTAGAGAAAAATCTTCCTTGAACATAACTGCCAAATACCAGGATTTTTGCTAGTAATTGGAATTAAAAACAAATTGTGCTTTCCTTGTGAGTGTCCAAATAATTTTAAGTAATTCTGCAGCAAGGTTTCTGCTACACCAAGTTTCACCACCAAACTTCAGTCTGTCAACTGGAAGTTGGCTCCTCCAGTGCTAGGTTTCATGACTGCGACCTGCTGGCCAGCTTCACAGACTGCTAACGCACCACACTGCTACAAGAGCTAACCATCAACTTCTTAGCAGATTACAATTACAGTTTCTCTGGAATGAGGAGTATAAGTGAAGATTATTAAAAAGATGCAGCACATTGTGAAGTCTGGTCTGTAGGCCACGAGCTGAGAGTCCATGACTCGGCAGGAGCCATTACCACTACGTGACCATCCGGCATTTCACTGCCCAAGCTGCTTCCCCCAAGCAGAAGACCGATTAAGCGTGTGCTGAAGCCACCAGCCAACACAGAATGAGACACCATCTTAAAGACAGGAAAAAGCTTTAACAGAGATGTGTTAAAGTAGGCTGCATCATGCCACACACTCTGCCAGCAATTATCACCTAGGTAAGTCACCCTTTCATACACATAACTATAATACAATCTGAAAAAGGATTTTTTTTCCACAGATGTCATTTTCATTAGCTTACAATTACATACGCTTGTAAAGAGCAATTTAAAGTCCTTAGCACTACCATACCAGTAGGTTACAGGAACGTATCTGGTACACAGATAGTTCAAACAGGAAGCTCAAGTAAACCTTATCTCACAGAAATTTCAGTATTAGTCTGTGCTACATAAGTTGCATAATTTTTCCACTTTATGGTGGAAAACTTAAGCTCATCATTAAGAGCTGGAAGCCTAACCTTAGCTGGAGTAAAGCAGATAGCGTCCTAAATCAAGTGAGGACCTCAGCGCAAACCAAACCCAAGAGGTTTGAGATTTACAGACCGAAAGCAAACTCTGTTGCCAGACTTTTTTTCAGCTCTAAATTTGAAAGTACATTCCATCTACTTTGACATTAAGAGCACAGAGAACCAGTTATAACCCAGCTTACTTTGTCAACACCCATTCGTTTAAAACCTGCTTGTAGGACCTTGAAGTTTTGAATGTACTCATGTTCCAATTTTGCTTGAAACTTCACTTTCTTCAGTGCTACAGAACCTGGGAAGAGCATGTCCATAAACTGACAGTATGCAGCACCTGCCAAAAGAAAAAGAATACAAATCCTAGGATGAATCAAGTCAGCTCACTAGCCTACGTAAGTTACTTTTCAGTCAGATCAGCAAACTGACCTGACTCATTCCTCAACTACACAATCCCTTAAAGGCAACAAAAGCAAGAAAACAGGAACCTTCAGTCTCCTGCTTTGGTGCAGCATGGCCATAAACAGGCCCAAGCGAGCTGTGGAACCAAACTTCTGGTCTCATGACTTGAACTCTTACGAACAAGAGCAACACTGCCTACATAATTTCAAGAGGAAAAAAAATCCAATGAGTAGTTTGACTTTCCTTTCTTCACGGATATCAGCACAAACCCGAGATATTAGGTGTGTCCAACAGGCATGTAAGCTACTGACAGAACTACACTAGAAAAAACTATTCTAAAAGTTACATTTAATCACAATTAAACTAACAATACATTTACTTGCTACAAACAGCACCTACACGCAATTCAAGGTGCCCTCGAAGGTAAGCTGCCAAATTAAGCTGCCTTAATCAAAGAACTGAAATGAGACAGCGTTTCTTTCTATTAATTTTAAATCCTTCATGTCCTTCAATTCAGCTCTTACTGACCAAAAGAGGGATTCAGTTCAGTCACAGCGAGTACACAACCACCTCCAAATAAATGAGCTTTTGTAGAACATACACACCCATTTAAAATATTTTTAAACTATATCCTCGCTCTGCAATGATGACATGCAACTGGCTGCTGCTGAAAACACAAGCGCGACATTCTGAGCATTATTCCCCCACCAATATCAATAGAGAGTAACAGGAACCTTAACCCAAGACATCAAACAGCTACTCAACAAGCTTTTGTGTGGTAACTAGAGGCCAAGATAACACATCACAGTGTTGCCCTAAACCAGTCTATTCATCGCAGCCACAGGTAACAAAGTCTTATATTATTCACTTTCTGTCATGACATTTTGCAGGCTTTTGGGGCTCCCACTTTCATCTGCTACCAGAAGATTGCTGCTCATCCACTGGTGCAAATAAAAAATAAACACCAAAAAAATCTTGCTGTTTGATCTTTCAGTTCACTTGCTGAAGAGCTCCAATGCCCAGCTCAAGAACAGACAACTTCCCAGAAATCAGTGTTTTAATATTGGTAGTCTGCGCAATAAGCATGATTTAAAAAAAAAAAAAGATTACAGCATCAGCCAAAGGTCATCTTTTGTGCATTTATGCAACCTCAGCCTGCTGCTGTCACTACTGCCCTTGCCAAAAGTAGCAAAGCAAGCCTAGAAACTCCTGCTTTCCTATGACTATGACAGTGAAAGCCACTGCCATACCTGCAGAGGCATGAAGTATTTTTGCAGACACAGGGAAGGGACATTACTCAGCACACGCCACATCAACAGCTCTCAGCCTTTTCCTGAGAACAGGTGAGCTGAAATTCTGCAGAGCAGGTATTAATTATCCTCACTTCTCAAGACAGAGCTCTGGCAGCATTCAAGACCACACCAATTCTAAGCAAAACTTCTCAGCTGTATAACGACGCTGCACATGACAGGTTTTTTAACCCATCTATCTTAAAGCAGACAATGCTTATTATTTCCCTTACTTCTGTGGTTGCAGACCTTTAGTTCCTTCACCCTTACAGTTTTTCTCCATCACCTCACTAGACAAAAGCCACTACAAACACAACAGACATCTGACAGGTAAGTCGCCTGCTTCTCTGTAATCTTTGTCAATGTTTCTTCCATGGACTCAGCCACAGGTTGTAATGACAGTACTTAACCTTTTAAATTTCTTCCTCCTTTTATTCCACCTCCAATTTCCACACCTCTCCCATTCTTAACTCAGACTCATTGTACAAGCTGCACTTCCACTTTCCATCAAGTCCCTCTCACCTGCCTGTTGCAGCTATCCAAATCACCACCTGTGACCTGGGCCGCATTTTTAGCCTTAGGTATTTTTCACCTTTTACTCTATAAACTATTATCTCCTACTCGCTTCTACGAGTCTCCTCCCACACACACTCTCCTCCCCGTGATGACACTTGACTCCATTTCTGTACCACAATCACTTCCCCTTTTCTGCTTCCAACTCTACCCAAGACTCAGCTCCAGCCAAAGCCGGCTGGGGTGGCACAGAGCAACATCCTCCTTTACCATAAGGCATTACAGAGTCCTGAAGGTGAAGAGTCACCAGTACGCCTTCCTCGTGTTCCTTCTGCCCACCAGGAATCTTCAGGCACCTCCCAATCTCCTAGCAGTTCTCTTCCGTAAGAAATCATATTTGCTTATGCTTGTTACTACATTTGTAAGACTTACTCTATCCACCAAGGCCAAATGCTTAATTCCTCACTGGAAAACACCCTCTCCCAAGAATCTTTTTTTCACATTAACCTTCATTCCTTCTTATTGCATCTAGGCTGCAGTGAGGCAGAAGAACATGTCTTTTCACTAGGCTTACATTTTTAACCATTTCAATAAAACTCTACATATAACCAGATTACAACACTGACCATGAATCTGTTCATACCAGGAACCTGGCCGCAGAGGGCCAGCACAGACTGTTCCCACGGTGCGGCTGCACCTCCGCAGAACCGGGGTGCACATCAAACCTGGAACTCCCCCCTCCGCCCCGAGCCCCCTTACCTGAGCAGAGCTGTTCAATCTTCGTCAGCGCCAACTGCAGAGACTCATTGATCCACGCCAGCATGTCATGTCGACTCAAGTTATCGCTAGTCACTGAAGTAGAATACACATTAACTGCCATTTTCTGGAAGACAGAACCAAAGTAAGCGCCACACACGGTAACGTCGCACTCTTTCCGTCGCTCCCGTTCAGAGCCGGCGGAGGCCCTTCCGTTTGGGCCTTCAGGACACAGGGCCGAGCGGAACCCGATGCCCAGGAAACGCAGAGGCTGCTGCCAACAGCTGGGAGAGCTTTATTTCATCGCAACCGGCAAGGCCACGGCTAAGCGCTTCCTGACGGACCATTAACACCGAGGCGCTCACACGGAAACTGGGGAGGGGAATCACAGCTGCGGCAAGCTGTCCGTCCCGCCACCCCCGCCCGGCAGCAATACTTCCCGGTACCCCACGGCATCCCTCCAGAGAGAAATACCGGGTGGCCGGTCCCCGCCCAGCCCCGCCGGCACAAAGCGG